>CM069903.1:5772524-6292524 GCA_036172215.1 Camellia granthamiana | reverse complement strand
GTTCACTAAGGCAGTGAAAGGGTACGGTTTTGTTCAATGTCAATCCGATCATACATTATTTGTGAAGCACTCCCTAGGAGGGAAATTGGCAATTATCATTGTTTATGTGGATGACATAATTCTAACAGGTGATCATGAAGAGGAAATTGGCTTACTTAAAAAATTCCTAACAAAGGAATTTGAGATTAAAGATCTTGGAAATCTTAAGTACTTTCTTGGAATGGAGATTGCTAGGTCAAAGAAAGGTATAGCAGTCTCACAACGTAAATACGTTCTAGACTTACTGAATGAAACAGGGATGCTAGGATGCAAGTCGGCAGAAACTCCTATGGACACAACTATCAAACTGGAAGAAAGTGACGGTAGTGCACTAAGTGATAAAGGGAGATATCAACGTCTTGTGGGAAAACTCATTTATCTTTTTCATACAAGGCCAGACATGGGCTTCTCTGTTAGTGTGGTCAGTCAATTCATGAATAATCCAACCGAAAAACACATGACTGCTGTGACCAGAGTATTGAGGTACCTAAAAAGGACACCGGGAAAGGGTCTCTTCTTCCAAAGAACAACAAATAGAAAAATTGAGATTTTTTCAGATGCAGATTAGGCAGGTTCAGTGACTCATCGAAGATCAACCTCTGGCTATTGTTCGTTTGTTTGGGGGAACGCGGTTACATGGCGAAGCAAGAAACAGTCAGTGGTCGCCCGTAGTAGTGCTGAGGCCGAATTTCGTGCTATGGCCCTAGGTATCTGTGAGGGAATCTGGTTGAACAGACTGTTAGAAGAATTACGGGTTCCATCTGAGCATCCCATGGTTTTATACTGCGACAACCAAGCCGCCATCAGTATCGCTAAGAATCCGGTTCATCATGATCGAACTAAACACGTGGAGATAGATCGACACTTTATCAAGGAAAAGATTGAAGAAGGAGTTTTTCAAGTCAGCTACACTCCAACAAACTGTCAAAGGCTGACATTCTCACAAAAGCTCTTGCTCGAGTTAACTTTGAAGATCTGACAGACAAATTGGGAATGATTAAAATCTACAACGTAGCTTGAGGGGGAGTGTTGGAAATCAAGCTTCTGCGACATTGTTAATAATATATAATATATATAATGTATATATATTATATTAATAATTGTGTATTAGCCTATTTGCTCCATCAGATGCCTTAGTTAGTGCCATATGCTTTCGGCCCCTTTTATTTTTATATGTTGTTTGCTTTCGGTTGCTTTTGCTTTTAGTTTTATATCCTTGCCTTTCATCATAATGTTGTATAATCTCTCCTATATAATGGAGGATCCTCGTAAGAATTAATAGGAATTGAAATCAAGAGCCTGTTTTTGCTCTTTCAATTACTCTCTCTCTCTCAATATTAATTTCAGGTATTAATGATTTTCTATATATATATAAAAATGTAAATAGAGTCAAATTTTAATAATTTAATAATGTAGCTACAAAAAAAAAAAAATTTATGATAATTCGGGTTTAACTCGGGCCGGGCTTGGACAAGTAACCATCGGTTACAATTCGGGTTTGGGCGAGCTTGGGCAGATTTCAGCACAACTTGGGCTGGGCTTGGACAACTTCCCAACTCGACCGAACCCGCCCGAGTTGCACCCCTAGACTAAATTGACATATCGTTTGAGTTTCCGTCCACTAAACCTAACAGTCATTATTTATTGGACCACTATGACACAATCCGTTAAATTAAAGAGCAAAATCAAGCAAATTAAATTAATAGGGACCAAATTGATACATTGTGTAAACTACAGAGGCCATTTGCATAATTTATCCATATTTCTTTTGTTTCAAAATTTTATAACATTTGTTCTTCATAAATTTTATAATTTTAAAACCTATTCAAGAATATCTATCAAATAATAAAACTATGTTCAATATAAAATTTTGAAAAAAAAAATGAGAAAATTTTCAATTAAATAAATTTTCACAATTTTCTATATAGAAACAGTGAAATTTCACAATTTATGCACCCCTCCCCCCCCCCCGAAAAAAAATTGAATGAAAATTTGTATTTTTACAAGCACAAAAATAGATAAATATTATAATTTTCAAACTTCTCAATTTCTAAAAAATTCGTAGATTCTATTCAAAAATTGTGAAATTTCGTAGTTACAAAAAAACACAAACAATATATAATTTTACAATTTTTTAGTTTGAATAACTATTACATTTGAAATTTCACAGTTTACAAGACTAAGAAATTTACTTCAAAAACTGCTAAATTTATTACTTTTTTTACATGCATAATTTCATAATCCACTTTGATTTTATATCACCATAAGTAGATTCTAAATTTTTTAATTTTATTTAAAAAGAATATACACTATTAAAATTTATGACATTTCGAAGTTTGAATGAAACAAAATAACTAACTTGATGTTGTTGAGTGTGCAACTAAGGCGTTCCCACTAAAGACAAATTTGTTTGAATTTTCATTGAAATTTGAAGAACAAAATTTAACTTATTAAAAAAATAAAATTTGAGGTGATCTGGAATTGCCAATTGTATGCTTATCACAAATAATTAAACTACAAAATCTCTCTCTTTAAATAGTTATGACTCATTTCTAAGTTTATACCTTATGTGGTATTTGTTTATAACTTATTTTTTTAATAGTTATAACTCTCATATGATTGAATTATGTCATAAATTACATATGGTATAACATTATTGTATATAATTTCAACTTGAAAAAATAAGTAAGAATTAACCATGATCAATGCATATATATAGCTAGTATATTATTGGCAAATTAATCATAATATAATTTCCTTTGAATATATAGACATACTTTTTTATTAAATCAAATATGTGATGGGTTGTTATCATCATTGTTATTTTTTCTATGGAGATTTTGACTTTGTATATATATCTTTCTCTAGAATTAGAATTGGAGAGAATATTTGTCTTGTTTCAACATATGGAGAGTGTTAGGATCTAAATTCCTAAGATCAAGAAAAGAGGCAATTGTTTGGGTGTCTATCCCTTCCAAATGTTCATATTCTCTTGAATCTTGAATTTTGAGTAAGACCTTTTGAAGAGAAAAAAATTGAAATGTAAACTATTTTTCTTTTCATATTTCCTTTTCTCTCCCCCCCTTTTTTTTTGCTTTTGTTTTTATACAATCAATTTACCACATTGTATAAAATGTATAGTGAAAAATACTATTATATAAGACAAAAATATTGTGTAATTTTTAGATTCCAAAGTATTAATTCATTTTTTTCTTTTGAAAATTCTAAATCTACAAAATCCAAAAAGACACATGTTGTTTAATAATTTAATTATATATATATTTTTAAGGTAGTAATTAATTATTTGATCATTATAGTAACACATTTTATTTTTTATTTTTATTTTTGACCTTTCAAATCCCTTAATTAATAGATTTTTCAAAGTATTTATATGGAAATCAAATCACTTGAAAAATCAGACTCTCTCCACAATTCTCTTCCATTTTTCTCATGTGGCATCTTCTCCTTTCAAATCCCTTAATTAATGGATTTTTCAAAGTATTTATATGGAAATCACTTGAAAAAGGCAGACTCTCTTCTCAATTCTTTTTAAAGTATTTTTCATTCTATGCACAAGATTCACAGAATCAGACATGAATAACCATAACAAATCTAAAATCCATTCATAAATTATCCTTAGAAAAAAATACCAAAAATAAATATTTAAAATATAAATTTATTATGTAGATTTAAACAAGTGTATTAATAAGTCACACTTAAAATGAATCTGATCAAAACATTCCAAATTCGAAATACTTTTTATGAGCTGGAGGCACTACTAAGAAATGATATTATAAATACAATCGTGAGAGATTTTGCAATATTATTTTGTTTCCAATGTTTTTGGTCTGTAATCACTTGTGTGAATGCACCATAAACTCACCCTTTGGCCTTCCATAAATTAAATCAAAATATTTGGAAGATTCCTAATTTTTATCATTAATTTTAAAATTTTAAAAGTAGTTATATATAGTATGAATAATATAGAAATATAGTAAGAAACAAGTTTTAATTTTTTTAAAGGAAATAAAAATCAGTGAGAGATGATTAGGTTGGAACGATATGGAATATTTTTTTATCTTTCCTTTTGAAAACTATAAGTTATGAAATTATTAATTTTTTCAGAACTATTACTTTAATGGATTAGCCAATTTAAATTTATTTTTTAATTCAATAAATTTACAAATTTATTATGAGGTTTTGGGGCTCCCACAATATTTCTCACAAAAATCTCCTTTAACTTGTAATATAGGGAAAATTATTTATAAGTCCTATCAGGGAGACTTATGCTACATATGGTCCTACTAAAAAACTTATGTTCTCATAAGTCCTGTGTGAAGTTTGTTGACACATTTACCCTCAATATTAGTTTAATATCATAAATAATGGTAAAACCATATATAGGAAATTGAATGTTACCATAGATTAAGTTTGCGAAACGTAATGTGACACCTACATAAACGTAACGTGACACCTACATAAACGTAACGTAACGTAACGTGTCATGTTATGTTTCGCAAACTTACTAGGTTTTTGATTTTTTAAATTGAATGTGAAAATATTACTTGTTCGTGTATTTTGAAATTCACATTCATATAGATATGATCTATGGTAATATTCAATTTCCATTCAATTTCCTATATAGGAAATTGAATGTTACCATAGATTAAGTTTGTGAAACGTAACGTGACACCTACATAAACGTAACGTAACGTGACCATATCAGATGGGACATTACATAAACGTAACGTGACGTGACACCTACATATACGTAACGTAACGTGTCATGTTACGTTTCGCAAACTTACTAGGTTTTTGATTTTTTAAATTCAATTTCCTATATATGATTTTCCCATTATAGTGTATAATAGTATATTAATACCATTTATTTACAACTCATAGGATATTGTGGAATACATTCCTATCTAACTAGGACTTGAAACTCTATAAGAAATTATACAGGACTTAACCTAGCATAAGTGTCTGAAATAGGACTTATAAATAAGTCTCCCTATAATATATATATATATATATATAATCTATAATTTAGGCATCAATATTAGTACATATGAATGTACAAAACAAATCAACAAAGAAAAAAGAAAAGTGTACAAAAAAATTAAATTTGTGTAATTAAATCAAAATATTCTGAAGATTTCTAATTTTTATCATGAATTTTAAAGATTTGATAATAGTTCTATATGGTATGAATAATGTAATAACCCGAAAATTTAAATTGTTCCTTAAATTTTATAGGGCAAATTACAAACACCCCCCTCGAGATTTGGTGAAAATACAGATTCCTCCATGAAGTTTGAGAAATTACAAATTGCCCCCTGAAAGTCAAATTTGCATACCAAATTAGGGGGGAATCTGTGAAAATAAAAACCTCAGGGAGTAATTTGTCATGGAAATATAAACCTCAGAGGGCGGGATGTAATTTCTCAAACCTCAGGGGGGAATCTGTATTTTCACCAAACCTCGAGGGAGGTGTTTGTAATTTGCCCAATTTTTTTATACTAGTATTATGATTGTATGTAATAATATATTATTAAATAAATAATAATATTGATACCAATAATAATAATAATAATAATGATAATAATAATAATAATAATAATAATAATAATAATAATAATAATGGGTGTGGTAGTAAAATAAATAATTAATTTTTTGTTGGTATACGATATAATGTAATTTAATTAGAAATTAATTTATTTGTCACGCCCTCAAAATAATACATCAAACCCAACATTCTTAACATGGATTGATATAAAGAAGTAAACATCTTTCTATTCATCAGAGTATTCATTATAAAAGTATTACATGTTGATAACAAAAGTAAATGCCCTATGGGCTTACAACTTTCCAAGCCAACACTTGGTTACAAAAAGAGAGTACTAACTCAAATACATATTAAGCCCTTGGCTTGAGTTTACATGTAATACATCAAAAGATAACAAAATAATCAAAAGAGTCTTCTACTCCCAGAACCTTC
This sequence comes from Camellia granthamiana, assembly GCA_036172215.1. Classification (NCBI taxonomy): domain Eukaryota; kingdom Viridiplantae; phylum Streptophyta; class Magnoliopsida; order Ericales; family Theaceae; genus Camellia; species Camellia granthamiana. Next base: position 6,286,487 of record CM069903.1, on the reverse strand, counting down.
CAAGCTATGATCTTGGAGGTGGCATATCACTTAGACCTGAAAATGATATCCCATAAAGGGTGAGCCAAAACCTAGTAGAGATATACTAAACTAAATATAAGTAATGCCTAAAATAATAGCATGTGATAGATGGTCAACACTTATAACAATTTATATCACATTACTGTTCCATGACAATCATGTCCATGTTACATTTCACTTTCTTTTATCTATCTATTCATTTCATAAACGTGGCTCAGAACCTGGCCAGATAACTTAAAAGAGATTACATCTCAAATTAGCAATATTTCCAATACAATTAGGATAGCAACTTATGTTAAACATTTCTTACTTCATAATGGATACACATTTTGGTGCTGTATCAGTCTCAGCCAAAATCACTTCCATACTTCACAAATGATACACATTTTAGTGCTGTATCAATATCAAACAAAATCTGGTTTAGAGGTCTATCCCCCATCTTCCCCTAAACCGTGAAGTACATCCCCTATCTCCTCCCACACAACACAATGTATATAAACACAGATCATATACATAATCAATCAATACATAAGGTTAATGTATTATTCCAACCGTCATATTCGATGACACATTCAATTGATTAGTTTTAGTTCACCTAATCCTCATGCATTGTCTACAACAATCAAGACTATCCTCCACCGATAGCCCAAAGCAGTTATTTCTAAACAGAAAATAAATGCGTCAAAGGATATACTATCCATATTTCAACTAGGTGAGCGATAAATTGATTCCAACTACACCATTTAATTTCATACATTTCCAATTTGAATATTCTCAATTCAATTTCTCATTTCTCAAAATTAATTATGCAAATTAATTTATCAAACTACTTAAGGCATTTTCCCATAACTCACATATCAACCCAAAGGTTCCATTTTTCCTCAATAATCCAACATTAACCTCATTTCTCTATGTTATACATGAATATGGGTTATTATATACAAAACCCCCATCTTTTGTAAATTACACAAAGACCCAAACTTTTTCCGAAATTACACAACTCCCAACATATCAAAATGCCAAAACTTAAAGACAAAGCTCATAAGAAGGAGTAGGGTATCCCTACCTCGAAGTTAGAGCCCAAACGGAGTTGAAGGCCAAAAACCAAAGTGCTCCAAATCCACAAATTTTCAGATTAAAACAAAGCCCTCAACGCCCTCTATCTTTCTTACAAAGGACTTAGGGTAGAAACTCACAAGAAGGGGATGAAACCCTAGAGAGAAGATATGTAGAGAGAGAGGGAGAGTCGGTTTTAGGGTTTGATAGAAAAAGAGAGATGAAAAAGTGATGTTTAATCTGCTACTGCAATCTGATATAACACAGGGTCGCTCGAGCAAAGGATTGGTCGCTCGAGCAACCAGACACAAAGGACCCTCGCTCGAGCGAAGAAAGTCTCGCTCGAGCCAACAATTCGAAGCTTCAGGTCTGCAACCCAGAAGCACTCTCGAGCGACAGAATGCTCACTCGAGCGAAGAAACTCAAAACATACACTTCGCTCGCTCGAGCGAAGGAAAGCTCGCTTGAGCTAAGAAATGCAACTCTCAGGTCCAGAACCAGACGCAGACGCACACTCGAGCGAAGGAACTCTGGCTCGAGCGAAGAAGCCAAAACACAGAGCTCGCTCGAGCGACAAAGTGTTCGCTTGAGCGAAGGACCAAAATTCTGGGCAGTAACCATTTGCTCCCAAACACAACCAACCTGCAACAAACCTGCCCATCACATCCTATAACTCAAATAACAAGTATTGAAGGACGGAATCAAGACATAAACAACTACTAACATCTACGGAACAAAGTCCGGATCACTGTAATCAATGGAGGGAAAACCGGGATCGCTATAACCTCCCCCCTTTAAGGAATTTCGTCCCCGAAATTAGGCACAAGTTTTCAAAAACAAGTTTTTCTCAATTTTCGACAATGTTACCAACCAACATTTCACAACTTGACCCATTACCGGTCATCCCATCTCTATTCAAGAGGCATTTTACAATATATGTTCCAACATGCATTATCAACATGCATCTTTTTCAATTCCAACAATTTTCAATGTACATGGTTCACAATTTCATAATATATTCAATGCCAATATCACATTTGCATTTCTACAACATATTTAACATATAAAATGCTAAAATAAACTTCCATTTTCAAGGCATATACAATAATACCTCCCCAATATTTCCATAAACCAAACATATATAATGTTTTACAACTTAAGACATACACAATGCTCTTAAGGTTTATCAATACAGCAAAATATACAATAGATGCTCAAACATCCACAAATAGATCCGGATATTTCTCTTGGATCTCCAATTCACGTTCCCAAGTGGCTTCTTTCACTCCGTGATGTTTCCACAAAACCTTAACCAAAGGAATAGTCTTGCCTCGCAAGACTTGATCCCGCTTATCCAAGACCCGAACCGATCTCTCTTCATACGAGGCATCCTCATCTACCTCTAAGTCGGTCCAATCCAACACATGCGATGGATCCGGCTCATACTTCCGAAGCATACTCACATGAAACACGTCATGAACTCCGGACAACTGCGGCGGCAAAGCTAAACGGTAGGCAACCTCGCCAATCCTCTCAAGGATCTCAAAAGGGCCAATAAATCGAGGGGACAACTTCCCTCTCTTACCAAATCTCATCAATCCCCGCCTAGGTGATATCTTCAGAAAGACATAATCACCCACCTCAAATACCAAAGGTCTCCTCCTACGGTTAGCATAACATTTCTGACGACTCTGGGCTGTAACAAGCCTCTTACGGATAAGCTCAACTTTCTCTGTCGTTTCCCTCACCAACTCTGGGCCCAACAAAGGTGCATCACCCACCTCGGCCCAACAAACTGGAGACCTACAAGGTCAGCCATACAAGGCCTCAAACGGTGCCATACCGATACTCGACTGGAAACTGTTGTTATAGGCAAACTCCACCAAGGGCAAGTGCCTCTCCCACGACTCACTAAAGTCCAGAACACAACCTCGAAGCATATCCTCAAGGATCTGAATAGTACACTCGGACTGCCCATCAGTCTGAGGATGATAAGCCGTGCTAAAGGTCAATCTAGTGCCCAAGGCACTCTGCAAACTCTGCCATAATCTAGCAGTAAAGTGTGGATCTCTATCTGAGATGATCGACACTGGGACCCCGTGCAACCTCACTATGTCCCGAATATACAAGTCGGCAAGATGATCTACCGAATCTCTCACGCGCATAGGGATGAAGTGCGCCGACTTAGTCAACCGGTCTACAACCACCCAAATAGTATCACTACCCCGCTGAATCCTCGGAAGACCTACAACAAAGTCCATAGTGACATGCTCCCACTTCCACTCAGCAATAGGCAAGGGTTGTAACAAACCCGCTGGCCTCTGATGTTCGACCTTTACTTGTTGACAAGTAAGGCACTTAGACACAAAAAGTGCCACATCTCTCTTCATGCCTCTCCACTAAAACTGGCGACCCAAATCACGATACATCTTAGTGCCTCCCGGATGCACCGCAAGGCGTGAATGGTGAAACTCTCGGAGTACCTCTTCTCGGCAAGACTCCGGCGCAAACAATCGGTCTCGGTATCTCACACTCAGGTCGGGATACACAGACAAACCCTTCTCAACCTTCCCACTGGAGATCTTCTCTCGGAGGGATTCTACCTCAAGGTCACCTCTCTATGCCTCTAACACTCGAGTCACAAGTGTAGGCTGCGCAACAACAGTAAACAAGGCCGCAGCCTCAACAGATTTGCCTAGAAGCAAATCAAACTCCCCAAGTGCCCTCGACATCTCCCACTCCCGAATGGCTATACCAGCGACATCACTAATGGATTTTCTGCAAAGGGCATCGGCCACAACATTGGCCTTTCCCGGATGATAATGAAACTCGAAGTCGTAATCCTCAACAAACTCCATCCACCTCTTCTGCCTCAAGTTCAAGTCCTTCTGTGTAAACAGATATTTTAGACTCTTATGATCCGAGAACATCTCGAATCTCTCACCATAAAGGTAGTGCCTCCAGATTTTCAAGGCAAAGATCATAGCTGCTAGCTCTAAGTCATGTGTAGGGTAATTCTTCTCATGTATTTTCAGCTGACGTGAGCCATAGGCCACCACTTTCCCTTCTTGCATCAATACACAACCCAAACCCTCTCGTGAGGCATCATAGTAAACAGCATAACCCAAATCTTTCTCCGGAATGATCAACACTGGAGTGGTAGTAAGTCTAACTTTCAGCTCTTGGAACGACTTTTCACAAGTCTCACTCCATACAAATTTGACCCCTTTCCGCGTCAATCTAGTCAACGGTGAAGCTAGCCTGGAGAAATCTTTCACAAACCGGCGGTAATACCTAGCTAATCCCAGAAAACTGCGGATTTCAAAAACACTCTTAGGCTGTGCCCAATCTTGCACTGCCTCAATCTTGGATGTATCAATAGACACCCCTTCCCCGGAAAGCACATGGCCTAAGACTTAACTTCTCCTAGCCAGAACTCACACTTCCCAAACTTGGCATACAGCCTATGGGCTCTAAGTAACTCAAGCACTACTCTCAAGTGTTCCTTGTGCTCCTCCTCAGAAGGTGAATAAATCAGAATGTCGTCCACGAAGATGACTACAAAACGATCTAAGAATTCCCGGAATATCCGGTTCATCAAGTCCATAAAGACTGCCGGTGCATTGGTGAGCCCAAAAGGCATCACCAGAAACTCATAGTGGCCATACCGCGTACAGAATGCCGTTTTCGGAATATCCTCCTCCCTGACCCTCAACTGGTGGTAACCCGATCTTAAGTCTATCTTAGAGAAACAACGGGAACACTTCAATTGGTCAAACAAATCATCGATACGAGGCATAGGGTACTTATTCTTAACCGTAGCCCGATTCAATTTTCGGTAATCAATGCAAAGTCTCAAGGCACCATCTTTCTTTTTAGCAAAGAGGGCCGGTGCTCCCCACGGCGAAACACTAGGGCGAATAAAGCCCTTATCTAGCAATTTCTGGAGCTGGACCTTCAACTCAACCAACTCGGCTGGGGCAAAACGATATGGTGCCATAGAAATCGGCGCCGTGCCGGGCACTAGATCAATGGAGAACTCAATCTCTCGGTGAGGTGGCAAACTAACAAGATCCTCGGGAAAGACGTTCGAGTACTCACAAACCACTCTCGGCAATACAATCTGGGTCACATCACACTCACTACTCAAAAGGCTAGCAAGAAGACCACTAAGCTCACTCCGCCCTCACGGATCATACACCGGTGGCAAAACACTACCAATCCGATCCCCCAAGAAATGGAAATAATCCCCGCTCACAGTACATACTGTGACCCTCTGGTGGTAACAATCAATAACAGCCCGATATGACGATAGCCAGTCTATACCCAAAATAATATCAAAACCCGACATGGGCATAACTATAAAAGGAAATGGAAGCCGGCAGTCAGTGACCTCTATATCACAGCCCCGACACCCCTGTTTCAAAATCAATTCACCCCCAACAGGTGATAAAATGCATATAGGAGATGCTAACTGTGCCAACTCCAGCCCCAAAATAGATGCAAATGCAGCAGATAAAAAGGAATGGGATGCACCCGTATCAATCAACACATTGGCAACCGAGTTGCAAAACAAGAAGGTACCTCTCACAACAGATGGAGCAGGTACAAGATCCTGCGCGGTAACAGCATACACGCGCCCAGAAGGTCTCTGATCAACCTACTCACCCCTAGGAGCAAAAGACTGCTGCACAGACTGGGACGACGAAGCTCCCTGATTGGCCCTCATGTCATGCTCTAGTTCTTTTCTAATGCACCCTACAGCTCTTATGGACACGTGTGTGGGTAAATTAACGCGTGCGCTCTGATACCATTCTGTCACGACCCAAACCCGCCCCTAAAAGTTTGGCATCGTAACCGGCCAGTAATCCTAGATTACCACAGGCCTTACTGTACAAAACATAATAAATCGGGGCTCGCGGAAGCGAAAACAGAAACTACAATAGTCCAAAGAGTTGTGCATTAATATGAACAAGTATTTACATGCCAAAATGTTAATTTACCCACCATATTACATAACATGTAACAAAATCCATATACAAAACATATAGGCACATGTCACAAATACATAACAAAACAAACTCACTATACGGCCTTCCAGGCCTAGCCCAGCTCGGGGCATACAAAACTCTGGTGGTTTCAAAACGGCGGCTCGGTGCAAGACTCCGCCTAGGCTTGACTCCCCGACTGCTTACCTATAAATACATATTTACAGGGGTGAGCTAAAGCCCAGCAAGTAACATTAACGTAAAGGGGTGGTGAACGAACTCCAACATAACATGTATCCGTAAAACAAATCATCATAGACATAATCAATTCGTATTAGAACATAATAATGGCATACTCCACGGAACATAAACATAACAGAACGTCTTCCGACTAGAGTAATCAGCTCCGGATACTGATTAAACATATATCGTCACAATGAAGTGACTCACGAGACCTCGTAAACTAGTCATGGACCCGCATTTTCATGCCGTCCCCCATGACTTGGGACTCTCTATGGATGCCATACTAGATTCGCAAATAGGACATTCGTTCACAGAAAACATTATCATTTCAGAAAACATAACTTAACGTAGCATTTTCAGAACATACTTTATAAGAACATAACTTTACAGAAATGTTACTTACAGTGGTTTTCCAGAACCGATTGTACGGTCTTCACGTTTTGACCTGCAAATATCCACAGTATCGCATGATCCTTTAACACATATCATTATCAAATCAAGTCCACGTATGCTCTTAATGATGTTTCAATCTCATAACTTCATTATCATGACTTAATTAAGCCTCAAGAATGCTAAAAATGCAATGAGGATGCCAAAATCATGCATTAAAACGCTTTTTGAAATTTCCTGAAAAACAGGTCTCCGCTCGAGCGTAAAAACCTCCGCTCGAGCGGACAACACACTGTGAGAAAAATGCTGGATGTGCGAAACCTCCGCTCGAGCGGCCAAACCTCCGCTCGAGCGGACTGTGAAAATCTGGGTAGAAAAACCAGTCCATTTTTCTGTCAAACCGTGGCTTTCATTTTTGTAAAATCAACTTCCAAAATCATAAAATTCAAGGCCAAACTCACTTGAAAACAACTTGCTTTAAGCTTTAAAACCAAACTCATATGAATCATATAAAAGATTAACCATGAATTGAGGTGGAAAGCCATAACTATGCCTATAAAACTTAAATTCATGATAATATACCATAGATGCTCAAAGATGCATTTTAGATGAAAATACAACATGACTTCCCTTCATTCATTCCATTACTTGCCATAAATCATAGATGATTCAACTTTACTTCTAGAATTTAGAGAAACATCCTTACCTTGAGTGCTTAATTGAAGAGAATTAGTTTGAATCCCCTTTTTCCTTCTCTTCTTCCCTTGTTTCTCCTCTTTGCTCTCTCTCTTCTCACGAATTCTCTCTTCTTTCTCTCTTTCCAGATTTTTCTTTTGAGTCAAAGAGTCAAATGAGGTCAAACACCCTTATCTATAACCATATATATCCATATATAGTATATAACTCAAGTTGTGCCAAAATTCTTGGGCCAAACAGGACTTAGCGATTCAGACGAAATTTAGTCTTCAATTTATCGTCCCAAATGATTCTAAAAATTCTCGGTATCACGTAGGCGTGTTCAATTTCATTTTCTGAATCCATTACGGTCATCAATTTCAGTCCCGAAATTGTAATTCCAACAGATATTTCTCCAATTCAAACAGATATTCTTCAATTAAATCATACGAAAACATAATTAATTACCGACAATTATGATATACGATTCCGGGTCATTACACTCTCCCCAACTTAAAAAGTTTGGTCCTCCAAACTTTGCTCATCCTGGCATAATCTCAATCAAGATTCTCAGTCACATGTTAGTATTTATTTCGTAGCCAGTCAGTAGTTCACAAAATGTCATCATACAAGGAAAATACTCAGCGTTCTGTTCAGTTATTCAGCATGTCAAAGTAATACTTGTATCAATCTCTTCGCAATGAAGGCAACGTCATAGTAGTCAAACACATAATGAACATATCTTGCATATAAGACTGAAGTCAATTAGTACGCTCCATAGTGTTCAAGGCACAGGTAATAAAGATAATCCTCCAGAGCAAAGGTAATGTTCATAAATTCAATTCATACTTTGGTAATAGCATAGGTAAGTTGGTTCTGTCACAATCACATGTTCGGTATTTTCCATCGCATAGGTAACAATGCTAGAATCATAACAGATAATTGAAATCATACCTGCATTTGCTTTTCCACTGTCTTGTGTCTTTTCTGAAACTAGGGTGAAAACCCTTCCTTGTCTCAAGGTAGTCCCCTCAGGAGTGGAGGTTGTAGATGTCTTCGGTGTCACTGTTGATGTATTTCCACTAGCAACAGGTCTTTCAGTTCTTGGGTAACCTTGTGGACAAGCTTTGGCTAAATGTCCCTTCTGTCCACATTTAAAACACGCTCCTGATATACGGCGACAAACGCCCCAATGCTGTTTTCCACATTCCTTACAAATGGGCATACTTCCACTTCCTCCACTTTCCCTTTTTGTATTGTCACTAAACCTTGAAGCCAAATTTTCATTCACAGAAGTCATTGATTCACCAACTGCTTCTATTTTCTGTTTCTTAAATCTCTTACTCTCTGCTTCGGTCATTGTTGACTGGGACATTTTCAAGGCCGCAATATTTGTTTCCACCATCAAGGCTCTATCAAGGACATCAACATATTTCTCTAATTTCAATACATTTACTCTGTCAAGTACTTCAACATGCAATCCGCCCTCAAACTTCCTTGCCTTCTTGTACTCTGTATCCACCATATGGGGAGCATAGCGGGCTAATTCAGTAAACTTCGTTTCGTACTCTGCTACCGACATGGTGCCTTGCTTCAACTGTTCAAATTCAGATATTTTTCTGTCTCGCATGCATTGTGGGAAGTACTTTTCATAAAACTTTTCTTTAAATCGGTCCCAAGTCAAATCTCTATCTACCTCTCGAACAAGCATCCACCATCTTCGGGCTTCCTCCGTCAAAGTGAATGTTGCTAACAGAACCTTATATACATCAGTACACGGAAATACTTCGAAAATCTTTTCTGTTTCTAGTACCCATGCCTCCGCTTTTAATGGCTCAATGCCTCCTGCAAATTCTGGTGGTTTCAACTTCTTATATTTCTGAGTCAAACTGATAATATCATCATTATTCATCTATTCCACTTGCACGGGTGGTGGTGGAGGAGGCGGAAATGGTTGTCTCTGCTGTTGTTGGTTTTGTTCTTGTTGCTGTCTCACCAGCCCGGTTAAAGCTTCTACCATCCTTTCTAACCGATCTAGCCTAGCATTAGATGATTCCGTCTCATTGACATTCCTTGCATTAGTCTCCTTCATTCGTCTATAGAACCCATAACAAATACAACATTTCATTCTCAACATAATGTTTCCTCTACTGTCTCTTCATTTACAGTTCTTGCTTCTCATATTCAGAAACACACACACACATGCACATATGCTCATGCCATGCTCTAGTTCTTTTCTAATGCACCCTACAGCTCTTATGGACACGTGTGTGGGTAAATTAACGCGTGCGCTCTGATACCATTCTGTCACGACCCAAACCCGCCCCTAAAAGTTTGGCATCGTAACCGGCCAGTAATCCTAGATTACCACAGGCCTTACTGTACAAAACATAATAAATCGGGGCTCGCGGAAGCGAAAACAGAAACTACAATAGTCCAAAGAGCTGTGCATTAATATGAACAAGTATTTACATGCCAAAATGTTAATTTACCCACCATATTACATAACATGTAACAAAATCCATATACAAAACATATAGGCACATGTCACAAATACATAACAAAACAAACTCACTATACGGCCTTCCAGGCCTAGCCCAGCTCGGGGCATACAAAACTCTGGTGGTTTCAAAACGGCGGCTCGGTGCAAGACTCCGCCTAGGCTTGACTCCCCGACTGCTCACCTATAAATACATATATACAGGGGTGAACTAAAGCCCAGCAAGTAAAATTAACGTAAAGGGGTGGTGAACGAACTCCAACATAACATGTATCCGTAAAACAAATCATCATAGACATAATCAATTCGTATTAGAACATAATAATGGCATACTCCACGGAACATAAACATAACAGAACGTCTTCCGACTAGAGTAATCAGCTCCGGATACTGATTAAACATATATCGTCACAATGAAGTGACTCACGAGACCTCGTAAACTAGTCATGGACCCGCATTTTCATGCCGTCCCCCATGACTTGGGACTCTCTATGGATGCCATACTAGATTCGCAAATAGGACATTCGTTCACAGAAAACATTATCATTTCAGAAAACATAACTTAACGTAGCATTTTCAGAACATACTTTATAAGAACATAACTTTACAGAAATGTTACTTACAGTGGTTTTCCAGAACCGATTGTATGGTCTTCACGTTTTGACCTGCAAATATCCACAGTATCGCATGATCCTTTAACACATATCATTATCAAATCAAGTCCACGTATGCTCTTAATGATGTTTCAATCTCATAACTTCATTATCATGACTTAATTAAGCCTCAAGAATGCTAAAAATGCAATGAGGATGCCAAAATCATGCATTAAAACGCTTTTTGAAATTTCCTGAAAAACAGGTCTCCGCTCGAGCGTAAAAACCTCCGCTCGAGCGGACAACACACTGTGAGAAAAATGCTGGATGTGCGAAACCTCCGCTCGAGCGGCCAAACCTCCGCTCGAGCGGACTGTGAAAATCTGGGTAGAAAAACCAGTCCATTTTTCTGTCAAACCGTGGCTTTCATTTTTGCAAAATCAACTTCCAAAATCATAAAATTCAAGGCCAAACTCACTTGAAAACAACTTGCTTTAAGCTTTAAAACCAAACTCATATGAATCATATAAAAGATTAACCATGAATTGAGGTGGAAAGCCATAACTATGCCTATAAAACTTAAATTCATGATAATATACCATAGATGCTCAAAGATGCATTTTAGATGAAAATACAACATGACTTCCCTTCATTCATTCCATTACTTGCCATAAATCATAGATGATTCAACTTTACTTCTAGAATTTAGAGAAACATCCTTACCTTGAGTGCTTAATTGAAGAGAATTAGTTTGAATCCCCTTTTTCCTTCTCTTCTTCCCTTGTTTCTCCTCTTTGCTCTCTCTCTTCTCACGAATTCTCTCTTCTCTCTCTCTTTCCAGATTTTTCTTTTGAGTCAAAGAGTCAAATGAGGTCAAACACCCTTATCTATAACCATATATATCCATATATAGTATATAACTTAAGTTGTGCCAAAATTCTTGGGCCAAACAGGACTTAGCGATTCAGACGAAATTTAGTCTTCAATTTATCGTCCCAAATGATTCTAAAAATTCTCGGTATCACGTAGGCGTGTTCAATTTCATTTTCTGAATCCATTACAGTCATCAATTTCAGTCCCGAAATTGTAATTCCAACAGATATTTCTCCAATTCAAACAGATATTCTTCAATTAAATCATACGAAAACATAATTAATTACCGACAATTATGATATACGATTCCGGGTCATTACAATACCCATATAACCACATAAACATGTTATCAAATAAACACATAATGTCATACATAAGTCTCTAACAAGCAAGACAAACCCATTGTGATACTAATCACTTTCCACGTACCCAAAGTATTCGAACCCGGTACGCTCTGATACCAAGTTGTCACGCCCTCAAAATAATACATCAAACCCAACATTCTTAACATGCATTGATATAAAGAAGTAAACATCTTTCTATTCATCAGAGTATTCATTATAAAAGTATTACATGTTGACAACAAAAGTAAATACCCTATGGGCTTACAACTTTCCAAGCCAATACTTGGTTACAAAAAAAGAGTACTAACTCAAATACATATTAAGCCCTTGACTTGAGTTTACATGTAATACATCAAAAGATAACAAAATAATCAAAAGAGTCTTCTACTCCTAGAACCTTCAAAGCTATGATCTTGGAGGTGGCATATCACCTGGACCTGAAAATGATGTCCCATAAAGGGTGAGCCAAAGCCCAGTAAGATATACTAAACCAAATATAACAATGCCTAAAATAATAGCATGTGATAGATGGTCAACACTTATAACAATTTATATCACATTACTGTTCCATGACAATCATGTCCATGTTACATTTCACTTTCTTTCATCTATCTATTCATTTCATAAACGTGGCTCAAAACCTGGCCAAATAACTTAAAAGAGATTACATCTCAAATTAGCAATATTTCCAATACAATTGGGATAACAACTCATGTTAAACATTTCTTACTTCATAATGGATACACATTTTGGTGCTGTATCAGTCTCAGCCAAAATCACTTCCATACTTCACAAATGATACACATTTTAGTGCTGTATCAATATCAAACAAAATCTGGTTTAGAGGTCCATCCCCCATCTTCCCCTAAACCGTGAAGTACATCCCCTATCTCCTCCCACACAACACAATGTATATAAATACAGATCATATACATAATCAATCAATACATAAGGTTAATGTATTATTCCAACCGTCATATTCGATGACACATTCAATTGATTAGTTTTAGTTCACCTAATCCTCATGCATTGTCTACAACAATCAAGACTATCCTCCACCGATAGCCCAAAGCAGTTATTTCTAAACAGAAAATAAATGCGTCAAAGGATATACTATCCATATTTCAACTAGGTGAGCGATAAATTGATTCCAACTACATCATTTAATTTCATACATTTCCAATTTGAATATTCTCAATTCAATTTCTCATTTCTCAAAATTAATTATGCAAATTAATTTATCAAACTACTTAAGGCATTTTCCCATAACTCACATATCAACCCAAAGGTTCCATTTTTCCTCAATAATCCAACATTAACCTCATTTCTCTATGTCATACATGAATATGGGTTATTATATACAAAACCCCCATCTTTTGTAAATTACACAAAGACCCAAACTTTTCCCGAAATTACACAACAACTCCCAACATATCAAAATGCCAAAACTTAAAGACAAAGCTCATAAGAAGGAGTAGGGTATCCCTACCTCGAAGTTAGAGCCCAAACGGAGTTGAAGGCCAAAAACCAAAGTGCTCCAAATCCATAAATTTTCAGATTAAAACAAAGCCCTCAACGCCCTCTATCTTTCTTACAAAGGACTTAGGGTAGAAACTCACAAGAAGGGGATGAAACCCTAGAGAGAAGATATGTAGAGAGAGAGGGAGAGTCGGTTCTAGGGTTTGATAGAAAAAGAGAGATGAAAAAGTGATGTTTAATCCGCTGCTGCGATCTGATATAACACAGGCTCGCTCGAGCGGAGGATTGGTCGCTCGAGCGACCAGACACAAAGGACCCTCGCTCGAGCGAAGAAAGTCTCGCTCGAGCCAACAATTCGAAGCTTTAGGTCTGCAACCAGAAGCACGCTTGAGCGACAGAATGCTCACTCGAGCGAAGAAACTCAAAACATACACCTCGCTCACTCGAGCGAAGGAAAGCTCGCTCGAGCCAAGAAATGCAACTCTTAGGTCCAGAACCAGACGCAGACGTACGCTCGAGCGAAGGAACTCTGGCTCGAGCGAAGAAGCCAAAACACAGAGCTCACTCAAGCGACAAAGTGCTCGCTCGAGCGAAGGACCAAAATTCTGGGCAGCAACCATTTGCTCCTAAACACAACCAACCTGCAACAAACCTGCCCATCACATCCTATAACTCAAATAACAAGTATTGAAGGACGGAAACAAGACATAAACAACTACTAACATCTACGGAACCAAGTCCGAATCACTGTAATCAATGGAAGGAAAACCGGGATCGCTATATTATTTATATAATTATATTAAGAATCCGGGCCAAAATGTAATTATCTTAAAAAATTTATTTAGATAAGAACTAATCTACGGTTTTAATGAAGCAATCTGGGTGAATTGTGGAAAAGGATTTGAGAATCGGCAAGATCTGCCACGTGTCGGCCACAGAGCACTCTTGCTTCCCTATAAATGGGGAAGAAGTGATCAAGAGCCATGGAATTACGGGAATCAGTGAGAAAGGAAAGAAAAAGAAAAGCAAGAAAAGAAAAGAGAGGGAGAGATATGTAAATAGGAAGGTTGTGTTAGTAAAAGAAAGGTTAAGGGTCAATATTAAGGTGAGTTATATTATGCTTTGAATTACCATAATATACTTTACGTATGTTTTGATTTACCATAATTTGTTTTATACAAGTTGTATTTTATTAGTTATATTAATATAAGTTATGTTCTATAAATATTTCAGTTACAAGGATTTGAGAATTGGCAAGATCTGCCACGTGTCGGCCACAGTGCACTCTTGCTTCCCTATAATTGGGGAAGAACTGATCAAAAGCCATGGAATCACTGGAATAAGTGAGAAAAGAAAGAAAAAGAAAAGAAAGAAAAGAAAAGAGAGGGAGAGGTACGTAAATAGGAAGGTTGTGTTAGTAAAAGAAAGGCTAACGGTCAATATTAAGGTGAGTTATATTATATCTTGAGTTACCATAATATATTTTACGTATGTTTTGACTTATCATAATTTATTTTATACAAGTTGTATTTTATTAGTTATATTAATAAATGTTTTATAAATTATTATAAATTATATTAATATTTCAATTACGTGGATTAATTTCTGAATCCTATTTGTTTAAAGTGAAACCCATGAATATGTTTATTTATATTTTAAAAAATATTTGACTATAACCTTATAAACAATTATATTTTGTAAGTACTACCACGGGAGTCCCACGCCTTGGGGGACTTAAATAACTATTGGCCTTTGTTTGGTCACCTTGTGGCTCTCTATTGTCATGGATCCATTGACCTCTGTTCTGTGCGGAGCAAAGTGCTATACGGAGATAAGTGCTACACTATTGTGGGAGCCACCTCTATAATCCGTACGAGCCACCTCTTGAATCCGTACCTCTGTTCTGACTATCACTCATGTGACATCTATTCTGTTCTGTTCGGTACCGTGATTATGGTTATTTATTTACATAATCTCAGTTTTGCTACCTAAATGATTATTTGTTCAGACTAAGTTATTTTAAATATTTCAGTTACATAACTATCCATGGTTATTTTGTGTCCTTCATACTCTTGGTATAATATTTCTCACTCTGCTATGTGCTTATAACTGTTTACAAATTTTCAAGAAACAATGCACTTCAGAAATAGCTTTTGGAAAGTCTTAGACGTGGGGCTGCGGAATAGACACACACAGCACTTTTATGATATTTTTTATATGTAAATATCGGCCTTTTTGGTTAATAAATTTTGTAATAAAAATAAAAACTCCGATGATTATTTTGGTACCCTCACTTAAATATTACTTTCACTCGGGTTTATTAATTTGTTTATGAATTGGCCGAAGGTAACTTCAGTTACTGGTCATCACGATACTTAACCCTTGGGTACGGGGAGCAGGTCGTGACAAATAATATAGTAATATAGTAAGAAACAAATTTTAATTTTTTTGAAAGAAATAAAAATCAATAAGAGAGAATTAAGTTAAAAAGATATGAGATATTTTTTTATTATGAAATAGTAATCGGCGATCTTCTTCCCTTACCTTTCCTTCCCTTACCCCCAATTCCCTTCCCTTCCCTTCCCTTACCCTTTTTTTTTTTTTTTTTTTTAATTTTTTTTTAATAATTTGAACAACAATTCCCTCCCTTTATAAAGCCAAACTCTCTCCACAATTCCAAATACGAAATACTTTTTATGAGCAGAGGCACTACTAAAAAATGATATCACAAATACAATTGTGACACAGATTTTACATTATTATTTTGTCTCCAATGTTTTTGGTCTATTATTATCTGTGAATGCACCATAAACTCACTCTTTGACCTTTCGTAAATTCAATCAAAATATTTGAAAGGTTCCTAATTTTTATCATGAATTTTAAAAATTTGAAAGTAATTATATATGGTATGAATGATATAGTAATATAGTAAGAAACAAATTTTAATTTTTTTTAAAGGAAATAAAAATCAGTGGGAGATGATTAGGTTGAAAAGATATGGAATATTTTTTTATCCTTCCTTTTGAAAACTATAAATTATGGAATTATTAACATTTTTAAAATTATTACTTTAATGGATTAGCCAAATTAAATTTTAAATTTTAATTTAGTAATATAGTAATATATTAATAAATTTAAAGGGAATAATACAGTAATATAGTAGGAAATAAATTTTAAAATATAGTAATATAGTACTAATATAGTAGGGATAATATAGTAATATAGTAGTAATATAGTAATATCCTTCCCTTTATAAAATTCCTTCCTTTTATAATAATCGGTGATTTTGAAAATATCAAACTGAAATAATAACCCTTGCCTTTTTTTTTTTTTTTTTAACAACAATTCCTTTAAATATTTGGAAGGTTCCTAATTTTTATCATGAATCTTAAAAATTTGAAAGTAATTATTTATGGTATGAATAATATAGTAATATAGTAAGTGACGTGTACAAGCCCACAAAGGTCATGAACCACTATAAGCAACCCAAGCCCATCAATCGGAGCCCAATACATAACCCAGCTGGTGAAGTTTAGAACAGCTGGAATCCAACATGGCATAAAGAGCCGATGGCATTCAGACACATGGCAGGTGAAGGACGAGCCACATCAGCAGACAAAGATCTGCAAAGTTATTGCTACTGCACATCACCATTAATGCAGCCCATCACAGCATTTATTACGACAACACCTCTCCGTCGGAACAGGACCCCCTTACCCTGAACAAGGTAAGCTACAGCATAGACTTTCGGCGAGAAGGGCAGGTCGGAAGAGACAGCGAAATGATTACCAAAGGATATAAGCAAACGTTGAAGACAAGAAGAAGGTTAAGCTCTTCTATTTCTAAACTATCCCTACACCTTACTTCTCTCTCTAACTTCCTCGTCGAAGGGTTCGCTGGGGGACTACCCCGTTCCCCGTTGGACTTATTTGTAGGTTATCCGGTGGGCTCGATCATTTGGACGTGGGCATTGAGGAGCTTGGACCTGTCCGGCCCATCCACTGGGATAAACTGTATCATCAGTTGGCGCCGTCTGTGGGAACGATTTTTGCTCCGCGCGCCAGTTGTGCTCATTGTCGCCGGAGACCCAATCCCAACAACCTTTTCCTTCTACCCATCAAAGTGTATGGTCACGACTAGATCCATGGCTTCTCATAATAATGCTACCGACCATCAGGCCAACCCCCCATCCAAACAACCCACCGCAGTATTTCATCGAGCTTACCAACAGCATTGACCGCATGGCCGAACAAAACCAGGCCCTGATAAATGCTTTACTCCAAAGAAACCTTCCGATGCCCCCACCACCACCTCCAGATATCCCACTCAACCAAGAAAGAGCCCCGAGCCATACTGCTCCGCAACCCTATCCACCCAAGCTGGAAGGTTTGCAACCTCCTCCTCCTCCACATATAAACCTACCACCTCCACCCCCATGCCCATCAGTCGTGGTACCAGCCCCTGAAGGGGAAGCCAGTAGCGTCCAGTCCCCATTGACTGACCATGGAGACAACATTCCCCTCTGGGACGCTGAACTCCGAGCCATGAAGCTCCAACCCCAAGGGGTCATGCAGAACATTCAGCACAAGCCCTCTACCACGGCAAACTCACCATTTGTTGCCTCTATCCAGGATAAACCTCTGCCCGCCAAGTTCAAGATGCGCACTATTGACTCTTTTGACGGTACGACGGACCCAGTCAACCATCTGGAGACCTACCGCACCCTCATGATCCTCCATGCCTTCCTTGATGAGATCGTGTGTCGGGCTTTCCCCGTGACATCAAAGGGGTCAGCTCGACTGTGGTTCAGTCAGTTACCAGCAGACTCTATCTCCACTTTCCAGCACCTCAGCGACTCCTTCCTTAGCCATTTCATTGGAGCCCAGCGCCAACGCCGCCCGGCAACCCAACTCCTCAACATCCGTCAGACCGAGGGGGAGTCGCTGCGCAGTTTCGTTACCCGCTTCAACACCGAAGCCCTGCAAGTAGCGGAAAACGATGACAAGATCATCCTCACGGCTTTTATGGCCGGGTTACGATCGTCCGATTTCCTCTTCTCCCTCTCCAAAAATCCCTCAACCTCCATGGCAGCCCTACTCTTCAAAGCCCAGAAGTACATGAATGCTGAAGATTCACTAGCCGCTCGGCAGGATCCAATAGCTAAAAGCCCGACCCTCAGGGAAAAGAGAAAAGATTTAGAACCCAGAAACACCCAGTATAATAGCCAAACACCCCACTATATAGACCGACCCCCCCGCACGGATCGGACTGCACCAGCTTAACCGCCCGGTCGGTTCGAGCGGTACACCCCCCTTAATTCTCCCATGGAACAAGTACTCAACCAGATCCAACGGGACTACCCTCTCAAATGGCCCCTACCCTTACGGACCCCTTCCAATCAGAAAGATTAGTCCAAATATTGTCGTTTCCACCAGGACCATGGCCATAATACTGATGACTGCATCAACCTCAAGGATCAGGTCGAGGCCCTTATACGTTAAGGACGTCTCAACCGCTTCACGGACACCCGCCCGCAGCAGAGACAAAGAACCGAGCCCCCCAGAAACAACCGTCGGCGTACCCCACCCAGGCAGCCAGCTTAACCCAACCAAGGCCATGATCGCCCCTCCACAACAGCCTCGACCGCCAGGTAATCCCCCTCCGCTAGTTGGTGAAATCCGAGTCATCTCAGGTGGCCTTGCTTGTGGGGGGCCATCCCGCTCGGCTCAAAGGGCAGCACTTAGAAAGATAAGGCAAGGCTCAGACAAAGCAGTTGCCACGGTAGACCGACCCTCCAAACAGCCCAAATAGTGGACAGAGCCCATCACCTTCACGGACACCGACTGTACGGGTATCCGTTATCCTCATGATGACCTCCTCGTAATTTTGGCCCTCCTTTCCAACTATAAGGTCAGACGGGTTATCATTGACAACGGCAGTTCTTCAGACATCATATTCCTCAACTGTTTTCGCCAGCTCAAGATTGGGGAGGAAAGTTTGTCACCCCTCCAAACCCCTTTGGTCGGTTTCACTGGTGACCAGGTGACCTCCATCGGCTCTATCGATCTGCCCATTACCATCGGCGAATACCCACGGCAGACTACGCAGTTGCTCACTTTCCTTGTGGTCAACTGTCCTTCCGCCTACAACATCATCCTTGGTCGCATGGCCCTCAATGCTTTCCAAGCTATCACTTCAACCTATCACCTCGCCATAAAGTTCCCTACCGACCTGGGCATCGGGACAGTAAGGGGGGAGCAGACTGTAGCCAGGGAATGTTATGTCGCCTCCCTCAAGGAAGCCAAGCTGAAGGAGGCCATGATCATTGAAGGACTTGACGTGCGAGATGAGGATGAGCTGGTCAGAGGAGAACCGGTGGAGGAGCTCGTTGAGGTTCCCATCGATCCCACCAACCCAATTAAAACGGCCAAGATCGGTAGCCAACTATCCCCCCAAGCTAAGGCCGACCTCACTGCCTTTCTGACCGAGCACAATGATGTATTTGCCTGGACTCACTCAAACATGCCAGGCATTGACCCCTCTTTCATAACCCACCGCCTCCGCATTGAACCACATTTCCGTCCTTACCGCCAGAAGCAGCGTATTTTTCATCCGGAACGCAATACTCTTATAGCCGCAGAAGTTGACAAACTCCTTGAGGCCCAATTCATCACAAACGTGGACTACCCTAAATGGTTATCAAACGTGGTCCTAGTCCGCAAGAATAATGGCAAATGGCGACTCTGTGTCGATTACTCTGACCTGAACCGAGCTTGCCCCAAAGACAGCTATCCTCTTCCCCGCATAGATCTGCTAGTCGACGCCACGGCTGGTCATCAGATGCTCAGCTTCATGGATGCTTTTTCTGGTTACAACCAAATCCTGATGCACCCGTCAGATCGGGAACATACATCCTTTATTACTGACCGAGGTACCTACCACTACCGTGTGATGCCATTCGGTTTGAAGAACGCTGGGTCCACGTACCAACGGTTGGTCAATGCCGTTTTCCATCACCAGATAGGTCGGAATATGGAGGTATACGTCGACGACATGCTGGTCAAGAGCAAACTCTCCACTGATCATCTGACCGACCTGAGAGAAACCTTCGCCACCCTCCGCAAGTACCAAATGAAGCTCAATCCAGAGAAGTACGCCTTCGGCATAAGATCTGGAAAGTTTTTGGGTTTTATGGTCAGTCAGCGGGGCATTGAAGCTAATCCTGAAAAGATCAAGGCCTTGATCGAGATGCAGTCACCCAGAACGGTTAAAGAGGTCCAAAGACTCACTGGCCGAGTTGCAGCCCTTAACCGCTTCATTTCTCGCGCAACGGATAAATACCTGCCATTCTTCAAAGTCCTTCGGCAAACTTTCGAATGGACGACTGAATCCGAAGAGGCTTTTCAACAGTTGAAGCAGTGCATGGCTAATCCTCCCCTCCTTTCACAGGCGATTACGGGCGAGCCCCTCTTCCTCTATCTAGCTGTATCCAACACCGCTGTCAGTGCAGCTCTTATCAGGGAAGACGGCCCCGTCCAACGGCCGGTCTACTACATCAGTCGGGCCCTCAGGGGAGCGGAGCAAAACTACCCTCTGTTAGAAAAATTATCCTTAGCTTTGGTCACCGCCTCCAGACGACTTCGTCCTTACTTCCAAGCCCACTCCATAGTGGTCCTCACTGACCAACCCTTGAAGAAGGTCATGCAACAACCAGAACTTTCCAGAAGACTCATGCAATGGTCAGTGGAACTCAGCCAGTTCGACATCTCTTACCGGCCTCGAACAGCAATTAAGGGGCAAGCTATCGCCGATTTCATCGTGGAATTCTCTAATCCTACCCCAACCACTGCCCTGACACCCCCACCAGCTCCCATCGAACCAGAAGACCCTCATTCTTGGACTCTCAACGTCGACGGATCATCCCGTAGGGAAGGTAGTGGAGCTGGCCTCATCCTCACCACTCATGAGGGTGGTTATTTCAAATGCGCTCTCCGTTTCCTGTTTGAGGCCAGTAACAATGAGGCTGAATATGAGGCATTGATTGCAGGTCTTCGCCTAGCCAGGGATATTGGTGTCAGCCACATCCGAGTGTTCAGCGACTCCCAGCTCATCGTCGGACAGATTACGGGAGAGTTCGATGCCAAGGAGGACACAATGCGGGCTTACAGGGATATTGCACTTCTCCTTGTTCGCCTCTTCAATTCCTTCCACATCACGCACATTCCTCGGGCAGAAAACTCCAAGGCAGATAAGATGGCTCAGTTGGCTTCCGCAGATCAGTCCGACCTCAGCCGTGGTGTCCGCCTAGAATACCTATCCCACCCCGCCATTTGTCCCGACCACCACGAAATACAATTCCTCCAAAATGAGCCCATCCCTTGGGCGTCGAACATCTTTTTATTTCTGACAACGGGGGAACTCCCAGACGACCAATAGTAAGCCGCCAAAGTCAGGGCCCGGTCGTCCAATTACATCCTCGTCAGTGGTATTTTGTACAAACGCGATTTCTCACGCCCCTATCTGCGGTGCCTCAATCTGACTCAAGCAACTTATGTGATGCAAGAAATTCATGAGGGTATCTGTGGCAATCACTCAGGCGGCAGGTCCCTGGCCCACAAGATACTTCGCACTGGATATTTCTGGCCTACTCTCAACCAAGATGCGGCTGACTTCATGCTCAAATGTGATAAGTGTCAACGTTTTGCCAATATCCCCCATGCTCCTCCCACTGAATTGATCACACTTTGCAGCCCCTACCCGTTCGCCAAATGGGGGATCGATCTAGTTGGCCCCTTACCCACCGGCCGAGGCCAGACCAAATTTGCCATTGTTGCCATTGATTAGTTTACTAAGTGGGTAGAGGCAGAACCCCTTGCCACCATTACCGAGCGGAACATAACCAAGTTCATCTGGCAGTCGATCGTTTGCAGATTTGGCATTCCTCAGGCCATTGTTTCCGACAACGGTAAACAATTCGACAACGCCAAGTACAGGAAGTTCTGTGCAGACCTCCAAATTCAACCATGTTTTTCTTCTCCCGGTCATCCCCAAGCCAATGGCCGAGTTGAGGTCACCAACCGTTCTCTTCTGAAGATCATCAAAACCAAGCTAGAAGCTGCTAAGGGGCTTTGGGCTGAGGAACTACCAAATGTACTCTGGGCTTACCGAACTACAGCTCGGACTCCCACTGGGGAAACTCCCTTCCGCTTAACATACGGCGCTGAGGCGGTTATTTCGGTAGAAGTCGGTCTGCCTACCCCTAGAGTTTTACATCCGAATCCAGCACTAACGGAAGAGCTCCGTCAGGCCGACCTGGACCTAATTGAAGAACTCAGAGAAACAACTACTGTCAGACTGGCCTCATACCAACAGAAAATGAGAACACACTACAACCGCAAAGTCTGACCAAGGGAGTTCGCTGTAGGGGACCTTGTCTTGAGAGAAGCAACCCTTGCCACTAAAAATCCGACTGAGGGTAAACTGGTAGCCAAATGGGAGGGACCTTACGTTGTGAAAGCCCGACCACGTCCGGGCACTTACCGACTTCAGGACATGGAAGGTCGAGATCTCCCCCATCCCTGGAACGCTGAACACCTAAAGCGCTACTTTCAATAAGTTCTCACTGTTGTATAGCTTAGTTGTTGACTTGCTCAGTCGTTGTATTTTCTTTTTGTTACATAATGTAAAACTTGGATCGACTGGATTACACTGTCCATGACAACAATTCTATACTTTAGCTATCTGTGTGTTGTCTCAATAACATTCTCATTTGCAGCACTCACTAAAAGTCTCAGCCAGACTGAGCACTACAAGAGCCTCAGCCAGACTGAGCACTAAAAGCCTCAGCCAGACTGAGCACTACAAAAGCCTCAGCCAGGCTGAGCACTAAAATCCTCAGCCAGACTGAGCACTACAAAAGCCTCAGCCAGACTGAGCACTAAAGGCCTCAGCCAGACTGAGCACTACAAAAGCCTCAGCCAGACTGAGCACTAAAGGCCTCAACCAGACTGAGCACTAAAAGCCTCAGCCAGATTGAGCCCAAAAAAAAAAAAACCTCAGCCAGACCAAACATAAAGCACTCGGCTTGCCTAACAAGTCTTAGCCAGACCGAGCGCCACGGTTTCAGGGTCAGACACAGGTTATTTTCTCCTCAATCAAACTCTCACAAACTTGAAATTTTATTACATTTTAAATTTCACTCTACTTTGAGGAGTTCCTAACTTTACTCTGCATTGAGTTTTTATTACAAGTCTAACTTTACTCTGCGTTGAGTTTTTATTACAGGTCCAATTTCACCCTGATTAAGGAGTCCTTAACTTTACTCTTCACTCAGTTCTTACTACAATTTCAATCCCACTCTGTCTTGAGGAACTCCTAAATTCAGTTTTTGTCACAAGTTTACCACAAGTTTTTATTACAAGTTTTCATCCATTTCAGACGCACAAGCAAGAACAGTCAAATGCAAAACACAACTGAAATTTTATTTACTTACAACTTTGTACATAAGTTCATTACAACAATTCAAACAAAAACAAAAACAAAAAAGAGAGAACACAAAACAAAACAAAAACAATGTCTGTGCAAAGTCTCCTTCTCCTTCTTTTCTAGTTACTCCTCCTCACTGGAGATGAGGTATTCTTCTTCAATACCCTCATCCAGGGGGCTTTGGGCCACATCGTCCTCACCAATTGTTACACTACTGAGGTCTAAGTCTGGGAACAGTTCTTCAGCTCTACGTTTGAACATCTTCCAGCCACTGTCCCAAAACTCAGCCATTTCGTGTTTATAAAAGTCTGACCGTTGGAAGCTCTCAATAACTTCTGCTTCAGTTCTGCCTCCAGCAGTCGTCCTCGATGGGCCCGCCCCTCCCGATTCTTGCCTAGCCAAGCTGCTGGCGACGGCGGCATCAACTGCCATCTGAAACTCAGTAGACCCTTTGAATTGCTCCACCGCTGCGACGCACAGATCGGGATAAGCCGCCCTCTCAAAGGCTGCCTTCACCCTCTCTTCGTCCAGCTCCTTCTGTAGGGCCGCCCTTTCAAACGCAGTCTTTGCCCTTTCCTCCTCCAATTCCTTCTTCAGGCTCTCCTTCTCCGCCGTCGCCTTCGTTCTCTCTGCCTCCAACTCCTTCTACAACCTCCCCCTCTCCTCCACTGCCTTGGCACGCTCGCCCTGCAGTTCCTTCTGCAGATCGCCAATCTTGACATCCGCCTCATCTTTCTGCCTGACCAGCTCTTTATTGTTGCTCAGTGCTTCTTCATGACGTTCGATCGCAACTGCGCAAGCTGTTTGGGCCTCATTCACCCTCTTCTGCTCGCCAGCCAGTTGGAACTCGAGCGACACAATCTGGCGGCGTGTGTTCTCTAGCTCCACCTTGACTGCTTGCAGATCAGCGTGGGCAGTCTCCCAACTTGCACTCTCCTTCTTCAACTTTGCACGCTGAGCCTTAGCCTCATCTGCCTTGAGTTTGGCAGCCCCCGCTTTCCTCAGCAGAGCCCCTGCTAAGGTGGTTACCTGCATTTGAGCGGAGCATAACCCCCTTAGCAGTTCAACCTCGTTGAATCTGGATGCTGAGCGCAGGGCTGCCTCTTTTACGATCCCCACCAGGCGGTCTGCCCCTACCCTAGCTGGGCCTTCTTCTCCCTCCAGCTGCCCAGCCACCGCATGAGCGTGGTAGATCGCTGTGGTCAGACTGACTCCCCCACCTTGGGGTGCAGGACCCTCCTGGGGCTGTTCTTCCCTTCTTGGCCCAGGGCCACTTGCCCTATCTTCCACTCGCCCTTCAGAGACGGCCCTCGCGATCCCTGCGGCGACCGCCGCCACCACTGGCACCACTTCAATGCCCTCTGAGGCAACGTCCACCACTTCTGGGACACTTACCCTTCCTGGGGTCTCCCCCACTTCTCCCCCCTCCGCCCCCTTGGCAGTACTGGTTTCCTTCACAATCGTCTCCCTCCTCCTCTTCTAGGCAGGCTCTTCTTCACTTCGCCTCACCCTCTTCTTCTTCTTTACCACCCCCAATGCCTCCATCTCCTCCAAAGACCTCTCCTTCAAAGGGTCTATTGGGAGTGGTCGTGGCACAAATTCGCCTAAGTTTTTCTTTCCCAAGGGTTTGGGGCGAGGGCGAATCTTCTCCCTTGCAATCGGTTTGGATGGTCGATCGGCTTGGGACTCTTTGAATTTTTGGGCTTTAGCAAGGATAGTCTGATCCTCCGCCTCTTGAGCCCTTCTCCTCGCCTCCAACTCCGCTCGGTCGAGGTCCCCACCGCTTGGCTGTGGGCCCAACCCTGCCTCAAACAATGCAGACGGCTACACGAGCTCGTCCCATTTGTCCCCTTCTTTCTCCCTCTACTCCTTCACCCTCTTTACCCTCTCCTCCGCCGCTGCCCCAGCTTTGGCTCCATGGACTTGGTGGGCACCTTCCAAATGGTGCGCACCCCACTCCTCCATTGGCAGACACGTAGAACCACCGTGGCCTCCACCCCTTGATCGACGACGGCAGCCCCGCCACCAACCCTTTCCTTGCTGCTGCCTGCAGAGTGACCCACGTCTCTTGCTGCCTTAAGGCCTTATAGCATGCGAAGAATTCGTCCACTATCATGGCCGCCCCTTCGTTTGCCTTCGGCCAGGCACTCGCACAAGACAGCAAAATCTTCCATGCATTGGGCATTAGTTGGCCCGGCGCCACCTCCAAGCGATTCAGGACATCTACTACCACCTGTGGCAGAGGCAGCCTCAGTCCTCCTTTCAACGCCTCCTCATAAAGGGCAAACTGCCCTGGCCTGGCATCGGATGGCCTCTCCGTTGACATTGGCAACGACAACTCTATTTCCGCAGGCACTTGGTATTTGTCGCGAATAGCCTCCAAATTCGCTGCAGTAACCGTTGATTTATCTGCCTTTGTGTGCCAGTGATCAGGTTCCGCCTGGTTGATAGGCTTTGAAGCTGCTATCATGGTGGAACCATGGGGTCGTACAATCGACTCCCCCACCCTCTCCATCCTGTATTGCTACGCTAACTCCACAGCATCATCATCGCCAAGTGGATCTACCCTGACATTCGCAGTTTGTTCTTGGGCCATTTCTAAGGTATGTCTGCGAATCGCTTCAGAGGCAGGTGCAAGGAAATTGAAAAAGTGTTGCAGAGGTGTATCGTGAGCAAGAAAGGAATTCACACTTGGAATATTTTGATTTTTCGTAAACAAGTAGGTGAATCGAATAATGCCAAAAGCCCACGGTTTACCCGTATTCCAAGGATCCCAATTATTTTTCGCCAGTTTGAAAACTTTTCAAATTATTCGCCAAAACTGTCTTTTTAACACCCATAATAACCTAACGTTTCATTTCTGATCCAACGCCTAATCTTCCCCCATCATGGGGTATTGCCACGTGTACGACCACGATCCACTATCTCCTGCCCTTACCCTGTCTTTTCCACTTCAAATCACCACGTGGCACGCCGCCCCTTGAGCCCCACGCCCCTCCACCTCACCCTTCGTAGTCGGTCCTCCTCATGGTCGACCCACCCGCCCGGCCAACCCTTTCGGTCGGCCCTCTTCGTGGTCGCCCCCCTCATGGTCGCCCCTCCCACTGGGCTAACCCTCACGGTCTTCGCGGTCGCCCGCTTCACGGTCGGCCCTCTCGCTCGTGCCACCCTCATGGTCACCCTTCCTCGTGGTCGAACTTCCCACTCGGCCAACATTCGCGGTCGACCCTCCTCGCGGTCGGCCCTTCCACTCAGTCACCTTGAACGGTCGGACCACCTCCCGATCGGTCCAATCGCTCGGTCACTCTTGTCGGCCGATCTCCATATTACCATTCCCTGACGCCCTCACCCTCTTCATTACTATTCCCTTCGTTGGACTAAAGCTGCACTCTGGAATAGGGGACTACTGACGTGTACAAGCCCACAAAGGCCATGAACCACTGTAAGCATCCCAAGCCCATCAATCGGAGCCCAATACATAACCCAGCTGGTGAAGTCCAGAACAGCTGGAATCCAACATGGCATCAAGAGCCGATGGCATTCAGACACATGGCAGGTGAAGGACGAGCCACATCAGCAGACAAAGATCTACAAAGTTATTGCTACTGCACATCACCATTAATGCAGCCCATCACAGCATTTATTACGACAACACCTCCCCGTCAGAACAGGACCCCCTTACCCTGAACAAGGTAAGCTACAACATAGACTTTCGGCGAGGAGGGCAGGTCGGAAGAGACAGCAAAATGATTACCAAAGGATATAAGCAAACGTTGAAGACAAGAAGAAGGTTAAGCTCTTCTATCTCTAAACTCTCCCTACACCTTACTTCTCTCTCTAACTTGCTCGTCGGAGGGTTCACTAGGGGACTACCCCGTTCCCCGTTGGACTTATTTGCAGGTTATCCGGTGGGCTCGATCATTTGGACGTGGGTATTGAGGAGCTTGGACCCGTCCGGCTCATCCACTGGGACAAACTGTATCATCAGTAAGAAACAAATTTTAATTTTTTTTAAAGGAAATAAAAATCAGTGGGAGATGATTAGGTTGGAAAGATATGGAATATTTTTTTATTTTTCCTTTTGAAAACTATAAATTATGGAATTATTAACATTTTAAAAATTATTATTTTAATTGATTAGCCAAATTAAATTTTAAATTTTAATTTAGTAATATAGTAATATATTAATAAATGGGTTTTTTTTTAAGGTCCATAGTATTAAGATTTTATAGCATAAAGGACATTCAACATTTTAATAATGTCTAAGATCCTTCAAGTTGATCCAGAGAAAATTCACGTCACAAAGAAAATTGGTCCGAAAATTTCTCTGACCTTCCCTAATCTTCTCACTGTAAATTTCTCTGCCTTCCCTTTCTCCAAATTTCTTTGCCTTTTTTATAGCCATAGTTTCCAAGAATTTTTCCTGAATGAAAGTCATATTAAATCATCATCGATCCTGGAATTACTGAAGTTCAAATAAAACTTAGATTATATTACCTGAAAACAATTCCAAATGATTCAATACCCACTACATGCTCAGCCATGTAACAAATGGTCTACAAAAGGCATTATAAATCAACAGCTTAGCTTCCTAAGTTGGAGACGACGACTACGATGAACTCTAGAGAAAATTGCCAAAATCCAGAGAAAATTGCTAAATCCAGATAAAAATAACCAAATCTAGAGAAATTTCCACATCCAGAGAAAGTTGGAGAAGAAGGGGCTGTACTCATTGGGGGATGAGACAGTGGAGGAGTGGTTGATGGAGGAGTGGGGAGGAGAAGAGGCTTCTTCAAGAATGCGGCGTTGCTCGACGCGCCGGCTAGAGCAGAAATGGTCTCGGATCTCGCTGAAGTCTTCTTATGGAGTTCCGAACTTTCTGGCGTCGAGATTTTTCTGAATCACGACCACTGTGAGCACGAGGCAAAGGAGAGTGAGCTTTCCGTTTCGGAGAACTCGCTTGATTTTCCATAGCTGATGAGCTTCGAAGAAATGGTCTAGCATTTTTTTTGAATTCAACGCTTTTTATGAGCTAAATTCAAAGCTTTTCATTGCCGGCGCCGGTCGTCAATGATGCTAATGAGAGAGAATAAAGAGAAACACAGTTGAGGGTGAGAAGAGACACAACAGATAAAGAGAGAGAGATTCGATAATGGAGAAGTTGGTAGAGAGAGAAGTCAAATTTCTCTGTGATATATAGGTATGAAGGTTTAAGAACCTTAGACATTATAAAATAATATTGTAGATCTCTTCCATTACTAAAAATGGGAAAGGGACCTTAGACTAATTTTCCCTTAATAAATTTAAAGGGAATAATATAGTAATATAGTAGGAAATAAATTTTAAAATATAGCAATACCCAGATTCCTGGCCGACGTATAAACTGGAAAAAATAATTAAGGATACACCGGACAAAGACTTGAATGATGACGATTTTTTCTGGGTGTCTGGGAACTTTGAAGATCATCAAGCCCAGATTCCTGGCCGACGTATAAACTGGAAAAAAGGACAACCCGGTATAACTACTTCGGTTTGCTTTTATGCCTTTCTTTTATTTCAGCTTCCATTCTGATCCGAGCTAATAATTTGTCTTCTTTATGCAGATTCATCTCATCTTCACTCCCTTTACAGCTACCCCAACCTCAATACCCTTCGCGCCGCACTACGGGTTAAAGAAAGAAGTTGGGCCAAACTTCTAAATTTTGAACCGACCTATAGATACAGCAGTCGCCGCAAAGCGAGAGTGACCGATTTCCTCCTTGAAGACACGCCAGAACCGGACCCAACCTTGCCTCAAATTAACCTCATCCCACTAACTGCCAAACAAGAAATGGCAAAAAGGAGCAGAGTAAGGGCGCTTCTAACCGAAACTAACAGACCCGAGGTACCACAAACCGGTCAGACCACTGAGACCGTGGTAGCTCTTCCATCCCAACAACCATCCACGTCCCGCCGAGCTAAGCGCGTCCGTACTACTAAGACCGAGCAACGTTTGGTTGATGAAGACGAAATCACACTACCACCAAGCCATCCACCCAGTCCGCAACCGGAGCCTATTGACCGAACTACTGCTAGTTGGGCACCTAAACTTACCTTCAACAACCGAGATATCCAAGACTCTGACTCGGTTGTTGCTGATAAGGATCACCAGTTGGCCTTTAACCTGGCCAAGAGTGTGTGTCTCCCCAAAGACATGGAGCACCACCAAAAGCAACTAAACACCGAACTGAAGGCCATCCGGTCTTCAACAAAATCCATGATCCTGGTAAGTAGCACTGTCCATTTTTCTGTCTAATTTTCTCCTAACTGTCAATCCGGCTAAGGGGAGTTACTATTTTACAGGCCATCCAGAAGAACAGTATAGCACATAGGAAAGTGTTGGAGCTTAGGAGGTCGACAAGGGAGGCCATGGCCGAAGCCGAGTCCAAGTCCGCCGAACTAAAACAATCACAGGCTAAGACCGCCGAGATGGAGGCCGAGGTAACTCGTCTAACCGGACTAGTTGCCTCGGCTAACAGTGACAAACAGCGAGCTCTGACCGAAATGAGAGATAAACACCTGTGGGAGCTGGCCAACCTTGCAAGCTCCAAGGACACCGAAATAAAGGAGCTGAAAAAGAAAGCTGATGACGCCGAAAAAGAAGGCTTTAAAGCAGGCGAAGCGGCCTACATTCAACAATGCGAAGCAGCAAAGGATCTGTTCTTCAAGTGTGGCTGGAGAAGTGCGGTGGAGTAGCTCGGCTGTGGGCCTGAAACCGAGGTCTATAATGCTCCGCAGTATTCTATTCTGGCCTCATTATCGGAGTATGCTGCTTCTGTTCAACAACAATTTTTGCAAAGTTCAGATGATGAAGATGAAGAGAACGAGCCAACTATCACTCTGGTAGTCAATGAGCAAGGCAACGATCAGTCAGCTCGGTTGGAGCCAATGGTTGAAGACCTAACTATTGAGCCGTCGACTGGTACTGTGCCGCAAGTTGCTACCGAGACTGATCTGCCATCTGCAACCGGTGTTCACGCAGACATTGAAGCCGATTTTGAAGACCTTTTTAACTGATTGTATTTTTCTTTTTCTTCTTTCTGCTTTGACTTGTAACCGGGCTGGGAGCCCCTTCCTTGTAATCGCTCTTGAATTTGATCAATGGAAATCATCTTTTGTGCTCAACTCTTATTCCGGTTTTGATTTGTATGCTTTGCACTTGTAATGTCTACTATTTCCCCAACTTCTATTTCGGTTTACTTTCCTTATTTCACGTACTTCTGACTGTAAGTTGCAATATTTTCGGCCGAGATACCATATTCCGGTTTCAGTTGGTCAATCTGACTTGCTAGCCAACCACTCTTTTAGCCGATATACTTATTTCGGCTGAAGAGTACTAAGAGTTGGTTTAATCCAGCCAACCACTCTTCAGCCACACCCTTACTTCGGTTGAAGAGTAACAAGAGTTGGTTTAATCCAGCTAACCACTTTTCAGCCACACCCTTACTTCGGCTGAAGAGTAACAACAGTTGGTTTAATCCAGCCAACCACTCCTCAGCCATACCCTTACTTCGGCTGAAGAGTAACAACAGTTGGTTTAATCCAGCCAACGACCCCTCAGCCATACCCTTACTTCGGCTGAAGAGTACTAAGAGTTGGTTTAATCCAGCCAACCACTCTTCAGCCATACCCTTACTTCGGCTGAAGAGTACTAAGAGTTGGTTTAATCCAGCCAACCACTTTTCAGCCATACCCTTACTTTGGCTGAAGAGTAACAAGAGTTGGTTTAATCCAGCCAACCACTCTTCAGCCACACCCTTACTTCGGCTGAAGAGTAACAACAGTTGGTTTAATCCAGCCAGCCACTCCTCAGCCATACCCTTACTTCGGCTGAAGAGTAACAAGAGTTGGTTTAATCCAGCCAACCACTCCTCAGCCATACCCTTACTTCGGCTGAAGAGTAACAACAGTTGGTTTAATCCAGCCAACCACTCTTCAGCCATACCCTTACTTCGGCTGAAGAGTAACAATAGTTGGTTTAATCCAGCCAACCTCTAAGTTGGTTTTTCCAGCCAACTTAGAATAGTGTTTGGTTATTCCGACCAAACGTCCTGCAGCTTGGATCCTTATCTTGGGCTTAGGAGGGGTGTTGGTTTAATCCAGCCAACCTCTAAGTTGGTTTTTCCAGCCAACTTAGAATAGAGTGTTTACAGTGTTCCTAACCCACTTGAACTATTTTTTACAGAAAAACAACCATACTGAAAAGAATTGACTTGTTTTATTGAGAAAGGAAAAAATTACATATGTTTAAAAGAAAAAAGAAAGAAAAAATGCTAAAAATGAAATAACTTGAGATTGGCAGTGTTCCATGGCCTGGGAATCGCTTTGCCGTCCTTATCTTCTAAGTGGTATGCCCCTTTGCTTGCTAATTCGACCACTCTGTAGGGTCCCTCCCAATTAGGTCCTAGCTTGCCGTCTCCCGGAACCAAGTGTTTCCCATTACTTTGCGCAGCACCCAATCTCCGATCTTGAATTGCCTTGGATGCACTGTTTTGTTATACTTTCTGGACAATTCTTGTTGGTAGGAGGCGATGTGAACCAATGCTCTGTCTCTTCTTTCTTCCGCAAGGTCAAGCTCTAACATTATGGCTTCGCCATTTAAGTCTGGGTCAAAGTTTTCGCTTCGAATTGTGGGGAGGCCAACTTCTAATGGGATAACAGCCTCCATGCCATAAGCTAGGGAGAATGGTGTTTCTCCTGTCGATCGCCGGGGTGTGGTGCGGTAAGCCCATAAAACATGAGGGAGTTCTTCTACCCACTTGCCTTTTGCTTTCTCTAACCTTTTCTTCAATCCATCCAAGACTACCTTGTTTGATGCCTCCGCCTGACCATTTGCTTGGGGATATGTCGGCTTAGAATTGTAGAACTCTATCTTGTACTCTTCACAAAAGCCTCTGAAAATTCTGCCGTCGAACTGAGTGCCATTGTCTGAGATTAATGCTTTTGGTATGCCAAACCGAGTGATGATGTTCTGCCAAACAAATTTCTTCACATTTTTTTCCTTGATCGAGGCCAAGGCTTCTGCTTCTACCCACTTTGTGAAGTAGTCGGTTGCCGCAAGGAAGAACTTCCTGTTGCCTGGAGCTGTTGGAAGTGGCCCTACTATGTCTAAGCCCCACATTGCGAAAGGCTACGGGCTAGTGAGAGGTAGAAGTTCTCTGGCAGGTTGGTGTATTTGGTGCGCAAATTTTTTACACTTGTCGCATTTTTTGACATACTTTTCTGAGTCTGCTTGCATATATGGCCACCAGTATCCTTGCGAAATTGCCCTGTATGCTAGCGATCTTCCTCCTTGATGACTTCCACATACGCCCTCATGTATTTCGAATAGGAATGCTTCCACTTTGCTGGGGTGAACACACTTTAGGTAAGGTCCTGAGAACGACTTTTTGTACAATGCCAAGGATGGAGAGAGCCAAAATCGCTGCGACTTTGCTCTTATTATGTTGGCTTCTTTCCTCTCTTCCGGTAGGGTGCCGTCTTTTAGGAACAGTATGATGGGATCCATCCAAGAAGGGCCTAGATCGGCGCTACATACCTCTTCTGCTTCTGGGTCTTCAATGCTTGGTCTAAGCAGGTAGTCGATCAGTAGTGGATGAGGGATGGAGGTATCTGTCATTGAGACGAAGCCTGCTAGTTCGTCCGCTCTGCTGTTTTCCTCCCTGCCGATCTGTTCTATCCTCACCACTTCAAACTTCTTGATCTCTGTTCTGACCAGCTCTTGGTACTTAGCCATTCTGTCATCTTTTGCTTCGTAGTCGCCAGATATTTGGTTTACCACTAGTTGTGAGTCGCTGTAAACCATTAGTTCGGTGGCCTTTATGTAAAATGCTGATTTCAGACCTGCAAGAAGCGCTTCATACTCTGCTTCGTTGTTTGATGCTGGGAAGCCAAGGTTGACTGCCTGCTCCATTACTAGGCCGTCTGGAGAGATGAGGACTATGCCGAGTCCTGCTCCATGCCGGTTGGATGCTCCATCCACGAAGAGCTTCCACATCTCCCCGACGAACAACTTCCAGCAAGTGGAGGGATCAGATGATGCCTTGGGGTCTTCCATGCTGCTGGAGTCTTTTTCTTCTTGGTTCATGCCTACTGTCTGCCCCTCGCCATCTGGTTGTACCAAGTCTTGTTTTGTTGGTGAGTCCTGACTTGGTGTAGCATGGTTCGCTTCTTCCTTCTTTGCTTTACTTTGGTCTGCCTTGGGGCTTGACTGAGTAACCAGTACCAGGGGTTGCGTTATTCCGACGTCAACTTCCATCCCTAGTTCGGTTGTTTCAGTCAGGTCGACTGGGCAGATATGATGACTTCCTGGGGTGAATTCTGCGACAAAGTCTGCCAAGGCTTGTGCTTTTATTGCGGTTCTGGGTTGGAACTTGATGTCGTATTGCCCCAGCTCAACTGCCCACTTCAAGATTCGCCCAGAGAAGTTAGCCCTTTCAAACAGAGCTTTTAATAGGAAGACTGTGAGGACAACTATAGCGTGGGCATGAAAGTAGTGCGACAACTTTCTTGAGGCCATCATCAAGGCCAATGCCAGTTTTTCCAGTGGTAAGTACCTCGTTTCGGTGCCCAGCAATGTCTTGCTAACATAATAGATGGGCAGATGTTGGACTCCTTCTGCACGGACTAATACTGCGCTAATTGCGTGCTGTGAGACCGCCAGGTACAAGAAGAGTTCTTCTCCATGAATTGGGGTTACAAGTAGTGGTGGAGAAGACATGTATTCCTTTAAGCTTTCCAGAGCTCGGTCGCATTCGTCGTCCCATTCAAACTTGGCCTTTAGAGCATGGAAGAATGGTCGTAGTCTGTCCGATGACCGGCTTATGAACCGATTGAGCACAGCTGCCATGCCGGTGAGATGCTGCACTTCTTTGACTGAGTTTGGTCTCTCCAACTCCTGGATTGCTTTGATCTGGGAGGGGTCTGCTTCGATACCCCGGTCGGTCACCAGGAAGCCCAGGAATTTGCCAGATCCTACTCCGAATGCACACTTCGACGCGTTGAGGCGTAACTTGTGCTTCTTCAGGATCTCAAACATCTCACCTAGGTCCTTGAGATGGTTATTCTCATCTTTGCTCTTGACCACCATATCGTCGATGTAAGCCTCCATTGTTTTGCCTAACAACGGTTCAAACATCTTGGTGACCATTCTCTGGAATGTCGCCCCTGCGTTTTTTAGGCCAAAGGGCATGACCTTGTAGCAGTATAGTCCTCTTGGAGTTGTAAAAGATGTGACCTCCTGGTCTGGTTCATACATGGCGATTTGGTGGTAGCCTCTGTATGCATCCAGAAAACGAAGTCGGTTGTGCCCCGCTGTTAGGTCTACCAGTTGATCTATCCGTGGTAGAGGAAAGCTGTCTTTTGGGCAAGCCTTGTTGACTGTTTTGTAGTTGACGTAGACACGCCACTTGCCATTCTTCTTTGGCACTACGACTGTGTTGGAGATCCATCTTGGGTAGTGCACCTCTCTAATTGCTCCTGCCTCCAGCAGGTTTCCTACTTCTTCCGCCACTATCTCGACGTGGTGAAGTGCCGATCTGCGAGTTCGCTGAATGACTGGCCTGGCAGATGGGTGGACATTGAGTTGGTGACAGATGAAGTTGGGATCAATGCCTGGCATGTCGTATGGTGTCCAGGCGAACACTTCGATGTTAGAGGTCAAAAATTCCAAGACCTCTGATCTCTCAATGCTGGACAACGACGATCCAAGCAAAAAGAACTTATCCGGGTTCTTTTCATCTATTCTTACCTCTACCAAGTCTTCCACCGCCTTCTGATTAGCTGCTTTGCCAACATCTGCGAACAGTTCATTGCTCTCAGGTTCTTCTACCGAATGAACGTATCCTTTGGCAGCGCGGCTGCTATTCACCGTGACAAAGCACTGCTTCGACATGATCTGGTCTCCATAGACTTCTTCTATTACTCCGGTGTCGTTGGGAAACCGCATTACTTGGTGGTAGGATGACGCCACCGATCGCATGGCATGCAGCCATGTTCTGCCCAAGATGATATTGTAAGTGGAGGGGACTTTCAATACCTAGAACTCCACTTGTTTCGTCACACTCCCTGCTCTGATTGGGAGGATTATTTTGCCGACGGGCCATTCTGGCATGGAGTTGAAACCAATCAGGGGAGATACGGCAGGTGCCAAATCTTTGTCTTGCAGCTTCAGTTGTTTGAATGTCTCATAGTACATGATTTCACATGAACTACCTTGGTTTATCAGAATCCGCTTGACGTCAAAATCCTTGACTCGGAGAGTGACGACCAGGGCATCATTGTGAGGGCAATATATCCTTGCCAAGTCTTTATCTGAAAAAGACATGACGTTTGTGGCCTCAATCTTCCCCTTCTTGACTGCAGGTTGGGCACTTAGCACCTCTCTTAAGTGCTCAGCCTTTTTGATTGATCCTCTGAGCTCGCATACATGCTCAGGTTCAAAGACTCCATGTATCACGTTGATAATGCCTTGAGGTGGGGCATCGATGGGCATTCCGTTGGGGTTATTATGGTCCTGGGGGGCTGGTTGTGTCCCTCCTTCAATGTATTTATCCAGGTGACCTGCTGCCACCAACTCCTCCAGGTGCTGTCTCAATGGCGTGCAATTCTCAGTGCAGTGCCCCTTTTCTTTGTGGAAGGTGCACCGCGACCTCTCGTCGTAGTCCTTCTGGGCCTCTCCCAGCTTGGCGGGCCATTTGACGAAAGGTTCGTCTCGTATTTCACTTAGAATTCGGTAGATTGGTTTCTTGAAGACCGTGGTTATGGCAGTTCAGACTCTTAGCCATCTCTTATCCTGGTCCTCTCCATTGTCCCGCCTGCCACGTCCGTTTTTGTTCGGACGATCTATCGCGTTGACCTTTGCTGAGGCCTTCTTTTCTGGTACTGTGCTTGTGCCAGATTTTGCTTTGGCACGTGCGCCATCCTCCTCCACCCTGATGTGCTGATGCACTCTCTCCATCAAGGCTTCCATGGTGAGGGGCGGCATCATGGTGATCGAGTCCCTTAGTCTGTTTCTGACTGGAAGTCCTCTTTTGTACTGTGCAATGGCTAGATTGGTGGGACAATCCCCAATCTGGTTGAATGTCTCCCAGTAATGACTGTTGTAGGATTGTAAGGTTTTCTTGTCGCCCATGTCGATGGAGAGTAACTGGTCGATCTCCACCGGGGTTTTAGTGTTTGTTCGGAACCTTGTTACAAATGCTTCCGCCAATTGTGCCCAGAAGGCTATGCTGCCTTCTAGAAGTTTTTCAAACCAAGTCAAGCCTAGGTCGCCAAGGCTTGATGGGAAGAGGATGCACATCAAAGCCTCGTTTCGCCGGTATACAGCCATAACCTGGCGAAAGTGGCTCAAGTGTGAGTAGGGGTCTGTCTTCCCTTCATATGTAGTGAATTTGGGCTGAAGGAAGCCTGATGGTAAGGGCGCGTTCTCAATCGCCGGGACAAACGGCGAAGTCTACAGCCTTGCTAATGCTTTGTCCGTTGGTTCATAGGCAGGGCGCGGTATTGGCATTCCAACCTCGACGCTTCCATGCGATCGAGGAGCCAACCGCTGTAAAGCAGAAACTCTGTGTGGATCGTGTGCCCTGGCGTCCTCCTTCCATCGTGCCTTCTCTTCGAGCACGGTGCGTAAGTCGGATGATCTGGGCAACTCCGTTTGCCTGGATCTTGTCTGGTGCATATGTGAAGGCCAATAGTTGCTTCCTTCAGTGTACGACCTCTCAGACCTCGTCCTCTCAGTCCTGGAGTGACGAGTTCTGGAGGTTCTGGATTGAGTGTCGCCTGTCCTGAGGCTTTTACTCTCCGCTTGGGACGGCGTGGTACGTCTACTACGATCTTCCGAGTGGCGAGGGGGGTCTTGCCTTTGCGCCCCTCTCCTGTCGCCACTTCTTTTCCCTTTATCTGACGCTTCATGGACTCCATGTCCGCCGCCATCCGTCGTATTAGTTCGTCCTGCTCCTTCACACGGTCCTCTAGAGTTTGAGGATCAATTCTTCGCCGTTGTCTCTCTGGACTCTGTGAACGAGAGTGACGAGGGCTGTTAGTCCGCCTTCTTCCCCTCCTATCTCTCCTGGGATGCTGTTGTGGCTCCAACTCCGCCATGGGAGGGACGAGAGGTAGACCTTCGCGGCTCGCACCCCCTTCTGGTGTTAGTCCGTCGATGGCGGACTGTGGCAACTCTTCGTTGTGCGCCATTGATTCTTAAGAGGAAAAGTTTGATCAAGAGGTTTTGTTCTTGTCTGCAATTCCCACAGACGGCGCCAATTGTACGGGAAAGAAATACACCTTCTCGTATAATCCTGTTGATCAAATCTGCGTTCCTCCGTACGTCGTTGTTCTGCAACCTGAAAACACAAACGTGAGCTGGCCGGCGGGTGTGTGCCGGAAACCTCTCCGACGCCTAAGTCAGCAAACAAGACATATAGGCAAAAGCTCTGTATATTCAGGAATCAAAGTTGTGTTACCTCCCCATAGGTGATATTTGTGAGCTTTTATAGGTTTCGTGTGGCACAATCCAAGTAGGACTCTTACTCCTCCATATAGAGTCCTCCCAAGATTCATATTTCTGAAGGATAATGTTTATCCCCCAACACCCCCCTCACTGCTTAGACCAAGTGAGATGGTCTTACTACGGCCGGACTACCATACGACCGAAGTAATCAAGGTCTATATATAGCTAAACTATACTTAGGTCGGTTCTCTGCCCTTAGTTCCTCTTCCATTAATCATGGCATGCCTAAAACCGAACTATCTTTCATCAAGGTTTAGACCGGTCTAGCTTCATCGCGCCATGACCGGTGTAAGTTCAAAGCATCCGTAAACCGGTCTAACTGTACAGCATATTTCAACCGGACTTAACAACAGGAGTCCCTCGGACCGGTCTAACTTCTGGGCTTGAGACCGGACTAACTTTAATTAAATTTATGACCGGAGTAGCTTCATGGTCGTTTTACTCTGCCACTCGTACCGAGGCCCATGACGGCCCAGCTCGGCCCAATTTGCAAATAAATTACCCTCTCAGTAGGAAATAAATTTTAAAATATAGTAATGTAGTACTAATATAGTAGGGAATAATATAGTAATATAGTAGTAATATAGTAATATCCTTCCCTTTATAAAATTCCTTCCTTTTATAATAACCGGTGATTTTGAAAATACCAAACTTAAATAATAACCCTTGCCTTTTTTTTATTGAACAACAATTCCTTTAAATATTTGGAAGGTTCTTAATTTTTATCATGAATTTTAAAAATTTGAAAGTAATTATATATGATATGAATAATTTAGTAATATAGTAAAAAACAAATTTTAGTTTTTTTAAAGGAAATAAAAATCAGTGAGAGATGATTACGTTAGAAAGATATGGAATATTTTTTTATCTTTCCTGTTGAAAACTATAAATTATGGAATTATTAATATTTTGAAAACTATTACTTTAATGGATTAGCCAAATAAAATTTTAAATTTTAATATAGTAATATAGTAAGAAATAAATTTTAAAATATAGTAATATGGTAGTAATATAGTAGGGAATAATATAGTAGTAATATAGTAATATAGTAGGGAATAATATAATAATATAGTAATTTTGAAAATGCCAAACTGGCATTGGCTCTTCAATCCTTCCCTTTATAAAATTCCTTCCTTTTATAATAATTGGTGATTTTGAAAATGCCAAACTGAAATAATAACCCTTGCCTTTTTTTTTTGAGAGAATTTTTTTTAAGGTCCCTAATAATAGTAATTTAGAGGATAAAGGACACAAAAAAAAAAGAGTGATGCATCAGGTCCCTCAACGATATGGCGCGCATTTTTAATTATTTCGTGGACCAAAATACCCTTTACAAAATCAACATAGAAACGAAACTGATTCTGATGACTGAGTTCCATTCCAAGCATCCAATCATCTTCACGAGCAAGAGGATAGCAGAATTAGGGTTTAAATATCATCTTCACCATTGACATCAAAGCTTCATTATCTTTTGCAAAAATCATTCCCATTCCTTCCTCACAAATTTTCCTGACTTCGTTTTCACTGTTCATCGTCATCTCAGTTCATCTTCGTCACATTGCATCTTCATCTCAGGGCATATCAGTTCGTAATTAAAGTTTCATCCTAATTCTAGTAAGTTTTTCTGCAATCCAACTAGATTTTCTCTAGAAACACAGTTAATTGCATTTTATATTAACCTTCCATAAATTAGGGTTTCAATTTTGTAATAAAAAACTACATGAATTTGAAAAAAGTTATTTCTCTGTGTTTTGAACTTATTCTTGAACATGTTTGAGCGATTTTATCTGTAAATTTCTCTCGCATTTAAATTTCTCTGGTTTTTGCTTGATGTATGTTTCTTCTTTAAATTTTCTGTGGCATGTTTATTTTGAAAAAAAGTTATTTCTCTGTGTTTTGATCTTATTCTTTAACATGTTTCTGTGATTTTGTCTATAAATTTCTCTGCTTTGTAAATTTCTCTAGAATATGTATTTTTCTCTGGAATGTCTATTACTCTCTTGTCTGTGTCTAAATTTCTCTGGCATTTGTAATTTTCTCTGGCCACATCACTTTTCTCCCTTGTGTGTCTCTATCATATTTAATTTTCTCTGGTTGTGTATGTAAATTTCTTTGGCATTTTAATATTATGGACTTGAAATTTTCTCTGGAATGGAAATTTTCTAAAAGAATGTGCAATTTTCTCTGGTATGTTTATTTTGTTCAATTCTTGGTTTCAATATTGTGTAATTTTCAGTGGCATGTTTACGTTGCTTTGTTTATTTTATCTTGTTAATTGTGGAATTGAAATTTTCTTTGGCTTGCCTTGTTTACTTTTCTCTGTCATTCATTTTCTGTGCTTGCTAGATATATGTTTCTTTTTTGAATTTTCTCTGGCTATATTTTACTTTTATATGTAATTTTAACAATTATTGAAAATTTCTCTGCCATTTTTATGTTGCTTTGTTGATTTTCTCTGGGAATGAAAATTTTCTGTGGCTAGATGTATTCCACAGGAAAACAATTAGTACTCTGACATTTAATTTGTAGTGTCTAATTTTGTCTGACATTTATAATTTTCCCTGGCCATCTTAGTTTTCTCCCTTATGTGTAATTTTCTCTGGCATGTTCAATTTTCTCTGGGATTTAATGTTGACATCTTTATGTTTTCATCATTGTCTATAAATGGCAAAACATAAAAGCAGCAAAACACCGAAAACACCAAGCAAGAAACAGAAACTCTCTTAGTCTTCTTATGATCTAAGATCAAAAACCAGCAAAATACCACAAACTCCTTGCCAAAACACACAAGTCCAAGGTGATGAAGCAACTAGCATCAAGATGAGTACCCCAACTTCAAAAGACTCAAACTCAAGGGGGGAAAAAACTTGTTAAACTCCAAAAAAAAAAAAGCTCATTACAGCATTTAATACCGATCCAACCTCTCATCTGTTGTCTCCTTTTTTCAAACACTTAAATTCAATTCAAATAAACTTGTAGAGCTTCAAAAGACCCCATTCTGGTATTTGATCCAACCTCTAACCACTAGAAGGATGGATCCAAGGAAATCTAGGAAATCTGCTGATGATGCAGTTGCAATAATCCAATGTTACAATGAAAAAACAAAAGCATTCACAGTTGGTAAAAAAAACTTAACCTTTACAACCAATGACATGGCCTTGATTTTTGGTTTGCAAGGAGGTAAAGGAGCCATGTCATTAAGATACTCTAAAAAGTCAAAATATGCATTCCTAAGGAGAAGATTTCCAAAGGACACAAGGCTCACTGGTCATGTTCTTAAAAATGCCTTGGTCAAAGCAATGAAAGACAAGCAACCAACTGACTACAAAGATATAATAATCATTGTTACATTGTACTTCTGTCTCACCCTATTTTTTGCAACAAGTGGGAATTCAATATGGTGGGTTTTTATAAAGTATGTGGAACCTCTTGAATCAATGAAACAGTATGATTGGCCAGAAGCAATCACATCAACATTGATTGATTCTATCATAGTATTGCACAAAACTCCAGAAAAAGTTACGGGGTGTGTCATTGCATTGCTAGTAAGTATAATGTCCATTCAAATTTGCAGTTATCATACTTACAAATTTGTGTGTTTAGAAAAATTTAATTACTTTAATTCCCATCATAGTATTGGCTATGTGAACATGCAAATATCATTGACTCGGAAGACAGTAACATAACTGACTTCCCAAGATGTGCTAAATGGAACCTGCAAAGCTTGATGAAACAGTTGCAAAAGACACCAGTCCACTCTCTTGCATCTTGACAGGTTAGATTTCTATCGCCACTGAAATCTCAGTGAAATTCCAAAATTTCTCTGACCACTGGTTTGTTTCTCTCCTTGTGCCTTGATTGATTGAGATCAATTTTCTCTGAACTATCAATTTATGTTTCTTCTTTGATTACCACTGGTTTATTTCTGCCATTATAATCAATTTTTTCTGCAATCCAAATTTCTCTGACCACAATTGTAACACATTAACTTATATGCCTTGATTGATTTTCTCTAATATTTGAATTATGTTGGTTGTTTCATAATTTTTTCTGGTCCATAAAATTGTTTCTCTTTGTGTGTAATTTTCTCTGGCCCATAACTTATGTGCCTTGCTTCTTTGATTAACACTGTTTATTTTTACCCTTCTAATGAATTTTCTCTGGAATCTAAATTTCTCTGACACAATTATAGTAAAACATTAACTTATTTGCCTTGATTGATTTTCTCTGATATCTAAATTATGTTGCTTGTTTCATAATTTTCTCTGCCTCATAAAATTAACTCATTGTCTATAATTTTCTCTGGCCCATACAATTTTTTCTGAAGTTTGTTTCTCATTAGTATCATTTAGATGAATTTTATTTTCCTTATTTGAATTTTTTCTCTCAGTGAATTTTGTAACATTTCTCTAAGAAAAGATCCTCCTGTTATAGATAGCTAACAAGGAGCTAGTTAAAAACCCATCAGAGGAGTTTTGTCTTGGTAAAAAGAAGAAGAAGAAAGAATCAAAAAAGGCAATTGTCAAATTCAAGGAGACATTAGAAGATTCATCTGAAGAACTAGGGAATGAAGAAGGAGAAGGCAACATAGAAGAACATGAAGCCAGCAATGGACAAGAAGATCAAGCAAGCAGTGGAGAAGTGGAAGCCAGAGAAGAAAGTGAAGAAATAGAAGTAAAAGACAAAGAAGAAAATAAACAGAAAGAAGAAGACAGTGAAGAAGAAGATGAAGGCACTCAATCTAAACAGCAAGAAGAAAACAATGAGGAAAGTGATGAATAAAAACATAATGAGCTGATAGACCAACATCATGATAACATTTGTGGCTCAACAATGCATCAGCCACAAGAATTTGAGGAATCAAAGGATGCCCAAATTGCTGATCTACATCAAAGACTAAAGGCACTTTCTAAATCTAAAATAGAAGAAGAGAGAAATTGGAATGAATTACTTGCAGAAAAGGATATTGCAATAAGAACCTTGACATCACTTAACTCAGAACTTCAAGAAAGAGACAGCACAATCCAAATGAAATTAAGGATGTTGGAGGTTCAAAAAGAAGATGATACAAAAACAATTCAACAGTTGAGGTATTCAATTTCAGAGCTTGAAACTGAAAATGCTAAATTGCATGAACAAATTCAAGAACTATCCGTCCAACTAGCAACACAACCTTATCGAACACCAACATAAGTTCAACCACAAGGTCAGTGAAAATCTTAAGCCACAAAAAGTTATGTCCTTGTGTCAACATAACTCAAAGAAATTTCTATTTATTATAATT
The DNA here is from genome assembly GCA_036172215.1 of Camellia granthamiana. Taxonomy (NCBI): domain Eukaryota; kingdom Viridiplantae; phylum Streptophyta; class Magnoliopsida; order Ericales; family Theaceae; genus Camellia; species Camellia granthamiana. Next base: position 6,243,008 of record CM069903.1, on the reverse strand, counting down.
TTCTCTGGAAGTTAAATTTCTCTGATCACATTAGTTTCTGCTGCTTATTTCTATTGATTTCTATTGCTTATTTGATTTTCTCTGTCTATCTGCTTATTTGATTTTTGGGGCTTGTTTGATTTTCACTATGTATAATTGGAATAGCAGTGGAACAACAACCAACAACCCAACAAGAACAAGTGGCACACAAAGAACAACCAAAACAAAAAACAAAAGTCTATGGTAATAGGAAATATTGAATCAAATAAATTTACATATTGAAATATCATCTCTTACTTTAGAGAAATTTCACTTTTACTGATATTTTCACTGTCTACAGTGAAAAAAGATCCTACATCAATGATAAAGAATTTAAAGGCAAAAGAAAAGAAAGAAAAGCAGCAAGATCCAGAATTCCAATATCTCAAAATTGCAAAGGTGACTAGAGCTTCAAAGGAAGCTGCAAAGCAAACAGAGCAAACCACCAAAGACAAAGAAATACTTGATGCTGATGCGTACGTCTTGCCTCCACCAACAAACATCAGAAAATCTTGGGTTTTTTCACAAACTCTACCAGTTTCAAGATTAATAAAAGAACATGTAAAAGACATCTTGCAGCACATATCAAATGTGTCTGGACTCGAGTAAGTACAACAAATAAAAAAGAAGATAACAAACAATAATTTACTAACTTATATTGCATTAACAACTATTAAAACCCTTCTTTGTCATCTTGTAGGGTTTTAATCTGGACAAGTGAGTTGAATCTCATTACCTTTGAAGATATTGGAAACCTAATAAAGCAAAAAGAAATTGTCAACAATGTAAGTCTTTCATCAAAATTTCTCTGCAATGTTCCATTAGCCTTTATAAACCAATGTTACAATTATAAATGATATTTTTTAGGTCACTGATGGCTATGGAGAGATCCTATTTAAAGGAGAAAACGACAACAACCAACTTCATATTTTTTCATATCCATGAGCTTAGTATGTTACTACATTTTTATTTGATTTTCTCTAGAATTTATTTACTACTTTCTATTGTTAAGATACTTCTTGAAGTTAGTTATGTCCCTGGTCTAATTTTCTTTGACTAGTTGTATGCATTTAAAATTTCTCTATGTGTATATTTTTTAAATTCTTGTCATTGCAACTTTCTCATAACATAACCATTTTTTTATTTTCTCTGACCGTAGAACTTCATCAAGATGATGGAAAATCAAACTTTCCGAGTCTCATTATTTGACAAGCATCTTGAAACAATATGGAGAAACTACAGGTTCCTCCATTTGCCAATAAATACTGGAGGTAATGAGAAGTCAACAGATGGAAATCACTGGACCTTGCTAGTCTTGGACAAACAAGACAATTTATGGAGGTTCTACAACTCACTAAGGCCAATGAAGGATGATGTACAAGACAAATATATCAAAGATGCAAAACAATTGGTAACGAGTTCAAATTTCTCTGATGCATCATAATGTTTATGTGATGATAATTTTCATAGAATCCCATTGATTTGTCTGTAAATTTCTTTGTTATTTAAAAATTATTTTTTTGCAGCAAGATTTTGTAGAGAATTTTTTGAAAGCTTGCCTTGAAAGAGAGGCACAATCACAACCCTCTTTCAAATTGATAGACTCAAAAAATACAAATTACGACTTTGAATATGTCAACAATGCTCCATAACAAGAAAGTGAGTCGTAAGTTTCATACAACATCTATAAATAAGATAATCTAATTTGAATGTTTCTTAAAACTAACTATACCTATAATTTGTATGCAGTCTGGATTGCGGCGTCTTTGTATGCTACATAATGAGACAATATGACAAGCATGAACCTATTAGCTCCAAATTGTCCACACAAGACGTAAGGTTGATGAAGGCAGAAATCATAGAGAGATTTGTGACCGAAGTCGGCCGGTCATGGAAAGAACCAATTCAAATACCACCAGAAGAAGAACCAAAAGTATAATAGTAAAAGCACACTAGTGAAATGAAGACAATGTACACAATGTAATTAGGATTAACCATTCAATTTATTTTTTCATACATTAAAGGAATGATGATGTTTGACATATATGTATATATCTTTTTTTGACTAATGTAAATTTCATAGCTATCAGTGGTTAAATATATATTTTTTTATTGTGATTGTCAACACAATCCACACAGAGAAAATTGTCTGCAGAAATTTCTCTGGTATGATGTTACCAGAAATTCACAGAGAAATTTAACTCGTATTTTTCCAATAGCAAAAATTTCTCTGGTGTGATGCATATATGATCATGTAATCTATAATGCTATGTGTTGGTATAAAACAATCATCAAATTCAGAAAACACAAACCAAACAGTAATTTTCTCTGTTATTGGCAAATTTCACTGGATGAATTCGAAGCTTCAAAACACAATGCACAGATAATTTTTTTTGCTATTGGCAAATTTCACTGGATGAATTTGAAGCTTCAAAACACAATGCACAGATAATTTTCTCTGCTAGTGGCAAATTTGTCTGGATGAAATTGACTGGTATTATAAAGACAATGCCCATAGTATGTTTCAACAAACACAATGCACATTGTAATTTTCAATGCTATTGGCAAATTTCTCTGGATGAATTGGACCTCACAAAACACAATACTCATTTCAACAAATACAATGCCCATAGTAAATTTCTCTTCTATTGGCAAATTTCTACGGATAAATTTGACTGGTATGAAGTTACTAGAAATTCATAGAGAAATTTAACTCGTATCGTCCTAAAGAGAGTGCCTATATGATCATGCAATATGTAATGCACTGTGTTGGTACAAAACAATCATCAAATTCAAAAAACACAATGCACACAGTAATTTTCTCTGCTATTGGCAAATTTCTTTGGATGAATTTGAAGCTTCAAAACACAATGCACAAAGAATTTTCTCTGCTATAGACAAATTTCTCTAGATGAATTTGACTGGTATTATAAACACACTACCTATAGTATGCATCAACAAACATATTGCACATTTCACTACTATTGAAAAATTTCTCTGGATGAATTTGATAGGTGTTATTATATACACTGTCCAAAAAATACATTTCACAAAACAAAATACACAAAGTAATCATCAAATGTATTATTCAATCAATAAAATGTATTATCCTCAACTATTTAACAAAAGTTCCTTGTATGTCCTCTTATTATGGCGACCAATACTCTCACAATGACTACGCTTAATCATCTTTTTAAACTCTCCAGTAGAAGCAATTCTGTTCTTTTTTGACCTCCCAACTGATCTCTTACTCAATGGAGGTAAAATCATAGCATCATCAATGCTACACACAAGTTTTTCAACAGTTGGAACTGGGCCAATTGAAAACGAGTATGCTTGACGATACATATCAGCATGAAAAAATGGTTCAATAAATGAATTCAAATTCTTTCCACTCTTAAAAATTGCAGCAACAGCATGTTGACATGGATACCCATTTATTTCCCATTTTCGACATGAACAAGTTCTCAACCTACGATCAACCATAACTGAAGGAAAACAATGCACTTCAAAGACATTATCAGATGATAAACTCACATTTCATGTCCTCCCATCCAAGAAAGCCTTCTCCAATACACTATCCATACGATGACAGAGAACTTTATTCCATTTACTAGAGAGCAGCCTCCTATCAGACCTCATATTCATGATTTGCAACCGTATCATGTCCACCAAATTTGTTATTGGCAAGTGCCAAGCGTCTCGCATCCATGAATTGAATGACTCAGCAACATTTGAATACATCTCACCATAATGTTTCCCCTCAAAATATGCATCACTCCAATTTTCATATGGTAAACTTTTCAAGAAAACACTCACAATGTCTCATCCCTCACTTTTTAATTCATTTAACTTGACATGAAATGATGCCTTTGTTGGCGTATATGCACATTCTGCAAACTTGGACACAATCGTCTCCCTAACCAAATTTGTGTTTCCACATGACAACTTATCCCTCAAATTTCTCTTTAGATGTTCAAGACAAAATCCATGAAAGCAATTAGGGAAAAATCTAGCAATTCCTTCCACAATACCACAATGTCGATTTGATATGAAACTTATCACCCTCTCTGATCCCAATGCTTCACATAAATGTTCAAGGAACCAACACCAATTGTCTTTATTCTCAGCATCAACAACATCAAAAGCTATAGGAAAAAAACCTACAAAACAAATAGGAACTACCATAGTAGATATACACATGCAGAGAAAATTAGAACAATAAACAACCAGAGAAATTTGACACTGCCAACATCCAGAGAAAATTCACACAATAGCAATCTCTAGAGAAAATTCACTCAGTGACAAACTCTAGAGAAAATTCAATACTGACCAACTACAAATAAAATTCACACATTGGCAACATCCAGAGAAAATTCACTTAGTGACCAACTATAGATAAAATTCACACAATGACAATATCCAGAGAAAATTCACACACTGACCAAAATTCAGAGAAAATTCACACTGGCCACAACCAGAGAAAATTCACACAGTGGCCCAAACTAGAGAAAATTCAAAGTGTCAGAGAAAAATCACATTCACTCAATTCCTACATGTATAGAAAATTCACATATTTAAATAAAATAAGATATATTTACATTTACCTTCATTCCTATCTTTCTCCATCGCAGCAAGCATAACTCCTTTGTATCGTCCTTTCAAAAATGTTCCATCAAGAAACAACAATGACCGACAATATTTGAAACCAGCAATGCATGCATGAAAAGCCACAAACACTCTTTTGAAATGCTTGTTATCATCAAAATCTAACTCAAAACGACTACTTGGATTGTTTTTCAATGCCTCATCAAAACACCACCGTAATTGATCAAATGACAAACAAGAATCCTCATATGTACTACATTTTGCTTTTTCAACCCCCAACCAACCACAGTTATAACTGATTGAGACCCCATACTTGTCTTTTATTTCTTTGACAACATTCACTGGACGAGTTAAAGGTTTTGCACTTACCTCTTCAAGTATCAGCCCAGAAACAAAGCTGGAAGTCATCCTAGCATGTTTACTAGTACGAACCGCCACACCACACGTATGTTCATTGTTCAAAGTTCTTATGTAAAAGAACCCATTTGTTTTTTCAACTGAAGCATGTACATGCCACGTACATCCCCTTGATTCCTTATATGCACATTCTGCCATAACCCTCAGCTTGTCATTTTTAACATACGTAAACTGAAAGCCAATCTCAATAGTATACTTGCATAAAACAGTACGGAACTCAACCACACCACCCTCAAACTTTTGTCCAACACTCGTAATAATATTTCGCCAACCAGCTGACAATAACACATTTTCTTGGTGAGAACAAAACTTAAAGAGTGAATTCCTTTCAATATCCACCAGCCTATCACATTCACCATGCACAAAATCTACCCAATTAGACCCCACTTCATCTTCTTGATCAGAAGTACTACACCTAGTAACTGAAACATCAACTATATCAACACCACGTGCACGAACAACCCTCAACATATTCAGAAAATCAATATTATTTCGAACCATACAATTCGGATGGCCCACAATAGAATATGAAATACACATCGTCTCATGTTTCAAATTCTCTCATGTTTTACACAAAATGCCAACCAATTCCTCAAAATTCAATTTGCATGAAACATTAATGACAATAGTATCATTCCCTTATTTGCACAGCAACAACACTGCACTATCCATCGAAACTGAAAGAAAAAATAAGAAAAATAATTTGTTCAACATAAAAACACTTCAAAAGAACAACAAAAAAGTCCAGAGAAATTTCTAATAATTATTATTTTCTCTAGATTATAATAACAAGCTTATAATTTTCTCTAGACTCAAGTAAAAGTCTAGAGACATTTACAAACTTATATTCACCTTCAAGATAATAAAAACAAAATCACAAAAAAATTAATGAATCTAGAGAGAATCACAGAGAAATTTACTGCTAACTATTAAACACAATCATAGACAAAAATCACACATTAGATCTGTTATACAATTATAAGATTCTCTGTGATTTTCACTGAAGTACAAGCTTACAATTTTTTCTGTGTCATTCTGCAATATTACACTCATATCAAAATTCAAAGAAATTTACAAACTCATATATACCTTCAAGATAACAAAAAAAATACTGCACTGCCCATCTAAATTGAAAGAAAAAAAAAAAAAAAAAAAAACTTTTGCTCAGAGAAACAAAAACTTATATTCATTTTCTACAAACTTATAATTTTCTCTGAACTACAAACTGAAAGTGAATAACAAATTTATAATTTTCTCTCAACTACAAATAAAAGTCTAGAGAAATTTAAGAACTTACATTCACTTTCTCAGATTCTATCTGCATTAGAAACTTCTAATAATATGTCTATATGAACTTATAATTTTCTCTGTCATTTTCGTTGGATTATAATAACAAACTTACAATTTTCTTTGGACTATATTAACAAAAGTGTAGAGAATGAAATTCCTCTAGTTTAAACAAATTTCTCTAGTTTGAAAAAATAGAGAATAAAACTTATCATTGATCAGCATGTTAATAAAAAACAGAGCACGAAAAATGAACTCTAATTAGCATGTTGATGAAAAACAGAGCATGAAAAATAAACTCTAAACATCAAAATCAACCACACTGTCAACATTCTTTGAAATTGATCAAAAAATAGAGAATGAAAAATTAATTCCAAAAATAAAAATCAATTCTATCAAGCTGGCCTCTGTCTAAAATTGATCAATAACAGCAAATGAAAAGTCAACTCCAAAAATCATAAACAACTTCACTGGGCTAGCCTCTCTTTTAAATTGATCAAAGCTGAAAACAAAAACTTAATGCAAAAATATACTCGAAAAACTAATATGAAATCGGAATTCTTACATAAAATTCAAAACAAAAATAAAAAATTCATGTGGAATCTCTATCGAAACCATACCTGATTCAACTCTACTGAAAAACCTACGCTATCAACACACTATAACACTCACACGATCGTCGTAATCTCTATCGTCAAGTCCACTGCAATACTTGCGAAATCCCTACGAAATCTCCGATAAAATCTCTACCGCGAAATCAGTTTCCAAAATCTCCACCGTGAAGTCAGCAATAGAATATTCAGTTTGCCAAAATCCAAACTATCTTATGTTATAACGAGGGTAAATTAGGTATTTTATAACATAGAATAAAGTTGAGGGACCTTAGCCATCAAAACATATTATTGTGTACCTCTCCTCCTATCAAAAATTGGAGAGAGACCTTAGGCCAATTTTCTCTCTTTTTTTTTTTTTTTTTATTTTTGTGAACAACAATTCCTTTAAATATTTGGAAGGTTTCTAATTTTTATCATGAATTTTAAAATTTTGAAAGTAATTATATATGGTATGAATAATATAGTAATATAGTAAGAAATAAATTTGAATTTTTTTAAAGGAAATAAAAATTAGTGGGAGATGATTAGGTTGGAAAGATATAGAATATTTTTTTATCTTTCCTTTTGAAAACTATAAATTATGGAATTATTACTTTGTTTGGTTCTGGTTTTCTGAAAACAGTTTTTAGAAAATTTTACTTTTTTATTTTCCGTATTTTAATGTTTTCAATGATTTTTTTAATATTTTAAGCAATTTTTTTTAATTATTAGACACACCTAACATAAATACACTTAAAAAGTATAATATTTATGAAAAAAAACTTTAAAAAATACACCAAATACCAAAAAATATAAAAATTCAATACATTTTTCGTATCTTTGTGTATTTGTTAATTTTTAAAAATATTTTTTCACAAATATTTTACTATTTATATACATCTAAGTAAGATACATATAAAAAAAGTAAAAAAAATTTGCTTAAAATTTAAAAAATATTTACTAAAAACAAAAAAATACCAAAAACAAAAAACTCATCTGAAACCAAACACAAATATTTTGAAAACTATTATTTTAATGGATTAGCCAAATTAAATTTTAAATTTTAATTTAGTAATATAGTAATATATTAATAAATTTTAAAGGGAATAACATAGTAATATAGTAGGAAATAAATTTTAAAATATAATAAAGGGAATAACATAGTAATATAGTAGGAAATAAATTTTAAAATATAATAATATAGGAGTAATATGGTAAGGAATAATATAATAATATAGAAATCATCTGAATTGAAATTAAAATACATTTTTAATATAATTAAAAATTATTAATTGAATTGGTAATTTATCCTAAATTTTTTTTAATTCATTTACGAGAACTTGAAAAAGAAAAGAAATGTATGTTTTAAAAAAATAAAAAAAAAAAAAACAATTTTTGGATCCTCTTGTGATTAGCAAAGTACACTCTCACACACACGACTCTGCCACTCTGCTTCTTCTTGATTCTATATGATCAAGAAAAAAATAAACATTCCTTGCCTTTTTTATTTTTTGAACAATTTCCCTATATAAACTCAGACCCTCTCCCCAATCTCTTCATCTTACTCACGTCAATCTTCTTCTTCTTCTTCTTCTTCTTCTTCTTCTTCTTCTTCTCTCTCTCTGTGTAAAAACCACCAATCCCCCAACTCTTTATTCTCTCTCTAAAAAACAAGAATCCCCCAACTCTGATATATATATATATATAATGGACCTGAGCAAATATCAATATACATTTGCTACCAGTATTCTCGACGAAGTCTGCTGTTCCATGGACGCCGGGAACGAGAAACAGAGCCGTACTGTCATCGACAAATACGAAGACTTCGCGAGCATCCGCCGAGCATGTTTCCTCGAGCACGAGACTGCTTGTTTCACCGCAACGAAGCCGAAGCCAGTGAAGACGACCAGTGTTTCGAAGAAGGAGAAACAGCCAGTGAAGACAACTGGGGGCAAGCTCGTGAGCTTTTTAAAGTCTGTGTTCAGGAATGGAAATTCGAAGAAGATGAAGAAGAACTCAAGCTCATCATCAACTGGAGGTTACGGGGATGCACGTGTGGAGAGAAAAGCAAAGTCGACTCAAGCATCTATGCGTTCATGGGCATCTTCATATTTCTGTATAAAACCTCAATGAATTTGAAATTGAAATGTAAACTGTTTTTCTTTTTCTCTCTGTTTTTTTTATTATCTGTTTTATATTTTTGAATTTGTACATTTTCATGTCAAAAGATGTCTCGATAAATGCGAATATGTTTTCATGAATCATTAACCAAGGAAGTGCACCGCTGCAAATTGTAGCTAATGGAGAGATTAATTTAATGTCCGAATTGTTTTTCATCCCATCAAGTAACAGAATAGGTCATTTCTGTAATGAGAGAAGTCTCATGTTTTTTTTTTTTTACTTGAATACATCTGCAAAATAAAAGGGAACAATGTTTGGATGCTTTAGCTGGCTGAGAACTTTAATTTCCTGCATAACTGGGAAGGCATTAGAGCAACCACTTTTTCCCCCTCATAAGTATCCACAACAACAGCAAATTAACAAATAAATACACATAAGAATAACTCAGTGCGGAATGGATGCAAATTAATCAACACGAAATCCTTTCTTGTCACTCATTGCGGACATGATGCTGCTTCACAAATTTCAGATGATAATTATAAGAATGACTTCGTATTGAATGTCAACATCATGTACTTATGACACAATTATTTCTACAATAAGAGTAGATGTAATTTATCAATTCTAGTCTAGAACTCTCGAGAGTCAACCGCTTCATAAAACTTATGTGGTATTTATTTGAAGACACTTTTTTTTTTTTTTTGGTGACAATTTCCTTCAAAATCTAAACACAAATTTAGTTTGTAATCACCTTTAACCATTGCAACTCTCTCTGCTTTGGAATGGCAAATATGATATTGGTGAGTCCCTCTTAAATTTCAAGGATTTATTTCGAATTTTGATAAATTGATTGGAGAGAAACAAACTAACTGGAATTGGAGACTTGTGTAGTTCATTGACTGAATCCGAACAAATTCCATCATAAAGAAACATTAAACTGTTTCCAAGGCTTTGATGTAGATTTTCCATGCAGATTGACAATGTTCTTATTAGCTAATTCTCTGACAATGTGTTTTATCTTTTATTTTTTAGTTTCACTGCTCTTTGTATTTAGTTTCATGACAGAGTGATTATTATGTCTGATGTTCTATATCCTTCATGAAAATTGTTGATTACTAGCAATAGTAGCTGCTTTTACCTGTTTTTGCTTCCCAGACAAATGAATTTTAATTGGATGAAAAGGGATTCTATATTGACCCTAGAGGATACAAGAAGATTAGCCATGTCAGGCTCCTATTCGTTTGTTATTCAAATCAAATGTCCTTGCCCTCTTGAATAAACAGATGCATTAGTTTTATTCTAATCATCCGAAGTTTCAATGCAAGAGGATTATCCTAAAAAAGTTTTTTTCTTTTCTCTTTCTTCAAAGCTTCCATAAAACAGTAACAGGCACTATCTTCATACCCTTTGGGGCAGAATGCTTTGATATGTGAAACCAACAACAAACGGTAGCAAATTGAAAAACCTTATCCATCATAAACCAGGGTTGCAAAATGCTTCCCTGCTAATTGCTATGGATGGGAGATGGTTCGTTCCTGTTGTAATGAGATCTCACAGCCTGGAACTCTAGGCTATTTAGATGCAGGTATCTTCCTGTTGGCTTCATGATTTTATAGTTCTTTCTGTCAGCATATGATCTGAACTTGCATTCATAGATTTTATTGATTAATCCACTGTTTGTTGCTGTTGGTACTTTTTTAGTGTACAACATAACGTCTTCCCTTTTACATTGTTCTGTGCTATTGTTGTCATGTTTGGCAAAACAACTTGATGTCAGCCGGTGCTTCCTCCAATGTTTTGCAGCTCAAGCGTCTAAGGGAAACTTTGTTCGCAGCTCTCATTTTCCAGGTCTGTTGTTTAATTCAGAGACTATGTATATGAGCTTCTATGCAAATTCTTAAGGCACGCTATATTCCTTTGCTGTATTTTTGGTTACTTGGCAGGGCCCCTTATGGTGGTGTTCTCTTTTATGTAGGATCTATCATTTTTTGATAAAGAAGCAGTTGGTGATTGACTAGCAGGCTTGGAGCAGATTGTCAAAGATTGTCTCATGTTATTGAAAATGTTATACATTTGATATTACGCAGTTCTCTTTGGGTTGCCACTCTTATTGTAACTCTTTCTTTTCCTAGACTGCCATTCACTTTCAAGCTTGGCTCTTACTTGAAGTTGAACTATTACTTTCAGGGCATAGGTGCATTGATCAATTTACTGACTTTATCTTGGCCTCTTGCATTTTCAACCTTGGTGATATGTTCTGTCCTATCCACAATCTTCCTATTTTATGGCCAGTAAGCATTTTTATCTTTTCCCACATTGATACACATTAGATTGGTCTTCCCAATCTTCACTTCATATTAGTGTAGTACACACATGATCACAGAAACCAATCATTTATAGTGTGTAAATGGTTTGCCCTGTTTGCAACTTAATTTGATTGTTTTTTTAGTTAAGTTGCTCTATTTTTATTTAGCATTCACTTTAAGTTGCACTTTCGTTAAGTTGACCTTTTTCTTTTTTTTTTTTGAAAAGTAAGAATCAAAATCTTATGTAGTCCTCATCATGCCGATATGTTTGGGTGCTCTAGACATCCACTGTGTGTAAAGGCAGAGATATATTTAGCTTATTTAATAACTTTCAATACAAATTCTGGCTAAACCAGGGCTAGGGTCATTCTTCTGTATATTGCACCAAAGAATATAGGTCCTTTCTATTGCACCAAAGGATATAGGTCCTTTCTTCTTGTTCAGATTGGATTGCTTCTTTAAATGAAGTAGGTAGCTTCCTTGTTATACTTGAGGTAAGTTGTATCATTTTGCTTTTCATGCCTTTCACTTACTAAGTTTTCTTCCAATTTTTGATATTTCTACAAAGAGTAAGGGCACAAAGTGGCATACATGTATCAGTGTCAAAGTTCTTTGTAAATCAAATCCAATGGTGAAATGAAAGACTTAACTGGTGTGACTGCCAGTTGAAGGGATACTAACAGTGGCCAAAAATCATAATGATCATGAACATGCATGCTTATAAATGAAGGGTTTTGTTAGCGTGTGCCATTAAGGCACATGTTAAGAATGCTTGAAAGGATTGTACATTCTTTCTTACTCGCACTTTCATGCAGAATGTATAATCATTTTAAGCTTCTTAGCATGTGCCCCAAGGGCACACACCAACAGTCGCTTTAAAATATTTGACTATCTATTGATAAGGGTGCCTTTAACAGTTTATGGTTTTTGGAAAGTGTTACTGAAACCTTTTTGTATCTGATAAGTTCCAAAAGAAGGCACCTAAATTTACGCAGTGCTTCTGCAAACGAGGTAATAGCAGAAATTTGATCTATATTGTTTCCTAAAATTCTATATTTTTATTTTTCTTCTTTCTATGTATCTGTAGTATGATAGTCCTTTTTTTGTTTTTTTCCCAATGAAACTTTAGGCTGCTCAAGAGACTTTTTCTTTAATAAGAACTGTTTTGAGTATATGGAACAGAAGAAGAAGAACTTGGAAGGCAATAATTCTAACTGGAATTCTTCCGCTAAGTTTACAATGACACCCAAATCTCATATGAATGTATATTAATGAGCAATCATAGGAGACTTACAGGACATATCCTATTTTATATTGTAGGTACAAGCAATGGCTGGACAAGTTAGTTCATATAGGCATTCGAGAAAGTGTTGCTTATGGATCTAGGTATCTGAGTTTCAACACTCTGTATCGTTCAACACAGGTTTGGCTCTTCTCAACAATTTTAAGGCTGAACTGAATCATAAGTAAATCACTTACTCGATCAGATGCTGCAAATTGTATACTGTAGTTCACGTGAAATGTAACCTTATTGATTGTAGTTAACGTCCACTTTATTTCTCTGACTAAATTTGTAGGTTTTTCCTGTCCAGTTAGGAGGAATGTCGATTCTGACTGGTCATGTATCAGCTGAGCAACTTATGAAGTATGTATTATACTGTGAGTGGTTGATTTATGCAGCCTGGAGGTTGGAAGACAATTTATCATCATTGCTTCAGGCTATTGGAGCAAGTGAAAAGGTTTTCCAGCTAATGGTTCTCATGCCCAGTGACCAATTCTTATCAAAAGGCATGACCTTTTTCTAGTATTTCTTAAAATAGAGATTCACTAGAACAATATTTTGTAGTTGTGTAAATATATGTACACTGTTTTTCTGAGGAACAAATAAATTTTTTACTATCCTTCAAGGTCAATGGTACTTCTTGAATTTGTAAATGTATCCTTTTACTATCCTTCAGGGTCAATGGTACTTCTTATCCTTGAACTGTGTATTATGGAGGCTATCATGATATTCATTTTTTTTCTCTAGGTGGTAAAAGTGCTTGACTATCTCAACTGTTCATATTGATAAATAGTTTCGAAGGTTGCTTTTCATAGAAGTATGTGATGTTTGTTATGCGGATTCTGTAGATAACCAGAGCAGCTCCAGTTAGAAACTTGCTCAATTTGCTTTCTCCTATTCACGAGTATACCTGTTTGATATTCTTCTTGATTAGTTTTGTAGGTTTTACATCCATTGCATTCAATGTAACATAGGAATGAAAACAATGTGTATCTTAGATTTCTGAGAAGTACAATATTCTTTCAGATAAGGATTCACTAGCAATTAAACCTATACTGATTATACTACTTTGCATTAATCCGTTTAACACATCTCACGCTGTAATAACATGTTTTATTATTCTTTAACTTCTTATATTTAGAAAAAGTTTTTCCTGTTAATTTGTCTTTGTTAGGCTTCGTATGAATGTGCCTTGCCACATCAGCCAAACCTTTCCATTTGATCAGATATTTTTATTGAGGTAACACATGACTCTTAATATACTCAGGACCTTTATCATATGAATATGTCATGAAATAAATTTTGAAGACTTATAGCACCTTCATAGGATTTTCTTAATCACTCCCATTAAGGTTCCTGTTGATATTAACTATTCCTTGTGTTTATTCTTTTTGATGGAAATAACTCACCCACTAGTCTCTGACATTTGAACAGGTACCTGTTCTAGAGCATGTAAACATTTCTGTACAGACTAATGAAATGGTGGCAATTGTAAGAAATGACATTGCTTATTTACTGTTGTTTCATCCTGGAACAAAAATTTGAGTACAAACTGAATTTCCATTTCCTAATCTTGCCAAGGTCGGTCTCAGTGGTAGTGGGAAAAGCACATTAGTGAATCTTTTGCTTCGTCTCTTTGATCTTGGAATTGAATAAATGATTACATGGAGGAACTACTAATCTATTATTTCACCCATTAGTTTATAAGTTTCTATATGGTGAAACCACTGACACTCTCTCTAAGCAAGTTTCAAGCATTTCTAAAACGTGTCCTACGATGTCTCCAGTGAAGTATGTTTGACACCAGATAAAATGTTTAGAACTCCATGATACTTTTTTCCCCAGTTAGAACCTAAATTGCCTTGAATTTATACACCAATTCATGATTGCTGGTGCTCAGGTCAAACGATCACCCCCAAATTTTGTCCATCTGTTCATGGTTTGCTTTCTATTTTCTCACAATATGGAACAGGAGTGGTGGGGAATTTTTCTACCCACTTATTGTTATACCAAACTTCGTTTAATTGTTCTCTCATAAGTCTCACAACTACCCTTGCATGAGACATCTTGCATGTCTAAAAAATTGTGACTTTGATGTTTGCTAGCTGGATCTTACATATAGAAGTGCCATTTAATTACAGATTTTGGTTGATGGTTTTCCTCTTAGAAAGTTGCACATTAGGTGGTTGTGGGACAAAATTGGATTTGCTGGACAGGTTAGACTGATATAACTGCAAGAAATGCTTGAAAACTTGCTACAATATTGTTCCGTAAATGTTTTATTTGAGCAGGAACCCCATCTTTTTCACATGGATGTGAAATCGAACATTAGTTATGGTCACTCAAGAGACATCAAACAGCAAGATGTAGAATGGGCTGCGAAACAAGCCAATGCTCATGAATTTATCTCATCTCTTCCCAACGGTTATGAGACCATCATTGACGATGGTTTGCTCAGTGGGGGTCAAAAGCAGCGGATTGCTATTGCTAGGGCCATTGTTAGAGACCCTGCTATTCTAATCCTTGACGAAGCCACCAATGCTCTGGATGCAGAAAATGAATATTACATTGCAGTAAGCACATTTAGCTTAGAAGAAGTAACACAAAAGTGCTGCAAAAATATGAAGGATCTCTAAAAAATAAATAAATAAAATCTTCTTTTGAAAATTGACTAACTCAAGGACTAGTTCGACAACCCAAGGTGTTAATCTTGTTGAATTACTTTAACTCCCCAACAAAAATGATTTATAAACACACAAATCTACCCTTTGGTTTCTACATTTGCCTTTTACCTTCTATTATAATTACTCTCCTGTCCTTAACAATTTCAATCAATTCTATATAGACTATATATCTTACACTAATGATTAGTTAAATATAATCTTTGTTCCACCATACAGATATATGAAATACCATCCTTATATAAATGAAATTTCCATTATGTTATCAAGTTGCCATTAGTTTACCTCCTTTTTTTTTTTTTTTCTTTTCTGGGTAGAAGTTTTGAATCAAACTTTATATATATACACAACCCAATCAAACTTTTTTTTAGTTTTATAACTTCTATCAAACTATATATATACAACCTAATCAAACTTTTTTTTAGTTTTATAACTTTTGAATCAAACTTTATATATATATATATATATGCATATATATACAACCAAATCAAACTTTTTCTTGATCCTATTTTGGTTCGAACTTGAGGCAAATATAATGGGACGATCCTAGATGGAGAGAGAACCCAGAAAAGGATATTATATCATTAAATATATATGTATATTAAATACAATGGGACGATCCTAGATGGAGAGAAAACTGAGATGATCCTAATATGAATCTGAGGCAAATATATATGTATATTATTGGATATTGTATTATTAAATTCAATAAAGGTGTTGATTATTATGGGTTTTAATAAAGGTGTTGAAGAAGATAAAGAAAAAGAAGAGGTGAAGAAAAAGAAGGTTGAAATGGAGAGCGAGAGAGAAGAAGAAGATGATGTTGAAGAGGGAAAGAATTGGATTTCCCTTGAATTATATATGACGGTGTAATTGTTAATTTACAATTTTTATTAACAAAAATTAGTGTGCATTTTAATTCATCAATTACAGAGATTATGTAATGATTTTCGAATGTCAGCAATGTGTTTTGCATCCGGTTAGAATGAAATTTGCCCTTTATTCAATTCCGTTTTTCTAAAAATATATTTGTGCGTATTCCTTCACTATAAATGTATAAGTTACTCATGAAATATATATTTGAAAAGAACCTTGCTAAATACCCCCAGTGGGGGTCGCACCCCCAGTGAGGTGGCGCGCCCCCACTGGTTGACAGTCCCCAAAAAAAAAAAAAAAAAAAAAAAACAGTTTTTTCCGGCCAATCCTGTGCCTCCACCTCACTGGGGGTGACCCCCAGCTGGGGGTATAACTCATTTTCGATTTGAAAAAGAGTAAAGCTGTATACACCAATTACTCCACTGACATACCAACAAATAACGTGGCATTGCCACTTCAGACCGACAGGACGCACCCAATATACAAAGGGGGTGTTTGGTAGGGCTTATTTGAGCCAGCTTATGGCTTCTGGCTTTAAAAAAGTTATTTTGGACTGTTTGGTTAAACTTATTTCAAACAGCTTCTGATTCTAACAGCTTATTTTAAGTCAAAAAAGCTGATTCTGAGAAGCTGCTCACCCCTTGCTTCTGATTATCAGCTTCTGCTGTGGACATATTAATTCACGGTTATACTCTTAGATTTTTTTATTTTTTATTTTTTTAAAAATAGAAAAAGTCCCAAATGGACTATAAAATATTATTATTATTTTTTATGAAAAATGTAGATAAATAGTGAATAATAAAAAATAAAAATTAATTGAAAAAGCTACTTCACAGCTTATTTAACAAACACTACTCAGCAACTTAAATCTATAATCCAACAGCTATACCAAACAGGTTAACAGCTTCTGATTAAAGTCATAATCTATAATCTGTTAAGCTATAAGCTATAATCTGTTTTAACAGCTACACCAAACAGCACCAAAGACCCAAGACCTTTTGGTTTGTTTGGTTTGATTTTAGGGGAGTAGTTTTTAAAAATTATTTTAGAGAGAGAGTTAGAAATTTTTTTGGTTGTCTATTTTTAGAGTAGTTTTGGAGTTTAAGAGTTTAGAAAGATTTGATATTTTATTATAATTGAGTAAATGTATATGAGAGAAAAAGTGATTGAGAAAGAGAGAAGAGAGAAAAAAATAATTGATTGATAAGTAAAAAAAAAAATGATTTTAAAAATTGTTTTGAAAAATTTACAAACCAAACAATTTTTTTTTTTAATTTTTTTTCCAAAATCACTCTAGCAATCCAAACCAAACATTCCTAAAATTACCCAGAGAAAAACGACGAACCCTTCTGTCTATCTCTCTCTCTCTCTCTCTCTGAGAACTACTCCGTTCAATCACATCTCTGTTCAACCTCTCATTCATCTCCCTCGGAAGATTAGGGATTTCGTAAAAGTCGTGAAAGTCGATGGAGAATCAAATTTTGCAGTCGTGATATCATCTCTGTTCAACCTCTCTCTCTCCCGCTGAAACTCTTTAAATTCAGAGTATATCTTATAGTCGACGAATGATGCGATGGAGAATCGAAAAGATTTCACAGTTTGATTTGGGTAAGCAATTTTTCAATTTTTATAGATTGAAATGGGTATTGCTAAAAGCTTATTTTGATTAAAAGATATTAGGATTAGGGATTTCGTTGTTTGATTTGAGATTTTGAGAATTTTTGTTTTCCATATGTAGAAGCAATTCACTTTGGAGGTATTCCATGAATACTGCAACTAAAGTTGTACGAAAATATATAAATTTGAAATATTTGATAGAACTGTGTATTGAAAAATGACTAAAGAAAAACCTGTATTTCTCAATTTTCACAACTTGGTTAACTAGTTTCTAAAAAAATTTCAGAAAACGAATTTGAAAACTCAACCAAACAGAGTGAACTTAAAAGTTTTTTAACATTTCTCAAATGCTTCTAAAATTTTTGTCCTTCATTTTAATTTATTTGACATTTTTTTTTCTTGTTTGTTTCATCCTTCTTATTGTATTATTGTTAAGCAACAGGCAAAATAAAAAATGTCTTCGAGATTTTTAAAGCAACACACAACCACAAGTACAAGTTTATAAATATGTGATGCATAAATGTGATTAATGTTGATAATTAATTATTATTTCCCAATTTTATTGTGGGTGTCATTAAAATAAGTAGAATACATCTACTCTATGATTGTGAAAAAATAGTTTAGTACATATTTTTGCTATTAATAGCACCCATAGTAATTGCACACACGTGCAAGGATACACATTTTTGTTCATCCAAAATTTCTAGACCTTCTTTTACATATGTAGCATTTGAAAAGGTAAAAGCAAAAACATGCACAGGTTACCTCTGTAATATAGATTTCTTTTGCACCAGGTCCTCGTGAGAAAACCTTCATGAGAATGAGATAATTTCTGCCAGAAACAACATACCAATGTGACACAGATGGAATAGGGTTTGTTTCATCAATGGGATCACCATAATGAGACAGAGGTAGCATGTATAGATGTAAAGTATCAGGTACAACAACGTGGGGAGATGACATTTGTGTGTGACCAGCAACCCTGGCATCCTCAACAATCACAGATGTAACCCCTAAGCTCAGTGCATGAGCAAAACCCATCATTGTGTCCACTTGAGCCACCAAAGAGTTCAAAACAGACCACCGGTGAAAAGGAGATGGTAAAGTCACCACGGCACAAGCCAATGAAAAATGAAATATTTACTAGAAATTAACCAATAAAAGTTACACAACTAAAGTAGTTCAGACAGTGTCTCATGAGGAAAATATAAGAATGGAACTATAGTTTTGATGAAAAACAACTTGATGTTCAAGTCAGCCAACCATATGTGGCTTTTCTTTATGCATTAATAAATTTTGAATTCCCCTGCCCAAACCCAAACCCAAAAAAGAAAATTAAGAAAAAGAATAAAATGGAGAAGAGATGCAGCTTCGAATTTCCAGTCAAGGAGGAGGAGATTGTCCTCCTAAGAATCCCATGGTTCTCGCGTTCCTTGAGTTAAAAATGGTCTGCGTACTGAATATATCTGCAAACCCACTGAAATTTTACACCAGGGGACGTAAGCATGACCAGAACTTCCCTCAAGAAACCACAACATCTCCAACAGACCCAGGCTCCTGAAACTCATGCGCCCAAAAAGTCACCTTCCACCACACAACGAGAGAAACTCGATGTACCTACCTTCCAAAGACTTTCCGAACTGGACCTTTTCCAACAGGTCAGAGAAAAAACATATTACATTGCCACCACAATCTCAAAAATGCAGCCACCAAGTCAGCCTCTATTCCCAACAGCTAAATTTTAGACTGATTATATCCACCAGTAGCCATCTCCATGTAGAAGGAAGCACCAAAATATAGCTTTTAACAGAACACTGAGTGCCAATCTCCAGAGACCACAAAAATGGCAACCCTTTAAAGTCCTTGGAATAAACCATTAAGAGAGAGAGAGAGAGAGAGAGAGAGAGAATTTGCCATTACCTCATCAATATCAAAACCAATCATCATGATAGAAGTTGTATATCCTACCACCACAATCAAGAGTAACTGTCAAAACACCATCACTCTCCAAGACCACCATAACCACCAATCTCTCTTTTTTTCTCACTGCCTCTCAACGAAGCTCCCCACATTCGATATTTCCTCTGGTTAAGGGCATCACCTTTGACAATAAAAGAAAAATACAGAGTAAAGAAGAGGGATTTGTAAAGTTTCTGGAAAAAAAGAGGGGGCGAAATTAAAAGCACTCCCCAAAACCATGTCACCTTCAATTGAAAAATAATTTCCAACAGTCTATTGAGAAGTGGAACGTTGCTAACTAACTTCAAATGGAAAGAATATTATTTCGCATCTATAATTTGCGATGTAGAAGTGAGTACTGTAAAATCAATATATTTTTTCTATCACACATGGCCTCTATGATGGAGGCAGAGTTGTCAAACCTGACAGTGGGCATTACAATAGATAAATAGAAAGAAATTTGCTTATAGAAATTTTTATTGAAGGATTCATAGTAGAAGACCTTGAGGAATATTCCCACGAATAACTTTAAGACAATAACGAACAGCAGCACCAATAAGGACAAGCACGGGTGAGGGAGGATCGAGAGACATGGCTTCTGCTACAGTTAAAACAATGTTATCTGCCATATGTTCAAATTGTGGCTCAAGCAAATGCACAGAAACAATCTCATGGCCAATTCCAGTTCCTTTTACCACATACAAATCTGAAAATACCCCCTGTAACATGAAAAGAGCAATAGTTAGATATGGAAACACCATCCTGTCGCTCACTACAACCACATGATGATATATTACCAGCAAACTGACATTATCTTCTTCTTTTTATATAAGTAACAGTCTATATATATTATATCAAAAAGGCACAAAAAAAAAGGGACCCACAGACTTAGACTATCTTCAAGTTTTGTTTGGATATCTAGGTCACCACATGATCCTCCAGAGTCACTCAGAGGAGAGTCCTTCAGAGGAACATGAACAAGGTGATGAGGCAATCCATTAGCTTCAGGCATAAGATGTAAGCCCACTAATGATGAAAATACATTTTCTGCAACACAGTCCAAGAAAATTAAAATTTATGAACAGACATACAGAGTCACAAAGAATAAACAACAGAATGAATGTGAATACAGTTTTCAACAAGCATACAGCATAAGCATCTAGAGAGATTGAAAACAAGAAAAATAATAATAATAATAATAATAGGAGATAATTGGAAAACTTACAAGAAAGTTAAAAAATTAGTAAACCACTTTCTCCCAGGCAAAAGGTAAACCATTTTCTTACAGGAAAAAATAAATTAACAAAGAAATAACAATTTCTACGTTCTCAAGCTAAAAAGATAAACTTCAGCATCTCGTCATTACCTTCATCATCAAAGGCCCGGACATGGAGAGTAGCAAGCCCATCTAAGTCAAGTTTGATGGAGTTATGAAATATCTGGATCCTGGAGAAGTTGTCAATGTAAACTTTGCACCGAATTACCATCCCAGTATGTACATCAGTGGCATAAACAGCAGTCTCCTTTCGACCACTGTATGGAGCAATTGACCTCAACCGCTCACTAGTTGAGCAGTGACCACTTGAATTGAATTCAGGCAGAACAGATAAAATGTCATGATGATCCCATGACCTGCCAAGAAATATAAGTACCAAGTACCACCCAAGACAATAATAACAGTAACAGAACAACAGTAGTAATAACAACAACACTAAGGGCATCTCCAATCCCTACCCTTTACCCATATCAAATTTTAAATTTGAGTAAAAAAGCTCAAAATCTCTCTCCACTCCTTTACTCAACTCATATCCGAATGAGTTTTACTCAAAATTTGACCCAAATCAAGGGAGACCCTTTTTTAACTCAACTTTCTAAAGACAATTTACAATTGTGCCACTTACAAAATTTTTACTCAAATTTAGACTCAAAGAGAACCCTCCATCCCCTACAATTTATTATTTATTTTTTTAATAAATAAAGAGTAATTTATTAGGAAAAGAGCATCAAGACAATGCAACGATTACAACCAGCAGCACCCACACCTACATCTAGACGGGCAAAGAATCAATAAAATCCACAACGGAAAACAAATCTGCCGACACCCAACTATGCAAAACCACCATAAATATATTCTTCAAACGAGGAACTGAGCCCTCTACCCCTCGAAAAATCAGCTGATTGCGCTCCAGCCAAACCATCCACATCACACACACTGGCGCAAGATGCCAGGCCTTCCGACTTCTCTTCCTCACCCGGCACCCCCTCCAACTGCACAAGACATCCACCACACACCCCGGTTGCACCCGATCCAAACCAAACATCCCCTACAATTTTGCATCAACATATGGAAGGAAAAGAGAACAAAGAAAAACTCTATTGGGACTGGTATCAAACATAGTCAAGTACATATATGTGTGCCAATATGCGTACAGATTCTAACCTCTGCATTCAATTATAATTTTAACATCATCAAACTAGAGAGCATGAATTAAACAGAGAACGAATGTTTACCATTTGAAGCAACCATCACTTCCTTGGAGCCTATACTCCACAAAATGAGTCATCTTTGGTGGCAACAATATATTCACATCAGCTATGTGCGGACCGGACACCAAATGCAACGACGACGCAACGCTCACCACAAGCACATTCAGTACAACCACCACAGCCAGTAAAGCGAAGCGCGACATTCTCAAGTGCCGATTGTCGGAGAAGATGATCGGAGAGTTCACAGTTACTTATCAAGTGAAGCTTTCCATGAGAAACAGAGAGTTGAGCTTGATCGGCGAATGCGAAAACTATCAGAACTAGGGTTTTTGGGGGAGATTAGATGAGATGAGCTGGTTTTGAGTTGAGAGCTCTGGTTTGGTTTGGGACTGACGGACGAGTCAAGCTATGGAGTGGGACCCGTGGCAGTGAGTGATTGGGTTGGCGTTGCACAACATGGGCCAGGGTTTCAGGGTTTGCTTCAATGGGTTTATAACAAACGAACACGACAAACAACAAAATTGAAATACGCTCGCGACTGTCGCTGTTGGCATTTTTTCTTTTAATACCTAGTTGGACCTATGCGCTACGTGAATGGGGTCGCGTCATAGTTTGTCAAAATTAAATTACTCTATTTTTTTTAATTTTTCAAATAAATAAAACATATCTATATCAAGAAGAATTATGCTCGTGGGCTATGTATAGACAAAGACATAAATGTGATTAATGATTGATAAAATACAAGAACATATTTAGTGTACTTGGGTCAAGGATTTGCTTGCTAAGAAATATACATTCACAAATTGCATTAAATTAACGGACTAACCAAGCTAATAAAGAAATATTACTTGGAAAATATCGTGCATTATGTATTAACATAACCACCTTATGTCTGTCAATGATATGCAGTCAGTCAACAAGATGCAGTCATATGGACAGTTTCTCTCTATTTTTTCTGAAAATAGTTCTAGAACACAAGATAATAGCATGCACCCTCATTTGTCTATTGTTTTCATGCTCATTGTCTCCATGAAGCCTCTGCCTTAGTCTCCTAGCAATACTATTTGGGGTTGGTTTGGAGTACAATTGCAATCAAACTGCAAAATACTATGACATTTAATGTTCATTTGATGAACCAACCAAAAGTGCAATCAAAGCCAAAGTTGAATAACAAAGAAATTGCAAAGATTGACACCTTCTCTTCACATAACGCCTCATCAGTCAGCTTTTGTAGTCATATAATTCAATTGAAAGTAACATCATTTGGTTGACAACCTTGACTGTGAACTTACCGCTTTTTCCACAGGAGTCTTCATGACAATTCATCAATCATAGTTTTCTATAGATACAATGGAGTCACAGAACTAAAAACATAATGCAAATGACATAATCTTATTTCTAATAATTCTGAATTGAGGTTATTATCATTGAAAAGACAAGTATAGATTCTAGTAAACCAAATAACCTCATTTCAAATCAGAGAAAACAACTATTTGAATGGTTTTTGCTTCATGTGGGTTAACAAGTCACTCTGGTGTTTATCTTCCCAATACTTCCATCAACAAGATCATAATGTTCTAGCTTGCCACAACAATATTGGAGTGCATCAACTATTTTTGCATCCTTGAACCTTGTGAATTCTCCACATCCAAAAATATGGATTATTTTTCACAAAATTCTAAATTGGCTGGCCATTCCATGCAATGTTAAAGAGTTAAAACTATTTGAGCAAGGCTATTTTTCAGCATTTAACACCATTGAATCCGTCATATTTGGAATTTCATTTTCAACAGGCATATCTAAATAATTCATGTCAACAGAAGAAGAACCCAATCTGCTCTTAGTTTCAGTCCGGCTCTTCCCATCCCAGGCTTCTTCTTAACCCTCTCTATCTTACATTAGTCTAATCTCAGCTCCCTAGTAAAGTTAGAACCCTGATTCTATAGTATAATATCAATATCAACTTGATTCTAGTAAAGTTTGGCTTCTTCTTATTTTTATTTAAGTTGCTGCACTGATCCTTGGAGTTCTATAAGTTGATATTGGGAGTCAACCTTGCACATATCAACTGTTTTTTTCTTTTGTTTGCTACTAGTCTAATGTGTTGGCCTATGTGGATTCATCTATGAGCTCAAATGGCGGCCAAAGCGACTTCCACTCTGTCTGCTATTTTGGTGTTGTTGTCCTTAGGTTCGTTATTAACGGACTTGGTGAAGGGCTATCAAATGATTAGGCTTGTTTCTTGATGTAAAGATCTATAATTCAAATCTTGCATGGACCAAAGAGTTTGACATTTTGATGACATATTTCTTGACCCTTTCACTTAGAATTAGTCCCGACAAAAAAATAACATAAAATTATAGGCCACAACAATTTGGCAACCAACATGTCTTTCTAGATAGTACTATTGATTACAAGACATGAGCAGTTATCAATTCTTTTTTTTTTTTCAAGTGGGTAGCAATTATCAATTCAATCTCAACCACATTTGAATATATATATATATATTTAAAGGAAAAGGAAGAGTTACAATATTTCACAATACCCTCACCATAACATATATATTATGGTATATAATCTTCATGGTTTATCAAAAAAATATCCCTGGTCTTGTCCTATCAAATATACATATATTATATTTTTAAGGTTTAATGGTGTATAATCTAATCCCCATTGATGACCAACTGTAATGGTTTTACAGCTTAAGAATGTAGAAGAATTATGCAGATGGCAAATTGAAGATTAATGAAACCCAATTGTAAATGCACGAGAACTAAACATGGTACCATTATCTAGGTACATGAATGTTTACCACCAATAGGGTAAGATGGTAACCAACACTCATCCTATGATTTTTTTTTTTTTAAAACAAGTATTTTTCGAGAAATTCCAAAGCCGTAAAAGCATCTACCGTTCCTAAAACAAAAAAGAGGTGAAGCACTCTCTCTCTCTCTCTCTGTGTTGCATTTTGGCATATGATTGAGCACATGGTGGACGCACAATTAAACAGTTGTGAGGATCAAGAATAGAGCCCCATATAGACAAATTAGGAATAGTTTCATAATAGACACAAGGAAGAAGACACACCTCAGTTTTTACAAATTAACTCTATATATATGTGTGTGTGTGTGTGTATGTGTAAACAAGTTAATCAAACATCTAAATTGTTCTCCATGAAAAATTTCATATTTGTCCCTCTTTTTCTTTCCAAGCCCTGCAGAAAGAGATTACAAAATATAAAGGGGTCGACAATCTTTTCTTGACAATATATAAATCATATGTTAACATGAAATTGGCATCTCATAAGCAAAAACGCATATTAACAAAAAAACTTCTCTCTCAAGGGCATATTGTCAAGCACATTGTGTGGAAATTATATGCTAACAAACACCAAGAGAATACACAAGCACATAAAATCAATACAAACATCTGCAAAAAGAACACAAAGCTTATGACAATAGTATACTTGATTGATTGTGCGGTTTGGGTGTTGATCTCTAGACACGGTGAATTCCAAATCGCAGGTGTATATATGATTTAATACAACGAGTTCACCGTTACAAAAGCACTGTGGACAATCAGTTCACCGCCACTCGAACACTCTGGACAACATACATGGAAATCTCGCATTGAGTCCTCATTCGATCACCTCACATAGACTCTGTCAGAAGCCTCTGTTATAGATTATTGGTATGTATGCTTTTGCGCACCGACTAACTTCCTCTTTTTGAAAAATATGATAGATCCAGTTGAAGAAGCAAACAAAAAGCACCGCTTTCTTCCCACCACATTGCGCACATTCATGGATGGTAGGCTCAGGGCTCTACTGCTTTGAAGCACCGACTTCGGTAATTTCTGGGAGGACCGAGAAGCAGGTTGTGAAGCACCAGTGTTACACCATAAGTTACACTACTCTTACCTTCTTTTTATATGTGTTATAGATTACACTGATGTCTTAGGCCAAGTTGGGGAAGACTAAATAAGTGCACTTTTTGACTTTTTATGAAATATGGGTTGGATTTGGGTTGGGTTTGAAGTGATGTGTTAGAGAGGTGATGTGACTTAAATAAGATGATGTGACTTAAATAAGATAATGACTTTTTGACTTTTTGAATTTTTTTAAGAATGCCAAACTTGGCCTTAATATATAATCTTAAACACACACTATTTTCTTCTTATTTATTTTTTAAAATATCGTGTGTTTAGTTTTAATTTTTTGAATTTAATTTTTTTTAAATTAAAAACAAATTTCATAATTTTTTTATTTTTAGTGAATATTTTTAAAATTTTAAATAATTTTTTTACTTGTTAGATGCATGTATCTAAAAAGTAAAATATTTATAAAAAAATATTTTAAAAAATTAATAAATACATAATAATATGAAAAATGTACTAAATTCTCGTATTTTTTTATATTATTGATATTTAGTGAATTTTTTAAATATTTTTTCCACAAATATTATACTTTTTAAGTGTATTTATGTTAGGTGTATTTAAAAAATAAAAAAATTACTTAAAATATTTAAAAAAACAATAAAAAAAATAATAAAAAATACGAAAAATATAAAATTTTAATTTTTTAAAAAGTGAATCTTGAAAATCTAAACCAAACAAACTGATTAATCTTCTTTATTTTTTATTTTAAATTAAATATTCAACCGTTAGTTGACTGGTATATCATTGCTTTCAATTTTTTAAATCATTATTAATAATCCAAGACCATACATATTGATGTATGAAAGTTGATGCTTTGAAATGGCAATATTGCCCAATCTTCGATATTATATCTGGTGTCAAATAGATTATAACAACAGAAATGAGGGTTCATGTAGACAACTGCTTAAAGAGGGGGTTGTAATTGAATTTGAGTTGGATTGGTAAAATAACGAGTTCAATTCTTTACCATTGTTTAAGGTTCTCTCTGTTACTATGGGGAAGTGCCCAGAACTTCAGATGGTGCACACACTTTACATTTCTAACTCTAGATGAAGTTAATCTAAATACAGGAAAAGCCTTACCTCAACAACTCGACCACCAACCATTACCATGATTTTGTTAGTGGCTTTTATAGTAGATAGTCTGCAAAAGGTGGGTCACAAAATCACATATTGAATCTCACTATCAAGTGGGAAAACAAGTGCCACAAGAAAACTCACCTATGTGCTATGACAATGACTGTTCTTTTTACTCTACATTCATCTCTGAAAGCATGAAGAAGCCTCTAAAAAATACGGCAAATGATGTATCAACAAGTGCAATAATCTTGTAAATTTATTTATTTATTTTGTCTACTGATTTTCTGGATGGTATTTTTATAGTGGAAGAGATAAATGTGCTTACTGCAATGTAATATTCATTTTCTGCATCCAGAGCACTAGTGGCTTCGTCAAGGATTAGAATAGCAGGGTCTCTAACAATGGCCCTAGCAATAGCAATCTGCTGTTTTTGACCCCCCACTGAGCAAACCATTGTCAACGATGGTCTCATAATCATTGGGAAGAGATGAGATAAATTCATGAGCATTGGCTTGTTTCGCAGCCCATTCTACATCTTGCTGTTTGATGTCTCTTGAGCAACCATAACTAATTTTCAATTTCACATCCATGTGAAAAAGATGGGGTTCCTGTTCAAATAGAACATTTACAGAACAATATTGTAGCAAGTTTTCAAGCATTTCTTGCAGTTATATCAGTCTAACCTGTCCAACAAATCCAATTTTGTCCCGCAACCACCTAATGTGCAACTTTCTAAGAGGAAAACCATCAACAAAAATCTGTAATTAAATGGCACTTCTATATGTAAGATCCAGCTAGCAAACATCGAAGTCACAATTTTTTAGACATGTAAGGTGTCTCATGCAAGGATAGTTGTGAGACTTATGAGAGAACAATTAAACGAAGTTTGGTATAACAATAAGTGGGTGGAAAAATTCCCCATCACTCCTATTCCATATTGTGAGATAATAGAAAGCAGCCCATGAACAGATGCACAAAATTTGGGGGTGATCGTTTGACCTGAGCACCAACAATCATGAATTGGTGTATAAATTCAAGGCAATTTAGGTTCTAACTGGGAAAAAAAGTATCATGGAGTTCTAAACATTTTATATGGTGTCAAACATCCTTCACTGGGGACATCGCAGGACACATTTCAGAAATGTTCGAAACTTGCTTAGAAAGAGTGTCAGTGGTTTCACCATATAGAAACTTATAAACTAATGGGTGAAATAATAGATTAGTAGTTCCTCCATGTAATCATTTATTCAATTCCAAGATCATTTGAAAATCCATAAATGATATTGTTATATTTATTTTGTATGTCAAAATAAATAGATGTTCAGAAAATTTCTTATTTATATTTATATAAATGATGAATTTTAGGGAATATGAGAATTGTTGTTCATTTTGGAAATTATTGTTCAAAACGTTGAAATAGTCTTGAAATGACTAATTGTTGAGGATACTTGAGAAGAGGGAATTGTGTTATTCCTTGGATGATGAATTGGAATAAAAATATTTGTATTCATCTTGTGTTATTGGCATATCAATTCATTTGATTACATTAAATTTTGAAAGTTGATTTGAAAACTTGTATTGAGAAAATAATGTTGAGAAACAAGTTTTCATGAATTGGTTTTGAGATAAATACAGTGGTAAGTCTTGACAGGTGGTGTAGATGAAATTGAATAGGTGTTGAGCCTTCTAGTTAATACTGGTAAAAATGACAGATTATAGGTGTTGAACATTCCAGTCAATGCTGGTAAAAATGACAAATTGGTAATACTTGTATAATCTACTTGCAGACACCAACCTAGTGATTACTAGCGTCCTATTTACCGCTCTTGAAATGAATTGTTAAGTTTTGAAGAATTGAAATTACATGACATCATTGAGTATGATGGTTTTCAAAGATGAAGATGTGATTTTCTTTCAAAAGGGCATAGCATGGCATGCGCATTTCATCTCTTGAGACTTGTATAAAATGTATATACTTTGTTAAGGATTTCCTACTAGGCTTTATGCTCACCCTACGGGATTTTTGTGTAGGAAAAGTTGTGGTAATGCCGCCTAACTAGAAGCGAGGAAATATGTATTGAGAGTACGAGACTCTCATTTTGCTGTGACTCTGTGTGTAAGCCAAGGGTTGTATGTGTGTGAGTTTGAATAACCATTTTGTGTAACCAAGCTCAAGCCTTGGAAACTTGTAAACCCCTTGGGGGTATTTATTTATTTATTTACTTGTTATTGGATATATGTATTGTTGCATGAAGAATTATTGTATCATGTAATGTAAGTTTGGAGATTTATATTCGATTTTCCTTGAAAGAACCATGATTATTGTATTATCATTTGGGCTAGAAATTTGGGACGTTACAACTCGGTATCAGAGCTACCGAGTTTAAATACTTGGAGCTCGTAGGAAGTGGTTGTTAACCACAATTGGTTCATTTAGCATGCTTAGGAAGTGTTATGCATTTTGTAACTATGTGATAACATGCTTATATGACTAAATGGGTATGGGATTGGACTTTTGAGATATTGTTTACGCCTGTTAAATTCCTTGAGGTCTCGTTAGAAGGGTACTTGATCAATACTCGTTCTATTAAGAATTCTTAGTTTTTCGTGGGACGGATTTCATCGTAAAAGAATAGTCCGTATGTATTTACATGACCAAGTGCTTATATGGAGTGAAATTGAATTGTGTATATAGTAAAGAAATACATGGAATTGTTGTAGTCGAATGTGTGAGTCAAGTTACGAGCACATATGAGTTAATTTACTAAATTATTTCTCTTGTGTCCTTTATTAGGATGTCAGGAAGGGGTCCAGTCTGTGATGGTAGAGGCGAGAGGCGTAGTAGGGCTCGCCGAGGTGTGCATGAGATACCGGTCCATAGGGTTCCGATGCAAGAAGAAGGGTTCGGCCAAGCTAATATGGCCGAGCAAGCAGGCCGAGCTAATGTGGCCGAGCAGGTGGGACAAGTGGGTCAAATCGCAATGCGGGCCCTAGCTCGAGAAATGGCAGGGGCTTTAAGAGAGTCTATGAACTTGTTGAGGGTGGAGAATCAAGCCCGAGAGAACACCGCGGAGTCAAGGGCGAGTTTCCTCAAGCCCGAGAGAACACCGCGGAGTCAAGGGCGAGTTTCTTTACTAGAGAGTTCTTACGGGCCAAACCAAATGAGTTCCATGGTGGCCCCGAGCCCAAGAAAGCAGATGAGTGGCTCGAACAAACTGTGAAGACATTTGAGATGCTTCATATCAAAGATAGTGAACTAAGAGTGACTCTAGCGAGTTACTACCTTAAGGGAGACGCGGGTCAATGGTGGAAATATGCCAAGGGTAGAGCGGAGCTGACATGGGAAGCCTTTGCGGTTGCTTTCCAAAATAAGTACATACCTCCCACTGCTAGGGAGAGATTGAGGCAAGAGTTTAAAGACCTCAAATAACTCGACATGTCTGTGGCCGAGTTTGAAGCGATTTTCTCTAGTTTGTCCAGATATGCACTAGAGTTGGTGGCAACGGAAGAGTGTCGTTGCATTGAATTTGAAAAGAAATTGAAAACAAAAATTATGTTCATGCTTATCGGAAATATGATTCGAGAATATGATCGTCTTGTGGAGACGGCGACACATGTAGAAATTTTCATACAAGCCGAGGAAGAGAGGCTTCGGAGTTCGAGGTCTAGGGGCCAAGAGTCCCAAGGAGACTATAGGCAGAACAAGAAGAGCAGGAACACCTATCCATCCCAGTCCCAACCGCAGCAGTCTAGATCCACTTTTTCTTTGCCTAGTGCAGGTCCGGGAGAAAGTACATTGAGTAGCTTCTCGTGTTTCAAGTGTGGCCAACAGGGTCACAAAGCCTTCTTATGGCCACAGAAGGGAGGAGGGTAGTTAATGTTACCACCACCTAACCGATCTCAAAGTCAGTCTCAGTCTCAGAATAAAGGTCAAGGGTTTAATTGTTATCAGTGTGGTCAGCCGGGGCATATGAAGAGAACTTGCCCACAGTTAGGAGGCGTATATGGCGCATCAGTGTCGAGGCAAACTCAGAGCCACCAGCAGGCTCAATTAGTCCAAGCTTCGCGAGTTAATTAGGGAGCCACTTCGGCTCAGTTAGTACAACAGGCCTATGCTCCGAGAGGGAAGCAAGTTAATCAAGGGCCACAGGGACGTGTGTATACTGTTACCGTGCCAGAGCAGTTGCCATAATCCTCAGTTATGAGAGGTATTTTTGTTATGTGTAATTCTTTGGCTAATGTATTAATAGTGTCACGACCCAAACCCGGCCCTATGGGTTTAGCACCGTAACTGGCCAGTAATCCGAGATTACCAAAGGCCTGCTGTACAGTAATACAATAGAACAGAGTTCAGGGCCTGGCGAAAGCCAATACAGTCAATAACTAGTGTCCATTGAGCTGTGATAATCTGTATGCCAAAAACATTTTTTCATACATTCATGCATTCCATACAGTACAGACTATACAATCATTTACAGACATTCAGTACAGGGATTAAACCCTTCTCTCAACAGTATAGTAAAACAGGTAAACAGTAAACAGTCTGAACAAAACAGTAGGAGACAAGTGGGGAAGACAAAAACACCCCAAGCCATGGCATGGCGTCTCGGAACCTCACAGTGAGGCACATTGGCTGGCTTGACAAAACTGGGGACTAACCCACGCTCCTAGCTCCGGTCTGGCTGCTGAGAACCTACATATATATATAACAGTGAGCTAAAGCCCAGTGAATAACATAAAGCGTAAAGAGGTTATGAATGAATGTCCTTACAGTAATGAAAACAATTCATTAAACAGTATTTCAGTCTTTCAGTATTTCAGTCAAACAGTCATATGTGGTACATCCAATAGCCTATAACAGTAGGTCCAAAGGACCGAGTCTTAACAGACCCAACAGTAATGATGGCCAATCATTCAGTAAACAGTATGGTTTCACAAGGAAATCGACAGAGCTCTGTAACAGTCAATAACAGTGGGTGCTAAGGATGCCACAATACAGTTCAGAAACAGGACATACATTCATTCAATAAACGATATCAGTTCAATAAACAGTTTAGTTCAGTATTCAAAAGATAACCATTTTGAACATATCTTTACACATCTGTTACTCACAGAGATAGGGCTATTAGCAGCTAGAGCGTGTCCCCGAGAGCCAACCCTAAACAATTAACAGAATAGAACACACACTAAGTTTACAGTTGGAAAGGATGTTAATTAAATCCCTAAATTTCCTCGGTGTGGTTCTATGTCTAAATCCTCATTAAGATGTCTTAAACTAGGCCTAAGAATGCCTAGGATGGGATGAGGATGCAAAAATACACTTGGAAGGCATTTTTCAAAAGTTGCTGAAAATAAGAGCTTCGCTCGAGCGAGCCTTCCTTCGCTCGAGCGAGCTTCCAAAATCAAAGGCTTCGCTCGAGCGAGAAATCCTTCGCTCGAGCGATCTGCATGAACAGTGAAAGTACTGGTTGCTCAATTTTTACGCGCGATGGTCGCTCGATGCTCGCTCGAGCGAGATTGCAAAACAAAAGGGCTCGCTCGAGCGAGGAATCCTTCGCTCGAGCGAGGAAGCCAAATCTGGAATTTCCAGATTTGTCTCCCAAGTTCGAACCAAGCATTCAACCATCCAAAACTCAACCTCTTGGGCCCAAATTCTGGGGAATACATCCCAACTCAATATATAACAAGTTTCAAAAGCCAATTTGAGAATTCAACCCCCAAAGGTGAGTCAATTAAATTCCAATTCAAACCCAATTTCAAGAATAATATGAACACATGCAATGCATGGGTTTTAAACCAATTTCAATCTTCAAATCTTGCTCCAAAGAGCTCCAATCTTTCAAAACATCTTGAAAACATGGACTATGATAAAAACATGGACATGCATGTATCATTCTCCAAGAATTCAACTACATAATGCAACAATATGGCCATGCATGTAACAATCAATCTTTAATTCAACATATTTGAACAATTTCATGTCTTAACCTCTCTATAACCATGATGCATGCAAGATAGAACTTAGGAATGACAAGAAGATGATGTTTTTCTTACCTAAGTCTTCAATTTCTTGTTTAGGAGTTCACTTTAGCAATTTATCCTACCAATCTCCAAGTTCTTGAGCAATTTCAACAAATAGGCTTAATTCTCTCACTCTCCCTCTATTTCTCTAGGTTTGGTCGGTTGAAACAAGAATAAAGGGGCTGATGAAGATGTTCATCAAAGTGTATAAGGCACAATAATAATATTAAACAAAATGTCCACTATGGATGGCAATTCGGTAAATACGTCTAGGTTCGTAATTAACTCGTTTAATCTAATTTAATCATTCCTAATCAATTTTCAGATAAATATACCATCAAATCACATAAATTATGCTGATCACAAAACATCAAACGGTTTCTCAATCGGCCGCCGATAAGGCCTTCAATTAGCAATTTAAACATATAAACTCAAACAGATAATAAATCCATCAAGCAGATACAACACACAATTCAAAAGACAACTTATTCAGTTTCAGTTTCAATTTCATTCAGTCAGTTCAGTAGTTTATCTAGTTCACTTATCAGTCATTATCGGTCTCAATTAGCAGTAATCAGTATATAATTCAGTGGTTATTCGGTAAGCAGTACGAGGGTCGTTACAAATAGACACGGGTAAGTCTCATTCATTTATATCTATTGCATTTGCTTCTGCATTGGGGTTAGAGGTAGCACGGTTAGTGCCTCCACTCAGAGTAGAGTCACTTGTTGGGGGTATGGTTGATTTAGACCGGGGTTGTCGTGATTGTGAAATAGAAATTGCCGGGTGTCAACTTCCGTTTGCTTTTGTGTTGCTAGATATGTCGAGTTTTGATGTCATTTTAGGCATGGACTGGTTGTGTTCTTATCAAGCTATGATTGATTGTTACCGTCAGAGAGTTACGGTGTGCACTTCGGATGGTGATCGTGTCTATTTTCTGGGCAACCGAGTTGATAGAGCCTTGTCGCCAGTTGTTGACCCTCGTAGTAAGAGCAAGCTTAGTGGCCTTCTTGCAACTCTCTTGGATAGTGAGAGTGACGGGCTCATCTTGAGTTACCAAGGGTAGTTTGTAATACCCGGATGTCTTTCCAGAAGATCTTACTAGTTTACCACCTCACCGAGAGATCGAGTTCTCCATTGAATTAGTGCCTGGCATGGCACCGATTTCCATGTCACCGTATAGATTTGCACCTGCCGAATTGCATGAGTTAAAGATTCAACTTCAAGAACTTTTAGACAAGGGCTTTATTCGCCCTAGTACATCGCCTTGGGGAGCGCCGGCTCTCTTTGCAAAGAAGAATGATGGGTCATTGCGGTTGTGTATTGATTACCACAAGTTGAATAAAGTTACAGTTAAGAACAAGTATCCTCTACCCAGAATAGATGATTTGCTTGACCAACTTAGAGGGTATTGTTGCTTCTCAAAAATAGATTTGAGGTGGGGGTACCATCAGTTGAGAGTCCGGGATGAGGACATTCAAAAGACGGCCTTTCGTACTCGTTATGGCCACTATGAATTCCTTGTAATGCCTTTTGAGTTAACCAATGCACCGACTTCCTTTATGAATTTGATGAATAGAATTTTTCGGGAATACTTGGACCATTTTGTGGTCGTCTTTGTGGACGACATCTTGATTTATTCAACCTCTGAAGAGGAATATGAGACTCACTTGCTAGTAGTGCTAGGTTTACTTAGTGAGCACCAATTGTATGCCAAATTTAAAAAATGCGAGTTTTGGCTAACAGAGGTGAAGTTTTTGGGGCATGTAGTGTCTAGAGAGGGAGTGACTGTGGACTCCTCAAAGATAGATACCGTACAGGATTGGGAACAACCAAAGAATGTTTTTGAAATCTGGAGTTTCTTGGGATTAGCGGGGTATTATCAACGTTTTGTAAAGGACTTCTCTAGACTAGCTGCACCTTTGACTAGGTTGACTAGAAAAGGTATCAAATTTGTGTTGAGTGAGACTTGTAAAAAGTCATTCCAAGAGCTTAAGACTAGATTGACTACCGCACCAATTTTGATAATTCCGGAAAAGGGGTTTGAATTACACTGTCTATTGTAATGCGTCTGGAGATGGACTTGGTTGTGTCTTGATGCAAGAGGGAAAAGTTGTGGCCTACGGTTCATGACAATTGAAAACTCATGAGAAAAATTACCCCACCCCATGATCTAGAATTAGTAGCGGTGATTTTTGCTTTGAAAATTTGGAGGCATTACTTGTATGGGGAGAAGTTTGAAGTCTTCTCCGATCATAAGAGTCGAAAGTATTTGTTTTCTCAAAAAGACTTGAATTTACGACAACGGAGGTGGATGGAATTTATGGAGGATTATGATTTTGAGTTACATTATCATCCAGGGAAGGCCAATGTGGTAGCCGATGCTTTGAGTCGAAAATCTGTGAGTAGTTTGGCAAGTGTGGCCATTCGGGAATGGGATATGCTAGATGTTATTGGCAAGTTTGATTTGCACTTGAGTGAATCTGGAGAGAGTGCTACCTTGTTTACTTTGAATACTCAACCTACCTTGGTTAGTAAGGTCATAGAGGCACAACGAGGAGACCGTGATGTTGAATCAATCCGTGTTAAGATTTCCAATGGGAAGGAAGAGAAAGGTTTTAACGTTCACTCGGATCTAAGTGCACGTTACCTAGACCGTTTGTTTGTACCAGAATCTTGTAGAGAGGAAGTACTTCGGGAGTTCCATTACTCACGCCTTGCGGTACACCCGGGAGGTACTAAAATATATCATGATCTTAGTCCTCAGTTTTGGTGAAGGGGTATGAAACGGGATGTCGCTTTATTTGTATCGAAGTGCCTTACTTGTCAACAAGTGAAGGCCGAACACCAAAGACCAACGGGTTTGTTACAACCCTTACCGATAGCCGAGTGGAAATGGGAGCGTGTTACCATGGATTTTGTAGTTGGGCTTCCTAAAACGCAACGAGACAATGACGCTATTTGGGTGATTATTGATAGGTTGACTAAGTCTACCTATTTCATTTCGATGTACACTAGCGACTCAATTGAACACTTGGCAGAGTTGTACATTAGAGAGATAGTTCGACTTTATGGAGTCCCTATGACTATTGTGTCGGATAGGGATTCTCGTTTTACTGCCCAGTTATGGCACCGCTTATCATCCTCAAACCGATGGACAGTCGGAACGTACCATTCAGATTTTGGAGGACATGCTTACAGCTTGTGTCTTTTATTTTAAGGGGCCTTGGGAAAGACACTTACTATTGATTGAGTTGGCTTACAATAATAGTTACCAAGCTAGTATTGGGATGGCACCATTTGAGGCCTTGTATGGCCGACCTTATAGATCACCGGTTTGTTAGGCCGAAGTGGGTGATGCACCATTACTGGGTCCAGAAATTGTTAGAGAGACAACCGAGAAAGTTATTCTCATTTGGTAGAGGTTAGCTACAGCCCAAAGCCGACAAAAGAGTTATGCTGATAAGAGGAGACGACCTTTATCTATTGAAGTTGGTGACCATGTGTTTCTAAAAATCTCATCAAGACGGGGTTTGATGAGATTTGGTAAGAGTGTCAAATTATCTCCAAGGTTCATTGGGCCTTTTGAGATTTTAGAGCGAATTGGGGAAGTGGCATACCGGTTAGCTTTATCACCACAACTTTCGGGAGTTCACAACGTATTTCATGTATCTATGCTTAGGAAGTACGAACCCGACCCTTCTCATGTTCTTGATTGGGTTGACTTGGAGATAGATGAGGATGCCTCTTACGAAGAACGACCGGTTCAAATATTAGATACCCGGGAGCAAGTGCTACGGGGCAAAACTATACCGTTGGTAAAGATGTTGTGGAGACACCATGGGATTGAAGAAGCGACGTGGGAATGGGAGGCGGAAGTCCGCTCCAAATATCCGGATTTGTCTAAAAATGCTTTAGTTGCTTTTCTTTGTAATATTCTCTAGTGTTGAGGAAAACGTATTTAAAGTTGTTAACCACATGTTGATATGTGCGTTGTTGTTTTAAGCATAAGGTTGTTGAGAGTTGCCATTATTTTTTAGGAAATTTCATGTTTATGCGTATTTGGGAGGTTGTTGTTAATGAGATAACCATGGTGGAAATGGTGGAATTTGGTTGAGAATTAGTATTGTGATTTGAAAATGAAACAGCGTGGTTTTGATCGCTAGAAACCCCTTTGTTTGGGTAGTTTGATTTGAAATTTTGGGGACGAAATTCTTTAAGGGGGGAAGGTTGTAGCGATCCCGGTTTTGACCCTTCTTTCATGTTTTCCCACTTCGATTAGGTAGGTCGGGGATCGAGCTGCCCAATCAGCTCGCGGGGGTCCAGAGGGCAGCGTCTTGGTAGGGTCGAAGGCCAACGCCCCCAAAGCAAAAATGCAAAATGCATTCGAAGTTGCTTGTCTACTCAAGCAGAGAATATTTGGTTCTAGAAGTTTCACTGTCTGCAAAAGTACTGAGAAGGTGTATTCGACGCTCGAGTGGGGCTTTCCATGCTCGAGCGGACCATGTTATATCAGTTCGTGAATCTGATATTTCAGATCACTTTTGTATATCTCTCTCTCTAAAAACATTTCCTCTCCCTTCTCTCTACATTTCTCTACGCCAAATTGGATCAAAACCTTGATTTCTCAAGATCCATTAAAGTTCTGCCATAGGTTCTTCATCAAAGTTGGTTAACTTCTCGAGGGCTTCGTTGTGTGCCGTGAAGATCAAGTTTCGACACCGTTGATTTTGGGGGTTTCATCTCATTTCTTCTTCAAAACTTGAGGTAGGGATTTTCTTAGAGTTATATATATAGTTTTGCAAGGTCTAGATGATTTTCAAAATCATCCTTCGATAGCTTTGAAAATTGATTGTTGATTCAAAAAGTTGAGCGATTTTGAATGTGGGTTTGTCTCTTGTTCTTTTAAAATGATCTTATGGGTTTTAATCTTCGTTGATTGAAGAAAAGATGATTTTGGAAAGTCTTCTTTCAAAAGATTTGAGTTGTACAGTTTTGGTGAGAAAACTTAGAAATTGGGAATTTTTAAAAGAGATTGAAAATCCATGAATGATATTGTTATATTTATTTTGTGTGTCAAAATAAATGAATGTTCGGAAAATTTCTTATTTATGTTTATATAAATGATGAATTTCAAGGAATATGAGAATTGTTGTTCATTTTGGAAATTATTGTTCAAAACGTTGAAATATTCTTGAAATGACTAATTGTTAAGGATACTTGGGAAGAGGGAATTGTGTCACGACCCAAACCTGCCCCCTAGGATTTAGCATCGTAACCGACCAGTAATCCGTGATTACCGAAGGTCTGCTTAACAATAATGACAATAATACAATATAAAGGGGGCTGGCGGAAACCAATCAATAATAATCTACATCGTCCGATGAGCTGTGGAGACCTGAATGGAGTAAACTTTCATGCACATAGCCATATTCACAACCACTTATAACAAAAATGCAAATACAAGATAGGGACATAATCCCATCACGAAAACTGTACAATCAAAAGTCTTAGACATTCATTACACTTAGCAAAATGGTGGATAGTACCACCCAAAAAGCCTCGACTCGTGCAGGTTCAGAACCTCAATATGAGGCACAATGGCTGGCTTGACAAAACATGAGTTCGGGTCGGCGTCTCTAGCTTTGGTCCGGTGCTTAGCCACCTACATATATATAATAAACTGTGAGCTATAGCCCAATGAATAACAAACGTGTAAAGAGTTTAAGAATGATGTCCTTTAATTTTTAAAACAATCGATTAGCAATAGAACATTTTCAATCAATATCATTTGTCGAGCTATCATTCGATTTTATCAATTCAATCAATCGACAATTACATAAGTCACACGTGGTACATCCGATAACAACAATACACTTGGTCTTAAAAGACCGAACAATCAATTGATGGCCATCATATAATAACAATAGTTTCCAGAATTGGAACTGATAGAGATCTCTGTAACAATAATAATATCAATAGCAATAACAATCACAATACGCTATGGATGCCACGAATACAATTCAAAATAGGATCATCATTCAATCGATAAAAAGTATCATTTCAGGAAGCAATATGATTTATCAATCTGAAAGTAAATACGATTGAACATATCTTTACAACGTTGTTACTCACAGATACAGGGCTGTACGCAGGCTATTCAGCTTCCTTGATGTGTGAAACCTATACAGTTATAAAACGAACGCATTCTAAATTACACACCCGGAATTGATAACTTAGTCATTTCTACTTGTGTTGGCGTGGTTCTACTTCATTATCCTCATTATGATGTCTTAATCATGGCCTAGGAATGTCTAGGATGGAATGAGGATGCAAAAATGTACTTAAAAATATTTTTCAAAACTTGCTAAAAACAGGGGTCTCGCTCGAGCGTAGCTTTCTTCGCTCGAGCGGACATACCAAATGTGAGAAGTCGCTCGAGCGTACACTCCTTCGCTCGAGCGGTTTGCAAACTGTGAAAAAGTTCTTGTTATATGCAATCTCCGCTTGACGGTCACTCGAGCGTGAGACACAGGTCCTCGCTGGAACGCAAATCTTGTCACTCGAGCGTGCTTCCAAACACGCAAACTTCTGAGAGCATGCAATTTACGCTCGAGCCAACCTTTTGTCGCTGGAGCGGAAAGGCGAAAATAAGGTGGTCGCTCGAGCGTGGAATCCATCGCTCAAGCGTGGAAGCAAAATTCTGGGTTTTCCAAATTTTCTCCCAAAGTTCAAACCATAAATTCAACATTTCAAAACTCATCATTTTGGGCCAAAATTCTGAAAAACACTTAGAAACTCATAACACATTATGATTTAAAGATCATTTCATAAAATCAAAGCCCAAAAGTATGTCAATTATACACAAATTCAACTTAAACTTTATGAATGTTTCAAGAATGCAACATGTATGAATTCTCTTGAACTCCACCACTTCAAAACATGATCAAACTTGGAAAATTGATAGAAAACATGATGATTTCCTACAATTAAGCTCAATCTATGACAAGCATGAGAGAATTCTTAGTAAACATGCTCCAAATGTAATGAAATGAACATGCATGCATGGATTAATCTTCCTTCTTACTTCTTAAGCTTAATTCTTACATCTCATAGCTCAATTCACTTGAATTCATAGATGAATCAACTTAATTTCAAGGCTAGAGACTTGACTTCTTACCTTGGATGTTCAATTTGGACCTTAGGTGATAAATTCTTGAGCTCGATGATCAAATGTCCAAGGTTTCTTCTTCTCTCATAACAACTCCTCTTATTTGAACTCAATTCTCAAGTCAAGGGCCCAAATCTCCCTACTCTCTCCTTCTCTCATGTTTGAGCATCAAATTAAGGAGAAAAGAGGTATAAAGTTGAACTAGTGGGGTCAATAAAATGACTCACTAAGTGATAGGTAACAAAGTTAATCAAATGGCATTAAATTAATCTAATTTAATCGTTCCGAACCGAATTTTAATTAAACCTACCATAAAATTCTATAAATCCTAATTAACATATAAATCAAGTCAATTTCTGAATCGGTTGCCGATAAGGCTTTCAATTCGTAAATCGAAATCAAAACATAAACAGGTCTTTCTACATCAAACAGATAAAAATACATTTAAAGCAACACACTTATGTAATTAATTTAGGATTTCGTCTTAATCATTTACTTAGCATGCTTAATCATGAGTCGGGGTTGTCACAAATTGTGTTATTCCTTTGATGATGAATTAGAATAAAAGTATTTATATTCATCTTGTGTTATTGGCATATCAATTCATTTGATTACATTAAACTTTGAAAGTTGATTTGAAAACTTGCATTGAGAAAATAATGTTGAGAAACAAGTTTCCATGAATTGGTTTTGGGGTAAATATAGTGGTAAGTCTTGACAGGTGGTGTAGATGAAATTGAATAGGTGTCGAGCCTTCCAGTTAATACTGGTAAAAATGACAGATTATAGGTGTCGAGCATTCCAGTCAATACTGGTAAAAATGACAAATTGGTAATACTTGTATAGTCTACTTGCAGACACCAACTTAGGGATTACCATAGTCGTATTTATTGCTCTTGAAATGAATTGTTAAGTTTTAAAGAATTGAAATTGCATGACATCATTGAGTATGATGGTTTTCAAAGATGAAGATGTGATTTTCTTTCAAAAGGGCGTAGTATGGCATGTACATTTCAGCTCTTGAGACTTGTATAAAATGTGTATGCTTTGTTAATGATTTCCTACTGGACTTTATACTCACCTACAAGATTTTTGTGCAGAAAAAGATGTGGTGATGCCGCCTAACTAGAAGCGAGGAAATGTGTGTTGAGAGTACGAGACTCTCATTTTGCTATGACTCTGTGTGTAAGCCAAGGGCTGTATATGTGTAGGTTTGAATAACCATTTTGTGTAATCAGACTTAAGTTTTGGAAATTTGTAAACCCCTTGGGGGTATTTCTTTGTTTATTTACTTGTTGTTAGATTAATGTATTATTGCATGAAGAACTATTGTATCATGTAATGTAAGTTTGGAGATTTATATTCGGTTTTCCTTGAAAGAGCCATGATTGTTGTATTATCATTTGGGCTAGATATTTGGGACGTTACAATGACATAAAACATGTGTAAACATTGCTTACCTCTCCGCTGGTTGGCTTATAGAGACGAAGCAAAAGATTCACTTATGTGCTTTTCCCACTACCACTAAGACCGACCTTGGCAATATTAGGAAATGGAAATGAAGTTTGTACTCAAATTTTTGTTCCAGGATGAAACAACAGTA
Source organism: Camellia granthamiana (assembly GCA_036172215.1). Lineage (NCBI taxonomy): Eukaryota > Viridiplantae > Streptophyta > Magnoliopsida > Ericales > Theaceae > Camellia > Camellia granthamiana. The sequence goes on along the minus strand of CM069903.1, from coordinate 6,200,946 downwards.
AATAAGCAATGTCATTTCTTACAATTGCCACCATTTCATTAGTCTATACAGAAATGTTTACATGCTCTAGAACAGGTACCTGTTCAAATGTCAGAGACTAGTGGGTGAGTTATTTCCATCGAAAAGAATAACACACAAGGAATAGTTAATATCAACAGGAACCTTAATCGGAGTGATTAAGAAAATCCTATGAATGTGCTATAAGTCTTCAAAATTTATTTCATGACATATTCATATGATAAAGGTCCTGAATATATTAAGAGTCATGTGTTACCTCAATAAAAATATCTTATCAAATGGAAAGGTTTGGCTGATGTGACAAGGCACATTCATACGGAGCCTAACAAAGACAAATTAACAGGAAAAACTTTTTCTAAATATAAGAAGTTTATTGAATAATAAAACATGTTATTACAGCGTGAGATGTGTTAAACGGATTAATGCAAAGTAGTATAATCAGTATAGGTTTAATTGCTAGTGAATCCTTATCTGAAAGAATATTGTACTTCTCAGAAATCTAAGATACACATTGTTTTCATTCCTGTGTTACATTGAATGCAATGGATGTAAAACCTACAAAACTAATCAAGAAGAATATCAAACAGGTACACTCATGAATAGGAGAAAGCAAATTGAGCAAGTTTCTAACTGGAGCTGCTCTGGTTATCTACAGAATCCGCATAACAAACATCACATACTTCTATGAAAAGCAACCTTCGAAACTATTTATCACTATGAACAGTTGAGATAGTCAAGCACTTTTACCACCTAGAGAAAACAAAATGAATATCATCATAGCCTCCATATCACTACTAAAAAAAGTACTTTTTGCAATTGCTATAAACCGTCACAAATAATAAAAACAGTCGCAAAAAGCCTTTTGCGACGGCGCATGCGACGGCAAATGGGGGTAGCAAATATAGGGTGGCAAATACTTTTTGCGACGACAAAGCAACAGTCGCAAATTATTCGCAACCACCTAAAATACTTATAGCGACCGCTATTTTGCCGTCGCAAAAAACAAAGAAAAACACTAACATGATTTTTGGCGACCATCTTGTTACCATCGCCCAAAAAAAAAAAAAAGTTTGACATAAATGAACAAATGGACCTAAGGTCATTTTGACATAACTGTATGGGCCGAAGGCCGTTTTGATACGAATGTATGGACTGAAGGCCGTTTTGATACGAATGTATGGGTCGAAGGCCGTTTGATACGAATGTATGGGCCGAAGGCCGTTTTGATACGAACGAGTGGGCCGAAAGGCCGTTTTGACATAAATGAATGGGTCGAAGGCCGTTTTGACATGAATGGAAATTTGAATGGACCAAAGACCAGTATGTTTGGAACTACAGTCACTTGATCTAAACTTTGTATAAATGTACATATGTTAAGTAGGAATAAGAATTTGGCCCAAGGCCGTTTGGAGTATGTTGTTCTACATATTGTTTATATGATTTCTGTATTTGATATTATTCACTGGGCTATCGCTCACGCTCATTCATGTGTTTGTAGGTGAGCCGAGGGAAGTCCAAACCCAGCCCCAGTGAAGTCTGCCAAGAACAACATGAGTTTTGAGAAAGTCAGCCTTGTGTCTCACGCACGAGACCTATCCTTGCTATTTTGTCATGTGATTACATTTTGTCTCATTGGCAAGGACTTTATGTATATTTGTAAATAGTCTGTCGTGGGTTGACTTAGTTGGATGATCCTGTCTGTTAAGAATTTTATGGTACTGTACTTTTGTCGTGAGTTATTAACGTATAGGAATATGGTTTGTTTTGAAGTGCATATAAGCACGGCTCTATGGACAAAGGTTTGATTATTGCTTCCGTTTGGCCCATTTATTCTGTTGAGTTATGTCTATTTTGGTCTGAGGCCGTATGTAATCTCAGGATTACTGGCCGGTTACGTCCTTAACCCCTAGGGGCGGGTTCGAGTCGTGACACAAACACACCACCTCTCTATCTCTCTCTCTCTCTCTCTCTGTTCTCTCTGCAGCAAGCGACGCAGTCACTGCCGTCGCTTCCTCCTCCGCGCCACCTTACTTTCTCTCTTCTCTCCGCAGTGACACCATCGTCAGTGCCGTCTCGTTCTTTGACTAGTAGTGGCAGCGATAAAGACGAATTTGAGTTGGACTGGCCGGATCTGAGTTGGACTTGCCCAAATCTGAACTTGAATCCATATATAATGCTCTACTAAAGGCTAGCATGGTAAGATAGCTCTACTTTAAGTATTTCTTCTCAACCCATGTAGATTTTTATCTTACTGATGGGAGATCTTCGTTTTCTTCACGATCTCAAAGTAGTTATTGTCATTTTTCAGAAGAATAAGAAGACTCACAGAGGACCTCTGACCATTATCACCGATGTTCCTCTCTCCTTCTCTCTTCAGATCTGCAAACGTTTCCTCTAAGTTTTTGTCGATGATGATGATGATGATGAAATTGTTGGCTTATTTTTTTTGAAAAATTCTTACAGATTAAATTCAAGCCAATTATCAAGTGATTGTGTTAACGGTTCTTTTGCCTCAATGAAAAGGACTTCAAAATTGCCAAGTATAGAGAAAAGAAAAATTAACAAAAGAAGGTGGGAGACAGAGAAAGATGATTGAGTAAATAATCGGGGTGATTGAGTAAACAATCAAAATAACAATTACTTACCTTTACTGCTATGCTTTGAAAAAGAAGTGCATAAAATGCTTCAAAAAGGAATTGAGTAAAATAAAATATAGGAAATATAAATGACAAGAAAAATAGAAATTAGTTGTCTTTGATTTGAGTTCTGGATCCTGTTACAATATAGCCATTATGGCTATTTATAGAAGAAAAAATACAGCAATAACTACTTAGTAACTATCCATTTCTCTCATCTTTATCATTGTCTTGCCATGTGTCCTTCCGCTCATCTACTTTGTCCTTCATGTTTTCTCTCATCTCCATAATTTATTTTAACTTCCAAATGAATAAGAGGATGCCACATGTCCTGAAAATAATAACAATAATAATACTAATAATAATCATAAGAATAATAATATTTTATGGTGCCAACAAAAACATACTAAAAACAGATTAATTTTTTTTTGTTGTTCTTGTGTTGAGCAGATTATTAATTTTTTTTTTGTTTTGTTTTTGTTTATCTATTTTATGTGTTTGAACAAATCACAAAAATCTCTCTGTCTCTTTTTTTTTTTTTTTTTTTTTTCATCTCTCTATATGTTGTCTATCTCTCTAAATCTCTCTCTATGTCCATTGTTGTTGTTCTTGTTGTTGTTGATAGGGGACGGGGATTTTTCGGGGTCGGGGAAAGCCAATCCCCGTTAAGGAACGAGAGCGGAAATTTTTTTACCCTCAAGGACCGGGGATCGGGGATGGATCTTTTATATTCAAATTATCAAAAGGAAATATCTTGTACTTCTTTTAAACCAAGAGATAGCACTTATCACTTTGAATGAATTCAAACCTTTTTTTTTATAATCAAAAAAATCATAAATCAAACTATTGAAGAGTCAAATAATGCTTTTGTTTTTCCATATTAAAAGACCTGGTTAGTAAGAAAAACTTTAAAGGTTGAATTACACCAATGGTCTATATTATTTAGGATTTGTATCATTTTAATTTTTAATTTTTTAATGATGACATATTTGACCTTGAATTTTAAATCTTGTTTCATACAAGGACAATTGAAGATGCCATTGGATTTTTCAAGGGCAAAACTATCAATTTGATAAAATACAAATTAATTTGACAAAAATAAATGTCAAAAAAATATTTTTAAATTTTTAAAAATTATTTCTACCCACTAAAGATAAAATTATATAAAATTGATAAATCTTTTAGATATTTATTTTTTACCAAATTAATTTTTATTATGTGTTTGAATGATGATCATGTAAAATTAATTTTTAAAAATTAATCATGTGATTTTTATCAATTTTAAATAATTTTATTATTGATGGATAAAAATAATTTTTAAAAATTTTAAAATATTTTTTTGACATTTATTTTTATCAAATTAGTTTATATTTTATTAAATTATTAATTTTGCTCTTGAAATTAAGCAATAATATCTTTAATTATCTTTATTTAAAATAAAATTCAAAATTCAAAATTTAAAATTAAATATGTCACAATTAAAAAATTAAGAATTAAAACGACACGAATACCCAACTATGATACTGTTAATGTAATTTGCCCAACTTTAAATTAGGTAGGCGTTGGTGAGGCTGTAAAGCCTAGGGTCCTTGCTGTATGGTCTGGAATGTGTGGAAGGAACGAACTATGAAATGGGTTCTGCCCTATGAGAATTGAGGTCAAGTTTGGCATCTTTAAAATAATTTATCTTTTTATCTTTTTTTTAGCACATTACCTCTTTATTTTTTTGTACATTTTTTTATAAAAAGATAAAAAGTACACTTATTTAGATCATCCCAAATAACCCCTGAATATGATGACCATGACACATCCATTTTTCGTATTTTTATATCTTTTGAAAGTTTCTTCTTCTTCTAGCTTAATTTATTAAAGTGTTGGGCTTCTTCAAAGTTGAAGCTTGAATCTTATGTTCAAACTAACATTTTAATGTGTTTAGTTTCAGTTTTGTGAATTTAGTTTTTTATTTTTTTTATCTTTTATTTTTAGTAAATATTTTTAAAATTTTAAGTAATTTTTTTAATTTTTTAGATACACCTTACTTAGAGGTATCTAAATAGTAAAATATTTGTGAAACAATATTTTTAAAAAATTAGTAAATATACAAAAATACGAAAAAAGTACTGAATTTTAGTATTTTTTGGTATTTAGTGTATTTTTTAAAGATTTTTTTCACAAATATTATACTTTTTAAGTGTATTTATATTAGGTATGTCTAAAAATTTAAAAAAAAATTACTTAAAATATTAAAAAAATATTGAAAACATTAAAATATGAAAAAAAAAATAGAATTTTTTAAAAACTGTTTTCTAAAAATTATAACCAAACAAGCTGATTATTAAAACTAAAATAAAATTTATGACCTGTTGCATATTATTGACCACTTCTTTATTTATTATAAATTCATCTATAAAAGTATATTATATAAACATTGTCTTGAAAATAGTTTTTTATAGACTTTTTATTTAAGCCTACAAAAAATTTGAAATTTGATGTTATTTAAAAAATTGTACCCAAGAATGGGGAAAAAATGAGCCAAAAAAACTAAATAGTTGTCGGAAAGCATTATTTAAGTTTAGCCAAAATACTCAAAAAATTGCTAGCTAAAAAAGTTTCAAACCTAGATTACTTTTAAGTTAAAAAAAATAATTAGTGTGTTTGGTTTGAATTTTCTGGATTAAGTTTTTTGAAAATTGACTTTTTCGATTTTCGTATTTTTTTTGTTTTTAGTAAATATTTTTTAAATTTTAAACATTTTTTTTACTTTTTTAGATGCACCTTACTTAGATGTATCTAAAAAGTAAAAAATTTGTAAAAAAATATTTTAAAAAATTAATAAATACATAAAAATACAAAAAAAATGTACTGAATTCTTGTATTTTTTTTTATATTTTTGGTATTTAGTGAATTTTTAAAAGATTTTTTTTACAATTTTTTTACTTTTTAGGTGTGTTTATGTTAGGTGTGTCTAAAAAGTAAAAAAATTGCTTAAAATATTAAAAAAATTTAGTAAAAATAAAAAAAAAACACAGAAAATAAGAAAGTAGAATTTTCTGAAAAGTGTTTTTTAAAAAGTAGAAACAAGCAAGGTGATTGATTAATAATAATCTGAAACGGGATAGTATAACTTGAAGGAAATATTTTCAAAACTCAAGATAAGAAAAGCTAGAAATAAGTTTTACCAAACAATATGCACTATTTGTAACAATCTTGCTCTAATTTACAAGTTCCTCTTTCTTTCAGTGAGGTTAGAATATACAGAAAATTGAATTTCAGCATCTTCTTTGATCATCCAATGACAAGAAAGAAAACACTAAAATATACTGTTGACAGAATAATTTATGTCAAAAAAAGGCACCTGGTCTTCATCAGCCTCCTCCTTGTGTTTCAATCTACTTTCAACAACAGCTCCAAGCAAACATCTATATTAACATTGACTCCAAGCAAAAGGAATATACCCCTTCAATCCAAAGAAAATATACCCACACCACCACCCATATTATATAGATATATATAGAGAGAGAATCAGAACTATGTTCCATAATTTCATGCAGGTAATAAACTTCATACATGTTAAGCTTACAAGTTAGTAATTGAATAATGTGGGTGATAGTGTTGAGATATGCCCATCCAGCTCACCGACCGATGACATGCCTCCTACAATCCTAATAATATTTGAATCATTGCCCTGTTTTTACAACCATTTGTTCAGATGGCCAATCAATTTGGATTGATAGGCCTCGAATACCTATTAACTTGCAATCTTCACATCACTATAACCATAAGAATCCCTAATGTATCTTTTGACAAATTCTTAAGGTGAAACATCTAATACTGAAAGGAAAAACGCACTGTGTTTGGGAATCTATGAGAGAAAATAAAAAAAATAATTACTTAAGTTATAAGAGAAATGAAATGAAATGAAATGAAATGATTGTGATTGTGATTTCTCTCCTTTTTGTTTGGATAAGGAAAAAATAAAATAAAAGAAATGATTGTGATTTCTTTTATTCTTGTTTGGTTAGATTTCATTAAGAGAAAATAAAAGAAATTATTTGATGTTATATTACCAAAATAACCTTTTTATATTTTCAATCATTTTATTTCTTTTATTTTTATAGGGACAAAATTGGTATTATGAAAATAGTGAATTCTTTCCTCTCCCAATCTCTCCACTTTTGGGAAGATTGAAAATGAGGTTATAATAGAAATCAATTTCTCTCCATTTCTTCTCATTTCTCTCCACTTAAGCTATCCAAACAAGTAAGAGAAATACATATCTCTCCATTTCTTTTCTTTTCTCTCCAAATCACTCAATCCAAACATTAAAGAACAAAAAACACATTAGATTGAGAGATGATATAGAGAGAGAAGGAAAAAAAGAAAAAGAAGGAATTCCATAAACATTCTGTTTTTTTTTTTTGAAACAGTAATTCACATGTGCAATTGAGATGAATCAACGATGATGTAGTAAACTGTAAACACATACACATTAAGGTACGTGGCACTGTTCCACACCACACCCAAAAGGACTCCACCCAATTCCAGAATTCACCAACATTACATTGCCAAAACCATCAAACAGACCTTTCAACACGACAAATGAACCCAACACCAGGTTAGAAGCTGCCCAGGTGATAGACTTCGGAGACCTAGTTTCAACTTCAAACGTCATGGGTGTGGCCATCAAACACATTGGCACAATCAGTCAAAGCTCCCATTTCTGCTTTGGCAAAATTGATAATTGACATTAGACAAAAGCTCCGTTTGGCAAGAGTTTTTTTTAGTTATTTTAGCCACCAAAGACAAAATAAGCTATTTTAGTCACAACAAATAAAACATCACATCCAACGCATAATCATTATACTCTTATCTCACAAAAAAAGCCAAAAAATCAAAAAACCCTTCATAAACCAAACTTTTTAACCCATGCTAAAATAGTCAAAAAACTAAAAAGTCAACCCACTTCCCAAACGGAGGCTACAAAAATATAAACAAATTAGTAATTTCCTATTTTACACTTTCTACCCACATTAAATTGATATATATTATAAATATTATGGATGTGTTTAGTTTTTGTTTTGAAATAAATTTTCAAATTTTTTTTTTGAGAGAGAGTTTAGAAATTTTTTTGATTTGTTTGGTTGTATATTTTGAAACTAGTTTTGAAATTTTGGAGTTTGGAATAATTTGATATTTTGTTGTAGTTGTGTGTGAAAGAAAAAGTAATTCAAAATGAGGAAGGATAAGAAAAAAGTGATTGATTGATGTGTAGAAAATAAAAAGTAATTTTGAAAAAAACAAAATTTTAAAAAAATTTCTCAAACATTGTATCTTGAGATACAAATCAAACCATCTCTAAATGTTTCAAATTTTCCATATTATTTTATTTCTATTTCATTTAGATATATCTGAACCCCTAAACTAAAGGTTTTTTACGGATTCGAGTTTGAATAACCCTTGGATTAGGCTTAGATCTATGGTTTCAAACTCAGTTTGGTCTATGAGCCCATCTTGTTGGCCCACAATAGGTGGCTCGACCCATGGGCCTATTAGGAAATATGGATAAATATGTATGTATGTGTGGAAGAAAAAAGAGGAAATTTTAATATACACACGCATCCCTAATTATATATATATTTTTTAGTTATGATTAATTTTATATTTTAGTCATGACATTATTTTAGTTATGGCACATAAGATCTTTAGTTATAATTCATATTTTGTTTAGTTATAATATTTTTTAATATTTTTAATTATAACTCAAAAAATATGAAATTATATCCATTTTTTTTTCAATCATTATACATATATGTGTACCATAGTGTTTCAAAAAAAAAAAAAAAAGAGACTTAAATCTTGCCTTATTTGGACCACATTCATTGGGTAGGGCTTGGGCCTAAATATTTAGCTAACAGACCGATTCGGTCCAAGTTGATCAAGAAAAAGGAAAACTTACTAATAAGTCTCGTATACAAAATATAAAATTTATTTAGTCCCATAATAAAACATTTACACCAATTACTTCTATATATTTGTAATTGTTATCCAAAAAAAAAATCATTTTTTAAAATTTTAAAGACGTTACTATATTCTACCATCACCAGACTTCCATCAAACGATCATTGGAGAATCGCCAAAATATTCAATATCACTGGAAAGTCACCAAAATATTATCGAAAATTCGTTGGAGTATCGTCGAAATGTTTTGAACGTCACCGGAAGTTGTTGGAATGACCAAAATGTTCGTTGGATGTCAAGAATATTGCCGGTCACTCACTAGAATGTCTAGAATTTTGCTGGGGAAAAAAAAAAGAATAAACTGAGAAATTAAAGTAAAAAAGATAACAAAATGTGTTAAATATTGATAAACTGAAAGAATAAGGAGAAGGAAAAAAAAAAAAACACTAAGAATAACAAGCAGCAATAATAGAAAAAAAAACATATGTTACTTTCAATTTTTGTATGGTTTAAGCAAATAATTTCTAATATTAATCAAACAAAAAAGTAAGCTTTGAAACTGTAACAAAGTATGATTCTATTAAGTATTTGTCATTGTTAATCAAATTAAAAAATATGTTGTGGAACTGTAAATTTTTACAATTTTAAAGAAAGTTATGAAACTGTAAAAATGTATAACTCTAAAGAATGATTCATTTTAGTATAAAAAAAAAACTAAAACTGTAAAATTTTACAGTTTTCACCGCTTGTAAGTAAAACTCAAAAAATAACTTGTTTAGAATTTTAAATTTTTTCCCGTTATAATTAGGGAAATAGAAGTGTGTAATCCGGGAAAAAAATATTAAAACTGAGAGATCGAATCCGACAACAATAGTACAAAAAAAGTATTAAAACTGAGAGATCGAATCCAACAACTATTTTTTAATCTAAATCTAGCTAGATCTACTCATCTTTTTCGTCGGGAACTCATATATTTTGCCGTTAATGAACACGAAGTAAGGAGTTGGTACTCAGTGGTTGCCCGCGAACCCTAATTAATGGTGATCACTGATCGCTGATGACTGCAGATTAGAAAGAGAAAAAAAAAAAGCGTGGTGGTTGTCGGCACCATCGCCGATATCAAAGAAAAATAGATAAATAGAAGAAATAAGGCGTAAGAAAAAGAAGAAAAGATAAATATGTATAAGACTTGTTTGTAGATCTATCTAAAAAAAAATTGAATTAAATAGAATACACCATTTTCAAAAAAGGCTTTTGAGTGATTTATCCCAATTGCTTATTTATTTTTAGATATAGAATTGAGGGGATTGATAGTAAGGAGATTAATAGTGAGGGGATTGTCAGTGAAGAGATTGATAGTGAAAAAATTAATTGAAATTATATTTATTTTAATGATAGTTATTAGTGTATAAATTATTAAATTATTTTTATATAAAATAATAAAATTATAATTTTTAGTTAATAAAAAATACAAAAAATTAAATATTAATATTCAAAAAAACATATCCAACAAAACTAAACCGAAACTGTTTGGAACGATTTCCAAATGAGTTTTCTACTCCCACATTTGAATATGATGTTTGAATAGGTATGTAGAATTAATTTTCTACAATTCTGTCGAAAACTCTGTTTAAGAGCGTGATTTTCAATTTTTTTTTTAAAAAAATTTGTCCTAACCGGTCGTCCCACCGGTTGACCGGAACAGTGCAATATTATTTTTATTTTTTTGATATGTTAATTTTTAGGGAGACTTATTTATAAGTCCTTTTTCAGAACCTTATGCTAGGCTAAGTCCTGTGTAATTTCTTATAGAGTCTCAAGTCCTATTTTCATAAAAATGTATTCCACGAGATCCTAATCTTTTTACCCCCCATTTTCACACCGCCCTTGATGAAATCAGGGGCTACAGTCAATGTCTCGGTTGCTCCGTTGGCGGAGACCATGAGGACCATGAAAACTCGGATTGTCTTTGAAAAATCGGATATTCCATGCTTTACAAGCCATGAGGCGTACCAAAGACCAAGGACATAGGAAGCATAGAGTGCAAATTGGGCTAGTCCATAGCCACTTCCAGCAATCTGTCCTTTCCAGAAGCAGCGCCGGAGTGGTGTTTCAAGGTCTTTGATTTTTCTATATAAAAAAAATCAAAAAATAAATAATTTTTTAAATTTTACAATTAATAATACAAAATAAAAATATATTAAGATTATATATCTATTTCAAAACAAACGGATTAAAAAAATAAAAACTTATTAAGTTTGCGAAACGTAAGGTGACACATTACGTTACGTTTATGTAAATGTCACATTACGTTTATATAGGTGTTACGTTACGTTACGTTTATGTAGGTGTCACATTACGTTCATATTGGTGTCACGTTACGTTTATATAAGTGTCACGTTACGTTACGTTTATGTAGATATGTCACGTTTTGTTTATATAGGTGTCACGTTACGTTACGTTTATGTAGATATGTCACGTTACGTTTATATAGGTGTTACGTTACGTTTATGTAGGTGTCACGTTACGTTTATGTAGGTGTCACGTTACGTTACGTTTATATCAATTTCCTATATATGGTTTTATTACTTATTTATGATATTAACAACTAATATTGAGGGTAAATGTGTCAACAAACTTCCCATAGGACTTATGGGAAAATAAGTTTTTTAGTAGGACCATATGTAGCATAAGTCTCCCTAATAGGACTTCTAAATAATTTTCCCTAATTTTTATATATTCGAAAAAAAATATTTTCTAAATTTTTTAAAAAAATTTATGTACTTTAATAGAATTTTGAGTAGAATGTTTGGTTATGAGTTGTAAGTTTTTATATCAAATATCAAATATCACATCTAAAATTCCTCACTCAATTCAAAACTCTTTCATCAAACAAATTTTTCACACTCAAATCATAATTTCAAAATTTACAAACTCAAAATATAACTCATACTCTAAAATCATAGCTAGAACACTCTACCAAGCGCAAGGCCAAGTTTGGGAAGTTTAGAATAAGTGCACTTTTTGACTTTTCTTGTATTATGTGTAGAAAAAGTAGAGAGGAGATGCTGATTGATGTGACCCAAAAAAGATAAAAAAATGAAATAAGTGCACTTATATTGGTTAGCCAAACTTGGCCTAAATTTTGAAGTATTTGGCCTCCAACTCAATCCTAATCTCCAAAATCCATCCTAATAAAAAAAGACCCATAATAATCTCCAAAATTCATCCTAATAAAAAAAGGCGTCCGCATCCTCTAGGGTGATTCCCTACAGTGATCCTCTAGAGTGATAATTTAGGATGCAACACGTGTCCAATTAATGAAATCAATGGTTGAGATTTTTCCTCTCCAAAACGACGTCGTTTTGGTTTTGATTTTTTTTTTTTTTTTTTTTTTTGCAGATCGGGAAGGAGGAAGAATGGGTTAGAGAGAGAGTCTCCTCCTTCTCTCTAGAACCAGACCCAGATCTCAAAAGCAGAAATCATGAAATTGATTCAATCTGATAGAGGAAGATCAAGATTTGTCCTTGGCTCATTGCTGTCCTTGTCCCTAGAAAATTGAGGTTTTCTGATCTGGGTTTTCTTGTTCTTGGCTCATTGCTTTTGTTTCTTGATTCAATCTGATGGAGGAAGATCAAGAACACAGGTTTGTTTGCAAGATTTGTCCTTGGGAGGTCACATGAGGGGTCACTTAGCCTCGATTTCAGCTAAAAAGCATGAAGATCATCAAAATTGTGAGAAGGTTTTGAGGGTTTCTGATTCAACCCAGAAGCTAGAAAAGCTCAAGAATGGCGATTTGGGTCTTGAAGGTGATTGTCATAGAAGCTATGGCCTGAGAGAGAACCCTAAGAAGACATGGACGGTTTCAAACTGGGTTTTGGGGCAAGAAAGAGATCGGACGGCTCTGCTATTTTCCAAAAAAAAAATTCAGATTCTCAGTCCCAAACACTATCAACAATGGCGATCTCTGCAACTCCAAGATCAACGACCCATCTCTCTCTCCTCCTCCTCCTAACCCCCCTCTCTTCTCCTGAAGCCATTCTTGATCTGCAAAAAAAGCTTCAAAAAAACTGATTTTTTTTTTTTTTTTGAAAAATCCTCACCAAAACGACGTCATTTTAGTGAGGACAAAGCAGAGCGGTCCGATCTCCACTTTAGGAGATCACTCTAGAGAATTAACTCTAGAGGATCCGCTCGCTAAAAAACGACCCATAAGAGCATCTCCAACCCATCCTTCATATCTTCAAATATGAAGGATGGTCTCCTCCAACCCACCCTTCAAATTCATCTTCATTTGAGAGGAGCATGAATTCATCCTTCATATTTGAAGGGAGGATGAAAAAATGAAGGCTCCTCCAAAACACTATTCATCTTTGTATTTCTTATTATATTGCAAATAACTTTTAATTTGTAAATTTAATTTTTATAAAATTGATATCATTAAAAAGTATAAAATCATACCTTTAAAATGAGTATAATATTAAATATATTTTACAAAAATTTTAAAATTAAATATTTATTAATGAATAAAAATTACTTTTTGAATAGAGTTTGAATGAAGGAAATGAAGGATTGTGGTTGGAGTTTGAATGAATAGTGACTTCCTCTATATTTACTTTTTGAATAAAAAATATTATTTTCATCCTCTTAGGGAGAGTATTGCATTGGAGATGCTCTAAATCACAATATTTATAAATATTGCCTCAGTCTCAATCTCATTCCTTCCTCTATCCCCCAAAACAAAGGCACCGAAGAAAAATCTCGCCGGGCTTAGCTCATGGGCGGAGGTTGACTCGATGTAAAGGGAAAGTGCAGAAGAGTCGAGGCGGCAGTGTAGTTTTCTTATTCACTCCATCCATGGCCGTACCTCAGTTCAACCTCCAACATCAAACCCACCGTTGTTGCAATCAAAGCAAGTTTCTCTCGGTATTTCGTCCCAACACACGATCACATTTAACTATCAACACCAATTTTCGATTTCCAAATTCAATCAAGCCACCCAATATCAGATATAAATGCTTTCACTTTCACATTCCGAATTCAGGTTCCGCAAAGGACTTGTCGGCGCCGAATATACCAAAAGCTGAGGTTTTAGAGAGATGGGTTATTTTTATGCGGTCAGTGTTGCCTGGTGGAAGTTGGTGGAACCTGAGTGATTCTAACGAACTAGGAAGCAAGGCAAGAGAGGTGAAGCCAGTGACTGTTTTACTTGCTCTTCGTCGAATTTGGGCATTGGTTGCAGATGATCGATGGGTTATATATGCTGCATTGGTTTCTCTTGCTATTGTTGCGGTGCGTGTGTTTCTATAAGTTTGAATTTCAATACATTGTTCGATTAACTCTAATTTACTTGTTATACGCCAGTTGATTTATGTGATACACAGAATAATTCATTCCGTTTGTTTGGATATAAATTTACACAAAATATATTTTTCTTGCAAATTGATTTCACGCAGGAAAAATATTTTTGTTTTCTTTTTTTTGGCTTTGGTTCAGACTTTAAATAAAAATATTTTATTAATTTAATAAAGTGTCATTTATAAATTTTGGTGAGCTAAGATGTTTAAATGCTTTGAAAAAGGTAATGAGTGAGAGTCAACTTTGTAAAAATTGATTACAGAATTTTTAAACGCAAGTCAGTTTTTGAGAAAATGAGGCAAAAACATTTTACTTTTTGTTCAACTAAACAACATAAAATGAGTAAAATATTTTTGACAAAACATTTTACGGAGCATGATTTATGTGTTAAATAAGTTAGTTGGATGCCCTATAAAGAGTGTATGTTTTGTAATTTTGTTATGATCGTTGTTGCGGGGTTTTGGGGTGAGCAAAGCCGGACTTTGTGGTGTTTTTTGTTTGGATTTTTTTAGTGTTAATTATGAATCATTGCCACCTTATTACGAAAGTGCATATGATACAATGATGGATCCCCGCCCGTGGGGGGGGACCCCCAAAAATTTGAAAAATATCATATATTATACTAGAAATTTTAAAATAATTTAAAATTATAGGAGTTCGCAACTCCAATTTTTTTTTAGATAATTTCAAAATTATATAAAGTAGTCCCCCAATTTTTTAAACTATTGAGTAGCCCCCCAAAGTCATAATCCTGGGTCCGTTCCTGATGATATATACAAGTTTTTAGAGGGTTTTCAGGGTTGTCTATTGTAGCTTTTCCCTTGGATTTTAAAGAGTGTTAAATCAAATGCAAAGCTAGTACCATTGTTTCACAATGAAAACTAGAGTTTGCAGCGGTAACTTATTATTCCATGCCGCTCGCCTCTTTGTGTTATAATTTACATAAAGACCCGGCACCGTGATTAAGATTTATAACACTGCTCACTTACTGACAATCAAAATTTTCAAGTTTGAACCTCAATCCTCTAATTTATTTATCCTATTTCTGTAGATTTTTTTTTACAATGTCCATCACCCTGTAAGATATGTCCTTTTAGTGCAGCTCTCGGAGATCTCAATTCCAAACTTTTTGGCAGCATCTGTCTTCTCTGCACAGAGGGGGGAGACTGCAGTGTTCTGTAGAAACTCACAGCTCTTGATTTTGTTGTGTTTTGTCTCAGGCATATGCAGGTAATTTTTTGCTGCCTTTAATCATGTCACATTGCATGCATTTTTTCCAGAATCATTTTGACTTGTATAGCTTTTAGAACAAATAACTTAAATGGAAAATTGTCATCCTCATGCTAAATTTATATAGATAAAAGTGAAGTTAATCTTTGAACTTGAATATATTGTCGCTAATTTATGTTCAAAATAGTTGATTTTGAAGTTTGGGCTATTTGATGAGTATTGATTAAGGTGCTTGATTATTTATGCAATCATGTGAATTTCGGTGGTGTGCGAAGTGGCTGCTTTGGAACGGCAAATATGATATTGGTGAGTCCCTCTTAAATTTCAAGGATTTATTTCGAATTTTGATAAATTGATTGGAGAGAAACAAACTAACTGGAATTGGAGACTTGTGTAGTTCATTGACTGAATTCGAAAAAAATTCCATCATAAAGAAACATTAAACTGTTTCCAAGGGTTTGATGTAGATTTTCCATGCAGATTGACAATGTTCTTATTAGCTAATTCTCTGACAATGTGTTTATTTTTTAGTTTCACTGCTCTTTGTATTTAGTTTCATGTCAAAGTGATTATTACGTCTGATGTTCTATATCCTTCATGAAAATTGTTGATTACTAGCAATAGTAGCTGCTTTTACCTGCTTTTGCTTCCCAGACAAATGAATTTTAATTGGATGAAAAGGGATTCTATATTGACCCTAGAGGATACAAGAAGATTAGCCATGTCAGGCTCCTATTCATTTGTTATTCAAATCAAATGTCCTTGCCCTCTTGAAAAAACAGACAGCATTAGTTTTATTCTAATCATTCAAAGTTTCAATGCAAGAGGATTATCCTTAATAAGTTTTTTTCTTTTCTCTTTCTTCAAAGCTTCCATAAAACAGTAACAGGAACTATCTCCATACCCTTTGGGCCAGAATGCTTTGATATGTCAAACCAACAACAAACCGTAGAAAATTGAAAAACCTTATCCATCATAAACCAGGGTTGCAAAATGCTGCCCTGCTAATTGGTATGGATGGGAGATGGTTCATTCCTGTTGTAATGAGATCCCACAGCCTGGAACTCTAGGCTATTTAGATGCAGGTACCTTACCTTCCTGTTGGCTTCATGATTTTCTAGTTCTTTTTGTCACCCAATGATCTGAACTTGCATTCATAGATTTTATTGATCAATCCACTATTTGTTGCTGTTGGTACTTTTTTAGTGTACAACATAATGTCTTCCCTTTTACACTGTTCTGTGCTATTGTTGTCATGTTTGGCAAAACAACTTGATGTCAGCCGGTGCTTCCTCCAATGTTTTGCAGCTCAAGCGTCCAAGGGAAACTTTGTTCGCAGCTCTCATTTTCCAGGTCTGTTGTTTAATTCAGAGACTATGTATATGAGCTTCTTTGCAAATTCCTCAGGCACACTATTTTCCTTTGCTGTATTTTTGGTCACTTGGCAGGGCCCCTTATGGTGGTGTTCTCTTTTATGTAGGATTTATCATTTTTTGATAAAGAAGCAGTTGGTGATTTGACTAGCAGGCTTGGAGCAGATTGTCAAAGATTGTCTCATGTTATTGAAAATGATATACATATGATATTACGCAGTTCTCTTCGGGTTGCCACTCTTATTGTAACTCTTTCTTTTCCTAGACTGCCATTCACTTTCAAGCTTGGCTCTTACTTGAAGTTGAACTATTACTTTCAGGGCATAGGTGCATTGATCAATTTGCTGACTTTATCTTGGCCTCTTGCATTTTCAACCTTGGTGATATGTTCTGTCCTATCCACAATCTTCCTATTTTATGGCCAGTAAGCATTTTTATCTTTTCCCACGTTGATACACATTAGATTGTTCTTCCCAATCTTCACTTCAAATTAGTGTAGTACACACGTGATCACAGAAACCAATCAATTGTAGTGTGTAAATGGTTTGCCCCGTTTGCAACTTAATTTGATTGTTTTTTTTGTTAAGTTGCTCTATTTTTATTTAGCATTCACCTTAAGCTGCACTTTCGTTAAGTTGACCTTTTTTTTTTTGAAAAGTAAGAATCAAAATCTTATGTAGTCCTTTTGTGAATAAGAATCCATGTATAATTCATTGTAGTTCTCATCATGCCGATATGTTTGGGTGCTCTAGACATCCACTGTGTGTAAAGGCAGAGATATATTTAGCTTATTTTATAACTTTCAATACAGATTCTGGCTAAACCAGGGCTAGGGTCATTCTTCTGTCTATTGCACCAAAGAATATAGGTCCTTTCTATTTCACCAAAGAATATAGGTCCTTTCTTCTTGTTCAGATTGGATTGCTTCTTTAAATGAAGTAGGTAGCTTCCTTGTTATACTTGAAGTAAGTTGTATCATTTTGCTTTTCATGCCTTTCACTTACTAAGTTTTCTTCCAATTTTTGATATTCCTAGAAAGAGTAAGGGCACAAAGTGACATGCATGTATCACAATATAAAAGTTCTTTGTAAATCAAATCCAATGGTGAAATGAAAGACTTAACTGGTGTGACTGCCAGTTGAAGGGATACTAAAGGTGGCCAAAAATCATAATGATCATGAACATGCATGCTTATAAATGAAGGGTTTTGTTAGCGTGTGCCATTAAGACACATGTTAAGAATGCTTAAAAGGATTGTACATTCTTTGTTACTTGCACTTCCATGCAAAATGTATAATCATTTTAAGCTTCTTAACATGTGCCCCAGGGGCACACACTAACAGTTGCTTTGAAAAAAATTTACTATCTATTCATAAGGGTGCCTTTAACAGTTTATGGTTTTTGGAAAGTGTTACTGAAACCTTTTTGTATCTGATAGGTTCCAAAAGAAAGCAGCTAAATTTACCCAAGAGTACAGTGCTTCTGCAAACGAGGTAATAGCAGAAATTTGATCTATATTGTTTCCTAAAATTCTATATTGTTTTAAAAATCTTCATAGTTTTCTTTTCTTTTCTTTTTTTTCTTCGTTCTAAGTATCTGTAGTATGATAGTCCTTTTTTTGTTTTTTTCCCTGTTATACTTTAGGCTGGTCAAGGGACTTTTTCTTTAATAAGAACTGTTCGAGTTTATGGAACAGAAGAAGAAGAACTTGGAAGGTAATAATTCTAACTGGAATTCTTCTGCTAAGTTTACAATGACACCCAAATCTCATATGAATGTATATTAATGAGCAATCATAGGAGACTTACAGGACATATCCTATATTATATTGTAGGTACAAGCAATGGCTGGACAAGTTAGTTTATATAGGCATTCGAGAAAGTGTTGCTTATGGATCTTGGTATCTGAGTTTCAACACTCTGTATCGTTCAACACAGGTTTGGCTCTTCTCACAATTTTAAGGCTGAACTGAATCATAAGTGAATCACTTACTTGATCAGATGCTGCAAATTGTGTACTGTGGTTCATGTGAAATGTAACCTTATTGATTGTAGTTAACATCCACTTCATTTCTCTAACTAAATTTGTAGGTTTTTGCTGTCCTGTTAGGAGGAATGTCAATTCTGACTGGTCATGTATCAGCTGAGCAACTTATGAAGTATGTATTATACTGTGAGTGGTTGATTTATGCAGCCTGGAGGTTGGAAGACAATTTATCATCATTGCTTCAGGCTATTGGAGCAAGTGAAAAGGTTTTCCAGCTAATGGTTCTCATGCCCAGTGACCAATTCTTATCAAAAGGCACGACCTTTTTTTAGTATTTCTTAAAATAGAGATTCACTAGAACAATATTTTGTAGTTGTGTAAATATATGTACACTGTTTTTTTGAGGAACAAATAATTTTTTTACATGATTGTTGTCGACTGTGCATCTTTCTGTGCACAGGAATGAAGTTGCAGAGGCTTGTGGGGAAAATTGAATTTGTAAATGTATCCTTTTACTATCCTTCAAGGTCAATGGTACTTCTCATCCTTGAACTGTGTATTATGGAGGCTATGATGATATTCATTTTGTTTTCTCTAGGTGGTAAAAGTGCTGGACTATCTGAACTGTTCATATTGATAAATAGTTTCTAAGGTTGCTTTTCATAGAAGTATAATGTGATGTTTGTTATGCGGATTCTGTAGATAACCAGAGCAGCTCCGGTTAGAAACTTGCTCAATTTGCTTTCTCCTATTCATGAGGATACCTGTTTGATATTCTTCTTGATTAGTTTTGTAGGTTTACATCTATTGCATTCAATATAACACAGGAATGAAAACAACATGTATCTTAGATTTTTGAGAAGTACAATATTCTTTCAGATAAGGATTCACTAGCAATTAAACCTATACTGATTAGACTACTTTGCATTTATCCGTTTAACACATCTCACGCTGTAATAACTTGTTTTATTATTCAATACACTTCTTATATTTAGAAAAAGTTTTTCCTGTTAATTTGTCTTTGTTAGGCTCCGTATGAATGTGCCTTGTCACATCAGCCAAACCTTTCCATTTGATAAGATATTTTTATTGAGGTAACACATGACTCTTAATATACTCAGGACCTTTATCATATGAATATGTCATGAAATAAATTTTGAAGACTTATAGCACCTTCATAGGATTTTCTTAATCACTCCCTTAAAGGTTCCTGTGGATATTAACTATTCCTTGTGTTTATTCTTTTTGACGGAAATAACTCATCCACTAGTCTCTGACATTTGAACAGGTACCTGTTCTAGAGCATGCAAACATTTCTGTACAGACTAATGAAATGGTGGCAATTGTAAGAAATGACATTGCTTATTTACTGTTGTTTCATTCTGGAATAAAAATTTGAGTACAAACTGCATTTCCATTTCCTAATCTTGCCAAGGTCGGTCTCAGTGGTAGTGGGAAAAGCACATTAGTGAATCTTTTGCTTCGTCTCTATGAGCCAACCAGCGGAGAGGTAAGCAATGTTTACACATGTATTATGCCATGATCTTGGAATTGAATAAATGATTACATGGAGGAACTACTAATCTATTATTTCACCCATTAGTTTATAAGTTTCTCTATGGTGAAACCACTGATGCCCTCTCTAAGCAAGTTTCAAGCATTTCTGAAACGTGTGCTATGATGTCCCCAGTGAAGTATGTTTGACACCAGATAAAATGTTTAGAACTCCGTGATACTTTTTTCCCCAGTGAAGTATGTTTGACACCAGATAAAATGTTTAGAACTCCATGGTACTTTTTTCCCCAGTTAGAACCTAAATTGCCTTGAATTTATACACCAATTCATGATTGCTGGTGCTCAGGTCAAACGATCACCTCCAAATTTTGTGCATCTGTTCATGGGTTGCTTTCTATTATCTCACAATATGGAACAGGAGTGGTGGGGAATTTTTCCACCCACTTATTGTTATACCAAACCTCGTTTAATTGTTCTGTCATAAGTCTCACAACTATCTTTGCATGAGACACCTTGCATGTCTAAAAAATTGTGACTTTGATGTTTGCTAGCTGGATCTTACATATAGAAGTGTCATTTCATTACAGATTTTGGTTGATGGTTTTCCTCTTAGAAAGTTGGACATTAGGTGGTTGCGGGACAGAATTGGATTTGTTGAACAGGTTAGACTGATATAACTGCAAGAAATGCTTGAAAACTTGCCACAATATTGTTCCGTAAATGTTCTATTTGAACAGGAACCCCATCTTTTTCACATGGATGTGAAATCAAACATTAGTTATGGTTGCTCAAGAGACATCAAGCAGCAAGATGTAGAATGGGCTGCGAAACAAGCCAATGCTCATGAATTTATCTCATCTCTTCCCAATGGTTATGAGACCATCGTTGACGATGGTTTGCTCAGTGGGGGTCAAAAGCAGCGGATTGCTATTGCTAGGGCCATTGTTAGAGACCCTGCTATTCTAATCCTTGACGAAGCCACCAGTGCTCTGGATGCAGAAAATGAATATTACATTGCAGTAAGCACATTTATCTCTTCCACTATAAAAATATCATCACAAAAATCAGTAGACAAAATAAATAAATAAATTTACAAGATTACTGCACTTGTTGATACATCATTTGCTGTATTTTTTAGAGGCTTCTTCATGCTTTCAGAAATGATTGTAGAGTAAAAAGAACAGTCATTGTAATAGCACATAGGTGAGTTTTCTTGTGGCACTTGTTTTCCTACTTGATAGTGAGATTCAATATGTGATTCTGTGACACACCTTTTGCAGGCTATCTACTATAAAAGCCGCTGACAAAATCATGGTAATGGATGGTGGTCGAGTTGTTGAGGTAAGGTCTTTTCCTGTATTTGGATTAACTTCATCTACAGTTGGAAATATAAAGTGTATGCACCATATGAAGTTCTGGGCACTTCCCCATAGTAACAGAGAGAACTTCAAACAATGGTAAAGAATTGAACTCGTTATTTTACCAATCCAACTCAACTTCAATTACAACCCCCTCTTTAAGCAGCTGGCTACATGAACCCTCATTTCTGTTGTTATAAGCTATTTGAGACCAGATATAATGTCGAAGATTGGGCAATATTGCCATTTCAAAGCATCAACTTCTATACATCAATATGTATGGTCTTGGATCATTAATAATGATTTTTCTTTAGAATTCGGCTATTTGATTGATCCACTTCTATTATGTCAATATTAATCACTACTGTTGGAATTATGGTTCTTATTTATAGTGATAATTATATGTCTCATGATCAAGGATATTTGAGATTTTTTGCTCATATGAGTTTTTTCAGTACTTACATGTTGGGATTAGTTACTAGTTCTATCAAGTTCATTACGGGCCTCCTTTTGTCCTTATAGTTTCTCTGACTTGACCAAATTACTTTTTTGTGCTTCAGTGCTTGTTTTTGACCTTGGTAAAAATGTAGAAATTGCTGACCACATGGCAGCATGCTTCTTGCCCAGAGCAAGGCTGTTTTCCCTTTTCCTATGTTTGTGCTGTGAATATAGTGTTCAGTGTGCTAATGACTGATCTATGCAGTTGGGCAATCATGTGGACCTTCTTTGTAAGGGCGGACTGTATGCACGGTTTGTAAGAACAAAAACAGATGATCTTGCTTGATCAAGGACAAGTAGGATGATGCTATCTCGTATTTACTTCAGAGGGTAAATGACAAGCGCATTTTGGTTCTACGGGATAGGACACTCGTGAAGAATGGGACCTATGCATTCTAAATTCTAATACATCTCAGCTGCATGCAGTGGGATTTTTATTATTATTATTTTTTTTTTTATATTTTGTTTTGAAAATTTGGTGGATGCTAATCTTGACCTACTTTTATTGATTTATAGAGATGTACGTTTATCAAGTATTAATGGGAAGTGTTAATTTTTGGAACTATGTTTTTTCAGTTCAATCTAAAAAAAATTCTGACATCTTATATGGATCATCGTCAACACTTTTATCAATCAAGGATTGCGATGACATAAAAGCTAGTGTCTTGCTCGATCAACATTTATGAGTTTTGATCAAGGTTTTAAAAAGCGGGCGCAACTTTTACGTAACGCTGTTACATAACGGTTGTGGTGGTTATCGTCACCCGTTACGGCCGCTTTTACAGTGTGATTGAGATTCACAAGTGTGTCGGCCGTAGCGGTCGTAACGGTGTCGTAACAACCGTAATGGCTTGTTACGTACCGTTACGTAACGGTTTCGGACTCTTTTTTTGGGAAAAAAAAAAAAAAACTGAAAATGGGGGAAGAGGGATAGAGAGAGAAAATAGAAGATAAAAAGGGAAGATGGAGAAGAAAGAGATAGAAAAAAGGGAAGATGGAGAAGCAAGAGATAGAAAAAAGAGAAGAGGGAAAATGAAGCACATATTATTGATTTGTTGAAGCTGTAAGAGGTATGCTATTCTATTCAGTTGCTATCATTCAACCATTTTGTTTGTGTGTGTCTATCTATATATTGTTTGAAAATAATAATAATAACTGTGCTCATTATCTATTTGGCTTGATTAAAATATGTATATATATATTTAGGCTCTTATTTATTCTCTTACTTTTATCATTGTTTATCTGATATATAGAAATTAGCGATTGATTTTTTTATATAATATAAAGTCATTAATTATTAAAATAAAATGTAAAAAACTTAGTTTATAGTGATTTAAAAATATGAAATATATTGGATCATACTTAAAAATTTACAAAAATTAATCAATATTTATTTTAAAACCCAATAAATATGATCATAGAAAAAAAAAATATGCGTATCGGTAAGTTTTTTTCAAATTGTGTAAAAAATAAAAAAATTCATGGTTCTATTACCGTACCTGTTACGATACGGCTTTTACACCCCGTAACCGCAACCGCGCCACCGCTACCGTTACGACAACCGCAACTGCTTTTCAGAACCTTGGTTCTAATAATAACATTGAATTGAGTTTCAGCGGATAAAAATTTGCGAATCAAATCATATCAAATCAAAGCTTAGCGGTAAAAATTAAGGATAAATTATAATGAAACCCCTATATAACTTTGAGATCACGCCAACATTCCTTGTGAAGTTAACATGGTTCATTCATATTTTAATTATCATTAAAACAAAGAAGAGAATACAATGTAGGAGGTGACGAAGCGGGGATGTTAATTTTGTTACTTTAAAAATAGTAAAAATAATATATTCAATAATTTATAATTAATGATAATTAAAATGTGTAATATGATATATTATTAAGTGAAAAGTAAATATTGAGTTTAACATTTTAATTTTACTATATTGAAAATTTTAAAAAATTATACACTTATAAATATATTTAATAAAAAATCAACACGTGAGTGGGCAGCAAAACCATTCTCGTCCAACATTTGCATTGTCAATAACTTAATTTCTTTAAACTCTTCAAATCCTAGTTGGTTTCTTTATTTTATTTTATTTTATTTTATTTTTTATATATTATTATGGTTATACCTAAAGTAAAACTACATTAAAAAAAATAAAAATTGAACACTCATCCACCACATAAAGGCAACTCTATAATATTGTACACTCACTTCTCCCACCTAAACATATTCTTTACTCGCCTAAACCCAATGTATTTCTCTTCATGAACATTCTTATTCATTATCATACTAAACCCGACTTATTCCTCTTTATCACCATCCTAAACCCATGTATTCCTTTTCACCACAATCCTAAAACTTGAACTAGAAACTAGTAGCTGAATTTGAATAGATGTTTGTTATTTTGTTTGTGATATTGAATTGGAATGGAAAATAATGTATCAAGGTAGTGTTTGTTTTGAAGGATTGGGTATGGGATTGGACTATTAGTCCGGATGGACTAATAGTTCGTTATTTGATTCAAAAGTTTTGCTCCGGACTATTAGTCCCATATTTTTTGGACTGTTATATCCCATGGAGGGTGGGACAGAAACCATGGGATAAATCATCCCATGGAATTAGCTATTGAAATTACATTTTTGACCTCTATGCCCAGTTTTTTTTTTTTCCTTACAGAAAAATCTATGCTCTATTTACAGAAACAAAAATGTGACTGGCCTCATCTTTACATATATCCTGATACTTGATCAAGATCAATTCATGTTGTTCTATTTCTCAAAAAATAAAATAAAATAAAATAAAATAAAATAATAAAAAGTTAACTTTATTGTATTTGAGGCATGATGTTCCTATATTTGTGTAGGTGTTGGGTTTGCTTTGAAGTCAAAGAAATTTCAAAAGTAGTCATAAAATTTAAAATTTTCAACTACAAATTAAAATAAATTTATGTAATTTTTATTAATATTCTATTTATTTAATTTTTCAAAAGTTCTAGTAAAAAATTTAAATAAAATTTACAATTCAGATTTAATATTCCTATTATTTAGTAAATAATTCAAAAGGGCAAAACAGTATTTTGAGCATTTATCATTCTCCACAATATCCCAAACAAACATGGTATTCAATATAATAGTTCAATCCAGGCATCTAATAAGTTACATAGTGTTGAAAAAATTGTGTATGTTCGGCAACACAGTATTGAAAAAATTGTTTATATTCGGTAATGCAGTACTAAACAAATAATTTTTGTTCAGCAACACAGTGTTGACAAAATTGTTTATGTTTGACAACATAGTGCTAAACCAACCCTTAGGCAGTATCCAATCGACTGATGATGTGATTTTGGCTTAGTTTTACAACAATGATACAATGGTTTTCATAAAATGAACACCGTCGTTTACTGATTTCGAACAAATCAAAGAGAAAGACCAATGTCGTCGTTGTTCTTCAACATGAGAGGTATTGTCATCGTCATTTTTCAACAAAAGAGCAAAGAAGAGGGACAGTTTTCAACCATGATGGAGAGAGTATGCAAGATTAAGTGGGTGTGTATTCGGGTGCGATGATATTATGAATATGGATAAATTTGGTATTAAATGAGATGTTAAAAAAATCTTATTGAAATTTAAGGTTTAGGGTGGAGGTTTAAATAATTGCGGTAAGTGCGCAGCCCTCTTTATTTAACTGAGATTTATTATGAAACCATTTTTCAAGTACTTATATCCCAATCAGCCTTTAACATATTATTGTATTTCTTTTTATTTTTGGTGCAAATGGACCTGAAGCCGAAACTAAATTAACAAATCCAAAACCAACAAGCTTTGGTGTATCCTCCTTTATCAACCTAGCCAACTTCCAATGGGTGAACTAATCTGAAAATATTAACAAATCCAAAACCAACAAGCTTCTTGATTTCTTGTCAGATGTTGAAGCATGAGTGAACTATGGATAAGGACTTTAACACATTCAGAGCCTTAACACATTTAGGCTCGGCCCTGAGGGAAGGCCAAAGAGGCTTGCGCCTTGGGCCCCCAGATTTGGGCTGAAAATAGGGCTCCAAAATTTGATTTTGTGTTTTGGATATATAAAAAAAAAATCCAAATATTATAAGCCCAATTGAACATGGGGCACAAAAAATAAATAAATATAATAGAGGCCTAATTCAACATGGGCCCAAAAACAAGAAGCACATCATAATACCCGCCTTGGAGAAGAATGAATTCACGTGGGTCACTCTCACTGAAAGAAACATTGAAAGAAATACATCTCTCTCTCTCTCTCTCTCTCTCTCTCTCATATTGGACTGATCTCTCTCTCGCATTGGACTGATGAAAACGTGAGTCCACCTTCAGTCCTCTCCTTCCTCTCCTCTCCTCCATATTACCTAATTTACGTGCTTTATTGGAAGTTTATAATTTTTGTTATGCTTTAATTATTAAAGTATATTATTTGCAGAGATCAGTGATTGTGAATTTGTGTGGATTTGTGATTATATAGAGCAGTCATGCCTCATAGGAAGTATATTTCTGGATGTGAAAAAAGGAAAAAGAAGCAAAAATTAGAAAATTTTATTTAATCTTAATCAAGAACGCTTGATAAAATTTTTTGTAGCAAGAAACAAATAGAAAGTTCATGTTTGGTTGATGAAGATTTGGTAATTGAATAACTTAATCAATGGCCCCGTTTGGTAGAACTATGGGAAAGTGATTATAACTTATAGCCTAACAGCTTATAGCATATAACTCTGAATATAAGCTAATTTTTTACTTATAAATTAAGCCTCTTCTCCCCCACTTAAAGAATAAGTTGATTTTTGACTTACAAAAAGCCATAAGTTGTATTGTTAAGCTGAACCAAACACATCAAAATAGCTTAAATTAAGCTAAAACTAAAATAAGCTGGAAATAAGCCTTACCAAACATGGCCAATGTAATGAGAATGATAATGAAGATTTGGGAGTTGAAGAGCCTATTGAATGCTTGAATGAGAATGAAAATGAAGATTTGATGAATAAGGAACCCATTGAAAGTGAAGATTTTAATGTTGAATATGGACCTTTAAATATTAATGACCCAAGTAATTGGGACAAGATTGATCAGAATTTCAGAGATTTATTAGTTGAAAGAGGTCCTATAAGAAGTAATGTTGTCAATTTTCCTAGAGCTAACAAGGATAAGCATTTCTCCTCCATATATTACATTCGAAATTTATTAAATGGAGAGAAGCAAGATAGGAAATGGCTAGTCATGAAGAAAGGCCCCATTTCCGAAGGTCGCCTTGGGCCCCATAAATCTCAGGGTCGGCCCTGAACACAGTCAGACTCAATCACCACCTTATGAAACCCCATATGCCAAGCCGATTTCAATCCTAGCTAAATAGCCCACAACTCCGCAAGGCTATGCAAAATACCGTCCAATCCGCTAAAACCGCATCGATCCGCATCAATTCGCACCACTAACCGCGGTTTTAAACTTTAAAATTTATAATCCGCCAACCGAACCGCTTTGCTCCGCTATAGTTAATACACATATATATATTTTTTAGTTTCCAATGAAATATCAATGTAAAAATGAGTGTGAGAGAGATTTAAGATGTGAAATTTATTACAAATTAATAATTATATATATGAAACATATTATGTAAAATTACTTTGTATTACATATCTAAAAAATATTATACAAATTAGTATTATATACTATGCAAATGTATGATAATTAGTTAGAATATTCTTCAATCCGCCAATCTGCCAAAACCGCAATTTGTCAATCCGCCAATCTGCCAATCTGCCATTTGGTTTATAATTTTACTCTCAAACTGCCCGAACCGCACTGCGCACACCCCTGTCCGCAACAATAACAATGGCTGATCTGATGTGATGCCAAAAACCACCAATCCAACTGCCTTGGTCTGACTGGATATTTAATCCACCAAATCATAATTATTATATTTAAAGTATTTTATGAACTATTTAACCTTTACAAATATTTTTTGAAAACTTAATAATTTCGTGATATGAACATTCATATTTGACAGTGTGAATATTCACATTATGAAATATAATATTGACAATGTCAATGTGAATATTATTATTAAGATACTGTCAATGTGAATATTATTATTAAGTATAACATCATTAAGTAAAAAAAATTTATGAATAAATGCCCCTTTATTTAAATTCAAATAATTTTATCATTTAAAAAATTGAAAGCAATGATATACTAGTCAACTAACGGTTGAATATTTTATTTAAAATTAAAAATAAAGAAGATTAATCAGTTTGTTTGGTTGGGATTTTCAAGTTTCACATTTTAAAAAATTAAAATTTTATATTTTATTTTTGTTTTTATTGATTTTTTTAAATATTTTAAGTAACTTTTTTTTTAATTTTTAAATACACTTAACATAAATACACTTAAAAATATAATATTTTTGGAAAAAATATTTAGAAAATTCACTAAATATCAATAATATAAAAAATATGAGAATTCAGTACATTTTTCGTATTATTATATATTTATTAAATTTTAAATTTTTTTTATAAATATTTTACTTTTTAAATACATCTAAGTAAGATATATCTAAAAAGTAAAAAAATTATTTAAAATTTTAAAAATATTTATTAAAAATAAAAAATTTGTTTTTTTTTAATTTAAAAAAATGTTAAATTTAAAAAATTAAAACTAAACCCACTAAATAGTATTTTAAAAAATAAATAAGAAAAATATAGCGTGAGTTTAAAATTATATATAATAAGACATCAATGTAATTATTAAAAAAAAAAAGAAAAACGCCAACAGCGACAGTCGCGATCGTATTTCGATTTTGTTGTTTGTCGTGTTCTTTTGTTATGAACCCCTTGAAGCAAACCCTGAAACCCTGGCCCATGTTGTGCAACGCCAACCCAATCAGTTACCGCCACGCGTCCCGATCCATAGCTCGACTCGCCCGTCCGTCAGTCCCAAACCAAACCAGAGCTCTCTACTCAAAACCAGCTCATCTCATCTAATCTCCCCCCAAAACCCTCCCCAAAACCCTAGTTCTGAGAGTTTTCGCATTTTCCGATCAAACTCAACTCTCTCTTTCTCATGGAAAGCTTCACTTGATAAGTAACTGTGAACTCTCCGATCATCTTCTCCGACAATCGGCACTTGAGAATGTCGCGCTTCGCTTCACTGGTTGTGGTGGTTGTACTGAATGTGCTTGTGGTGAGCGTTGCGTCGTCGTTGCATTCGGTGTCCGGTCCGCACATAGCTGATGTGAACATATTGTTGCCACCGAAGATGACTCATTTTGTGGAGTATAGGCTCCAAGGAAGTGATGGTTGCTTCAAATGGTAAACATTCGTTCTCTGTTTAATTCATGCTCTCGAGTTTGATGATGTTAAAATTATAATTGAATGCAGAGGGTAGAATCTGTACACATATTGGCACACATATATATGTAGTTGACTATGTTTGATACCAGTCCCAATAGAGTTTTACTTTGTTCTCTTTTCCTTCCATATGTTGATGCAAAATTGTAGGGGATGTTTGGTTTGGATTGGGTGCAACCGGGGTGTGTGGTGGATGTATTGTGCAGTTGGAGGGTGTGCCCGGTGGGGAAGAAACGCGGGTAGGCTTGGCATCTTGCGCCACTGTGTTTGATGTGGATGGTTTGCTGGAGCGTAATCGGCTGATTTTTCAAGGGGTAGAAGGCTCAATTCCTCGTTTGAAGGATATACTTATGGTGGTTTAGTCGGGTGTTGGGCAGTGCGTCTCCAGATTTGTTTTCTGTTATGGATTTTATTGATTCTTTGCACGTATAAATTTAGGTGTGGGTGCTGCTGGTTGTAATTGTTGCATTGTCTTGATGCTCTTTTCCTAATAAATTTACTCTTTATTTATCAAAAAAATAAATAATAAATTGTAGGGGATTGATGGTTCTCCTTTGAGTCTAAATTTGAGTAAAAGTTTGGTAAGTGGCACAATTGTAAATTGTCTTTAGAAAGTTGAGCTAAAAAAAGTGTCTCCCTTGATTTGGGTCAAATTTTGAGTAAAACTCATTCGGGTACGAGTTGAGTAACGGAGTGGAGAGAGATTTTGAGTTTTTTTACTCAAATTTAAAATTTGATATGGGTAAAAGATAAGGATTGGAGATGCCCTTAGTGTTGTTGTTATTACTACTGTTGGTCTGTTACTGTTATTATTATCTTGGGTGGTACTTAGTACTTATTTTTCTTGGCAGGTCATGGGATCATCATGACATTTTATCTGTTCTGCCTGAATTCAATTCAAGTGGTCACTGCTCAACTAGTGCCCGGTTGAGGTCAATTGCTCCATTCAGTGGTCGAAAGGAGACTGCTGTTTATGCCACTGATGTACATACTGGGATGGTAATTCGGTGCAAAGTTTACATTGACAACTTCTCCAGGATCCAGATATTTCATAACTCCATCAAACTTGACTTAGATGGGCTTGCTACTCTCCATGTCCGTGCCTTTGATGATGAAGGTAATGATGAGATGCTGAAGTTTATATTTTTAGCTTGAGAACGCTGAAATTGTTATTTCTTTGTTAATTTATTTTTTCCTGTAAGAAAATGGTTTACCTTTTGCCTGTGAGAAAGTGGTTTACTAATTGTTTAACTTTCTTGTAAGTTTTCCAATTATCTCCTATTATTATTATTATTTTTTTCTTGTTTTCATTCTCTCTAGATGCTTATGCTGTATGCTTGTTGAAAACTGTATTCACATTCATTCTGTTGTTTATTCTTTATGACTCTGTATGTCTGTTCATAAATTTTAATTTTTTTGGACTGTGTTGCAGAAAATGTATTTTCATCATTAGTGGGCTTACAGTTTATGTGGCATCTTATGCCTGAAGCTAATGGATTGCCTCATCACCTTGTTCATGTTCCTCTAAAGGACTCTCCTCTGAGTGACTGTGGAGGATTATGTGGTGACTTAGATATCCAAACAAAACTTGAAGATAGTGTAAGCCTGTGGGTCCCTCTTTTTTGTGCCTTTTTGATATAATATATATAGACTGTTACTTACATAAAAAGAAGAAGATAATGTCAGTTTGCTGGTAATATATCATCATGTGGTTGCAGTGAGCGACAGGATGGTGTTTCCATGTCTAAATATTGCTCTTTTCATGTTACAGGGTGTATTTTCAGATTTGTATGTGGTAAAAGGAACTGGAATTGGCCATGAGATTGTTTCTGTGCATTTGCTTGAGCCACAATTTGAACACATGGCAGATAAGATTGTTTTAACTGTAGCAGAAGCCATGTCTCTCGATCCTCCCTCGCCCGTATTTGTGCTTATTGGTGCTACTGTTCATTATTGTCTTAAATTTATTCGTGGGAATATTCCTCAAGGTCTTCTACTATGAATCCTTCAATAAAAATTTCTATAAGCAAATTTCTTTCTATTTATCTATTGTAATGCCAACTGTCAGGTTTGACAACTCTGCCTCCAGCATAGAGGTCATGCGTGATAGAAAAAATATATTGATTTTACAGTACTCACTTCTGCATCACAAATTATAGATGCGAAATATTCTTTCCATTTGAAGTTAGTTAGCAACGTTCCACTTCTCAATAGACTGTTGGAAATTCTTTTTCTTTGAATTGAAGGTGACATGGTTTTGGGGAGTGCTTTTACTTTATCCCCCTCTTTTTTTCCAAAAACTTCTCAAATCCCTTTTCTTTACTGTGTGTATTTTTCTTTTATTGTCAAAGGTGATACCCTTAACCAGAGGATATCGAATGTGGGGAGTTCGGTCGAGAGGCAGTGGGAATAGAAGAGAGATTGGTGGTTATGGTGGTCTTGGAGAGTGATGGTGTTTTGACAGTTACTCTTGATTGTGGTGGTAGGATGTACAATTTCTATCATGATGATTGGTTTTGAGATGGATCAGGTAATGGCTGGTCTTATGTGTTTCATATGACCCTAAATTCTCTCTCTCTCTCTCTCTCTCTCTCTCTTAAGGGTTTATTCTAAGGACTTTAAAGGGTTGCCATTTTTGTGGTCTTTGGAGATTGGCACTCAGTGTTCTGTTAAAAGCTGTATTTTAGTGCTTCCTTCTACATGGAGATGGCTACTGGTGGATATAATCAATCTAAAATTTAGCTGTTGGGAATAGGGGCTGACTTGGTGGCTGCAATTTTGAGATTGTGTTGGCAATGTAATATGTTTTTTCTCTGACCTGTTGGAAAAAGGTCCAGTTAGGAAAGTCTTTGGAAGGTAGCTACATTGAGTTTCTCTCGTTGTGTGGTGGAAGGTGACTTTTTGGGCGCATGAGTTCCAGGAGCCTGGGTTTGTTGGAGATGTGGTTTCTTGAGGGAAGTTCTGGTCATGCTTACATCCCCTGGTGTGAAATTTCAGTGGGTTTGTAGATATACTCAGTAGGCAGACCATTTTTAACTCGAGGAATGCAAGAACCATGGGATTCTTAGGAGGACAATCTCCTCCTCATTGACAGGAAATTCGAAGCTGCATCTCTTTTCCATTTTATTCTTTTTCTTAATTTTCTTTTTCTTTTTTGGGTTGGGTAGGGGAATTCAAAATTTATTAATGCATAAAGAAAAGCCACATATGATTGGCTGACTTGAAAATCAAGTTGTTTTTTTATCAAAACTATAGTTCCATTCTTATATTTTCCTCATCAGACACTGTCTGAACTACTTTAGTTCTGTAACTTTTATTCGTTAATTTCTAATAAATATTTCATTTTTCATTGGCTTGTGCAGTGGTAACTTTACCATCTCCTTTCCACCGGTGGTCTGTTTTGAACTCTTCGGTTGCTCAAGTGGACACAATGATGGGTTTTGCTCGTGCACTGAGCTTAGGGGTTACATCTGTCATTGTTGAGGATACCAGGGTTGCTGGTCACACACAAATGTCATCTCTCCATGTTGTTGTACCTGATACTTTACATCTATACATGTTACCTGTGTCTCATTATGGTGATCCCATTGATGAAACAAACCCTATTCCATCTGTGTCACGTTGGTATGCTGTTTCTGGCAGAAATTATCTCATTCTCATGAAGGTTTTCTCACGTGGACCTGGTGCAAAAGAAATCTATATTACTGAGGTAACCTGTGCATGTTTTTGCTTTTACCTTTTCAAATGCTACATATGTAAAAGAAGGTCTAGAAATTTTGGATAAACAAAAATGTGTATCCTTGCATGTGTGTGCAATTACTATGGGTGCTATTAATAGCAAAAATTTGTACTAAACTATTTTTTCACAATCATAGAGTACATGTATTCTACTTATTTTAATGACACCAACTATAAAATTGGGAAATAAATAATTAATTATCAACATTAATCACATTTATGCATCACATATTTATAAACTTGTACTTATGGTTGTGTGTTGCTTCAAAAATCTCGAAGACATTTTTTTAAATATATATTATTCACGAGTAACTTATACATTTATAGTGAAGGAATACACACAAATATATTTTTAGGCTAGCGGAATTGAATAAATGAGTGCATAATACCACCTTCATCCAATAAATATAGTTTCCATAATGGAATGGCATAAAAACAATACTCCCTCCGTCCCAAAATATTAGTCCGTTATTTCATTTTTTATTGTTCCAAAATATTAGTCCATTTTAAAAAATTGAGGACTAAAACAACATGAATTTCCTTTTTTTCCCTTATTTTAAATTCATTAACATTATTTGAAGTGTAATAATTGTACTACCAATGGGTAGTTTTGGAAGTTAATATTTTTGAAGTATAATAATTGTACTGCCAAAAAAAGTAAAATTCTTCAAAAGTGACTAATATTTTGGGATGGAGGGAGTATAAATAATTCTACTCTGCATTGATAATGGTAAAAAACTATAGAGGTAACATGGATTTATAATTTTTAGGTTTCCTAATTATTGATGAAGAATTATTTAGGTTTCCTAATTATACCACCTAGTGTATAACTTTTTATCAAATTCATATTTTTCATAAAATTAATCATGAGATTAGCTGATCAAAAAATAAATAAATAAAATTGATTGTTAGATTACATGTTCCTCCTATTTTAATCTTGTTTGCCAAATTTATGTCAATTAGAAATCATGAACTATCTATATATATATATGTTGGTATTGTTTAATAGAATATGACTCTAACTTGGTGGTCTATCTAGATAATAAGAGAATAATAAGAGAACTTTTAATCTCTGATCAACCTAAAATTTGGCATGCATGAATGACCAGTTTTATTTTATGAAATATGAATCTAGCAAAAAGTATTGAAACGATGTAATGTAAGACTAAAAAGGTTTTACATTGGATGTAAAGGTATCTCTCCCCATGCACTAAGTCTGTATTATTATTTCTATATACACAAATTTCTTGTCATTTAAGTAGAAAATGTTATTCAGATATTACTTTACTTCAAATTTTAGCAAACATAGTATTCTTTGGCATTAGAGCAATGTGCTGGTCTTAATATTTATTAAAATGTGATGAAAGAAAAATTAATTCAAAAAGGAGGTAAACTAATGGCAACTTGATAACATAATGGTAATTTTATTTATATAAGGATGGTATTTCATAAATCTGTATGGTGGAACAAAGATTATATTTAATTCACCATTAGTGTAAGATATATAGTCTATACTCTATATATAATTGATTGAAATTGTTAAGGACAGGAGAGTAATTATGATAGAAGGTAAATGGCAAATGTAGAAACAAAAGGGTAGATTTGTGTGTTTATAAATCATTTTTGTTGGGGAGTTAAAGTAATTCAACAAGATTAACACCTTGGGTTGTCGAACTAGTCCTTGAGTTAGTCAATTTTCAAAAGAAGATTTTATTTATTTATTTTTTAGAGATCCTTCATATTTTTGCAGAACTTTTGTGTTACTTCTTCTAAGCTACATCTATTGGATCCAAAAAGAGTAACCGATTTCCATGGTTATATTGAGTTATATTTGATTAGGCAAATATAGACTTGCATGGATTTGTCCACAACATTCTGAAAGAAAGCAATGAAGCTCACACATTGGGTTTGGCAATCATTCTCTATATTTGTCATTCCGTTTATTTAAAGATTCGTTTGATGTAGTTGTCTTTTCTTTATTTGTTATCTTATCTTACTTTTTCAGTGTGGTTAACTTGTGAATTTAATGTCATTCATTGCCATTGTACATTCTTATTGTTCATTTGATCCCTTACCAGTTATTTTTTTGGTTTCCTTTCACTCAGAATTTCTTTCTTTGCAGAATGATGATGTTAAGTTGCATGACGATCAGTCCGGTCTCTGGAATACTCTCCCAATTTCAGATGATATTGCTGTTAAACATGCGTTGTCCAATTCTAGAATCTTAGAAGCAACGTCATATGGACTAGGAAAGCTGACGGCAACTTTAACGTATAGTACTGGGGAAGATGGAACAAAGGAGGTGATACTTTTCTTATTTATTATTATTTCTTAGGGGAAAATAATTTATGCTACCTTTTGCGTTATTATTATTATTATTAATTTTCACATTAATCATCCGTCCATTGTCTTTGGCGGTGACCTATGAAGCATCGACACTTCAAAATAAGTGACGTATCCGTGTTGGACACACGGACACTTCGAGGACACGTATGGGACACACCACATGATGTGTCCCCTTATTTAATTATTTTATTTTTAGGGGACACACCCGGAATACTTTGGGGACACACTAGGGATTGAATATTGAATGTTTATTATTATTTTCTTATATTTAATTAATTAATAGATCATCTATAAAACAAGATATAAACTGTAAGTATTAATTTAAAATTGTTTTTTTTAAATAAAAAAAATAGAATTAGAGTTTGTTTTTGTTAATATTGAAATAAAAAAAATAGAATTAGAGTTTGTTTTTGTTAATATTGTTTGTTTGTGGATGCAATATTAATCTAACTAGCAAATAAAAATATATGAAAAAATATTTTATTATTGTGTTCCTGCTGTGTCTGTGTCCCAATTTTTTTGAAATTGCCATGTCCGATGTCCGCATCCGTGTCCGCATTTGCGTCCGTGTCCGCATTTGCGTCCGTGTCCGCATTTGTGTCCGTGTCCGTGCTTCTTAGGTGGTGACTGCTTTGCAAGCAGAGATATGCATCTAAACTTGTCACAGTATTGATGATATTTTCGTACAGGTCCTCAAGGTTGTGCAAGAAATTATGGTCTGCGATCAAGTGAAATTCATTATCGACAGTACAGATGTTGTAACTCAAAGTATTCTCCTTCCTTGGGCCCCCACTGTCTATCAGGAGTTGGAACTAAATGCAACAGGAGGTAGCAGCCTTTTAAAGTATTTTGTTCTACCTAGGTTTTTTTGATTGTTGTGAGGAGATAACTGACTTCTGACATTTCTGATGGACATTTGATGGCATTGGATATTTTAGGTTGT
This sequence comes from Camellia granthamiana, assembly GCA_036172215.1. Taxonomy (NCBI): domain Eukaryota; kingdom Viridiplantae; phylum Streptophyta; class Magnoliopsida; order Ericales; family Theaceae; genus Camellia; species Camellia granthamiana. The sequence goes on along the minus strand of CM069903.1, from coordinate 6,164,608 downwards.
GCAAAAGTGTCCAGCGACTATAAATGGTTTTCCTCAGACATGGGTATTGTATCAGTGTCTGCCTATGGGGTTGTACAGGCAAAAAAGCCTGGTAAAGCTACCATCAAAGTAGTATCCAATTTTGATCCATTTAATTACGATGAGGTAATGAGTAATGACACACGGATAAAGTATATTGCTTGCTCATGTTTGTTTCTCATCCTATTAGACATGTAGTTTCTAATTGTTGAGATCAGTGAAGCGGATTCTTGAGCTTTGTTCTGCCCCAAAAGCGATATTTTGTTGTTGAGGACAATTTCTATTACATTCAATCCTATGATTTTAAAGTTCCTTGAAACTTCTTAGTAATTTGATTGATTGCTTCCTCAGTTCACCTAAGACATTACTTAACTCAAAATTCAAAACCTTGTCGATTAATTTGGTTTTAGACATTCTTAACTTCAAATGATTAAGGTGTACTTGTTTTCATTTTAATTAAAAAAATAAAATTTATGATTTCTGTTTAATATAATTCATATTAAAACTATATGTTGATATGAAGAAAATCTATTTTTGAGCTGAATTACTTTTAGTGTGCACTGCTTTTTTCCTTGGGAAATTTTCCATTCCAAGTTCAAATTCATATTAAGAATGGTAATACATCTTCTGAGATTTTGTGACTCGGTGATCAATTTTTGGATGGCCTGTGTAATATGCCCTTTGCTATCGACTCACCAATCACCATGCTGAATTCAGAAAAGTTCTTTCAACCACCAATGCCCCACGAAGCATTTCTTGATAACAAATTTTCAAATAAATGTTGGTCTGAATATTTTCTTTTTCCTGTTCCAAGAATGATGATGCAGCATCATTATGTATCTTCTACCATTTTGGATAACTGGTGAACTGCTTGCATGTAGCTGCTAACTGGCTGTACGGATGGATATTCAAATAAGATGAAAACATCCTATGAGACGTTATAGAGAAAAGTTTCTGAATTTTACTTCATGCATCTTTGTTGGCTCCAGTGTCCCAGAAGAGGTCCTTTTTAAACTGGTGCAGTTTCTGAGCTTGGAAATCTAAGTATTCCACCAGACATTATGAATCTCAGATATTGCGTCTGTTTAAATGTTATGCACTTCTTCAAATGGCTTCCAATTTTCCTCAGCACCCCCTCCCCTTTTTATTTTACGTATTCATAATTGTATTTTATGTATAGGTGATCATTGAGGTTTCCATCCCTTCTTCTATGGTTGTGTTGCCGAACTTTCCAGTAGAGACCACTGTGGGGTCACATCTTCAAGCTGCTGTGACAATGAAAGCATTGAACGGTGATGCCGTACTCCAGATATTCTGGATCATTTCTTTTGTTGTAATTTTTTTAAGTAAATTTTTTTTGTTATTTTCTTTGTTGATGTTGCTTTATCAATGCAGGTGCCTACTTTTATAGATGTGATGCTTTTAGTTCCTCTGTGAAGTGGAAAACTGGAAGTGAATCCTTCACAATTGTCAATGTGACTGGAGAGTCGTTTGTCGTTGACATGCTATATGGCCCTCCATGTGCGTGGACCTATGTTTATGCTTCTAGTTCTGGTCACACTATGTTAAATGCAACGCTGTCTAGGGAATATCAACACTTTGATCATTCTTTTAGTGGGCCGGTTATTTTGAAAGCCTCCTTGCACATTGCAGCATATCCATCACTTCTTGTGCATCAGGTAGGTGACGGAAATCAATTTGGTGGTTACTGGTTTGATTTGGCTCAAGCTGAAGCCAATAATCAGCTGGGAAATTTGGAGGACTTACATCTTGTCCCTGGCACACATTTGGATGTTATGCTTCATGGAGGACCAGACCGGTGGGGCCAAGGTGTTGAGTTCATTCAAACTGTGGAAACTCTAGTAGAACATACTCTTTTTAAAGATGGCGTTGTTGTCCATCAAGTATCTACCAGCTTTTCTAGTCCTTACAGAATTTCATGCCAAAAACTGGGAACCTTCGTAAGTTTTTGCACTTACCTGGCTTTCTTTGTCTTATACAGTAATATACTTGATTTAACATAATCATGAAGGATGTTTTTCTTTTGTTTCAAATATGTAATAACCCAGAGAATTGTTTTCAAACGTGGAAACTTGGTTGGAGATGACCATCCTCTGCCTGCTGTAGCAGAAGTGGGACTGTCGCTTAGATGCAGCTTTCCTTCCACTATTGTACTAATAGCTGATGAACCTGGTATGACGATGATACCCTTTCATCAATCTGGATGCAGGCATATTCTTTTAATCTTACTGTCTTTCAAATCAATGATATGAATCTTATTTTAATTTGTTGGAAATAATTGTTCTCTTATTTGAATAAATTTATTCCATGCTTTTAGCGAATAAACTTGATGCTATTTGGAGTGCAATTCAAGCCGACCGTGGTCAAGGGCGACTGCGTGCTACTCCTGTCACTGTAGCAAATGGGCGCACTATTCGAGTATCTTCAGTAGGTATAAGTGATTCTGGAAAAGCTTTTGGAAACTCATCTGCTCTCCATTTAAGTTGGGAACTCAGCAATTGTGATGGTTTGGCATCTTGGGGTGATGCCTATGATTTAGCAACATCCAAATCCAGCTGGGAGAGGTTTTTGTTATTGCAGAATGCGTCAGGATTGGTACTGCCAAAACTTTGATATGTTTAAATTTACTTTATATCATTGTATTTAATCAGGGTTTAGGTTTTTTATGATATGTAATTTTTCCCTTTGGGTCTTTAGGTGAGAGGCTGGACCTTGGCATTGCAGTACCTTAATATCGTTGATTTTATGAATATCTGTGTCTTCTAATGAATTAAGGGGAAAAAAAATGATGTAATGCTGTCCAAAATTCTATTAGAAGAACTGATAATTTGATAATCTAGTGCTTCTTCTTTGCTTCTAGGCCCTTCTTATAAAGATGTTTAAATTGTTATCTTTCATGCTTTCTTGACATTGGATGTGAGCTGAAATGTTAATATTTTAACTTTTAATGCATTTCATTTTGACTTCTCAGTGCATTGTTCGTGCTACTGTTTTTGGGTTTTCTGATAACATGGTTGATGATCATTCTACTGCACCATTTGAAAACTTGGAGAGTAATCTTACAGATGCTGTACGTTTACAGGTATGTTGTTTATTATTTAATTTCTATGCAGATTCTTGGGGCCTGTTTGGTTGCACTTAATAGTATGAATGTCTGTAACTTTGCAAAAAAAAAAAAAAAAACCAAAACAAAAAGGTGAATAAATATGAGAATTGTTTTCTAGTGTTCTTTTTCCTTGGAGAAAATATTTGAATGCTAGTGTAACAATGGAGGTGGTTTGCTTCTTGATAATGGGTCATAATCTTCGCACTTGCATTTCCAGAAACAAACTCCTAAACACATTTGCAGTTGTTCCCCCTTTTCTTGTTTTTCATTTTCTGTTGAAAGTGGAATATTGTTTTGCAATAAAAACTAATGAATTTTTTTTTTTAGTTGCTCGAGGTTCATGGTTTATCTGGTTGGTTCTTTGTACTGTTTATTTTATTTGACTTCTTTGGTTTTATTTTTCTGCTCATAGTGCTGTTTGAAATGCAGCTAGTTTCTACTCTAAGAGTCAACCCGGAATTCAGTTTGTTATTCTTCAGTAATGATGCTCAGGTAACCTTGATGCTATTATATATTAATCTTTGTCTGGCCAGTAAAGGTGCCATGAGAATGATGCACTTCTTTAATAGTGTTTAGGAGATTGCTAAATCCACAACCGTTATGGCTGCATCCAGATTCCACAGCCTCCTTTCTCACGTGGGGTCCACCTATGTGAGAGGGAACAATGTGGGTAAAGCCTAAAAGTTATGATTTTAGCAGTGGCATTGTTTTGTATTTTATCTGTTTGCATCTTGTCTTATCATGACCAGATCAAAGTCTGGATATAGTTTTAGCTCAATCAACTTATTGCAATAATGCGGTGATAAATTCTGGTTATTAGTCTGTGTCATGCACACTGGTAGACCATATGATGACAATATTTGTTCCTGAATTTCATCATTAATGTTCAAGCCTTAATTAGGATTGAACTTGTTTGCTGCCTAGGGCTTTTTGGTTTGAAAAATGAAGCTGCAGAAATTATTCACGGGCCTGCTAAAGTATAAATGAAATACAAATATGTTATCGACCAAGTGGCCAGACTACTAGATGGTTCCTTCACATGATGATGAGCATATTTAAACCTAATTGTGCTAAAGATGTTCAAATTGATCCCTGGATAAAGCTTATCAAAAAAAAAAAAAAAAAAAAAAAATGATGCTGGATAAAAACCATATTCAGAATACCTTCCGCAAATTTTCCTCTAGTAAATTGAAGTGGTTGTCCTCAAGCTCAAAACCACAGTTTTGCACTTAATAAAATGATATTCTATGATGTGACCAAACAGTGGCTCCTATATTCTATATTTTTTAGTTTCCAGAGAGTAGGGACAACTGTTCAAAAGTAAACATTATGAACCACTTATATATTGGATGTTTCATTCATCAATTAGTTATTTAATAACTTAGATGACTTTTTAATTTTTGGATAAGCAAAGGAAGAATCCATTAAAGATGCCAAATGGGGCCACAACCTCTGTACACTAGATGTGTGCAATGTCAAGATAAAAAGCTATCAACAAGACTAAGCTCTTCTATGAAATCTACCAAAAGAAAAGGAAGATTCACAAACCTTCCCTTTGAGCTAAAAATAAAAAGTCTGCAGTAAAGATCTCTTTAACATCTTTAGATGACTTTTAAACTTAACAAGTTATGAAGACTATCCGTTTTACATTGGAGTTCCAGTATTGAAATACACATACTTTTTGATGTTTCTGAAAAGATAAGTTTTAGATGTCCAATGCTGTTCAACTGTAAAAGGACATCGGCACATTTCGGTTTTATCACCCAATACTTGGGCTTCTCATATGAGATGCTTTTTTCTTTTCCAGCTAAATCTCTCAATCACTGGAGGAAGCTGTTTTTTGGATGCTGTTGTTAATAATTCTCAAGTTGTAGAAGTGATTCAGCCACCATCAGGTTTACAATGCTCGCAGTTAGTACTGGCTCCTAAAGGGTTGGGAACTGCACTTGTTACTGTTTATGACATTGGACTTTCACCTCCACTTGCTGCTGCTTCTGTGGTAATCTTTCCCATTTTTTATGTTTTCTTTGCGTGATTTGTCCACCCATTAGAATCTGTCAAAAATTTCCTTTTAGTTTTGCTTCTTACATGATTACAGATTTCCAATTCTAATTTCTATTGCTTGTATTAAAGATAGAAAATCAGGAGGTTAAGATATAAGATTACAGAGTCCCACATGCCTGGTGAAGTATGTGTCAAATGACTCATTGGTGTGAGCTGTGGACCATCATTGTACAACACATTTAAACCCATGCGAGCCTAGCCCAAAGGAAACAATATTGTACAATGTTGGGTCAAAGCAAAATATGACATTATAAAAAAGATTGTGTTGTGATACTTTGCTGTTAGTACCTTGATTTCCAGTTATTTATGGTTTATATGTCAAAATAAATGCAATTTCTAATCAAAAGCAAGGATTTGTTTCTTAATTTTCAAAGTTTGAGGACAACTTTTTTAGCATTACAGTATATTATCAAAACGTTAGATCCCCCATTTTTTTAATTTATTTTTTGGGAAAAAAGTGCTTGAGTTTTCCCAATTGACTGGCTTATTATATGACAAACTATTTGAGTAATCTGATCTGATTTTTCTCTGCCAGTAAGAATCTTCCTAACTTCTGAGGATCACAGAGGTCAAATGTTTCTAGATTTTCTAATTAAAGCATATAATGTGTCTCCTTTTTATTTTTGCCTACAGGTTCAAGTTGCCGAGGTGGACTGGATTAAGATCACTTCACCGGAAGAGTTAAGCCTTATGGTATGAGTCACTGGGTGATTTGTTTTCTCTTTTACTATTGTTATATGCTTACCACGATGTTTGCAGGAAGGAAGTTTGCAGTCTATTGACCTTTTGGCTGGAATTGATGATGGAAGCACTTTTAGCTCTTCCCAGGTTCGAAGATCCATAAATTATCTTTCAGAATATATTTTTTTGATTTTGTTTTCTTTAATGCATGAATTTTATTACAAGAAGTGATATATTTACTCTGTTTTGTACCAGTTGAATCGATTCACTGGCTTTCATGTGACTAATGGAATCCCTGTGTTATGGAGCTTAACATTTCTTTCTTATTCTATTATTAAATATCTAACTGATATTCTTTTAAAACAAAAATAAATCTCTTCTCTAACACTGAGAAGCTCCATGATTAATAATCTTTGTCGCAGTACATTTACATGAGTATTCGTGTCCATATTGAGGATCATGTAGTGGAGCTTGTAGACTGTAATGATTTCCCAAGTCTTATTGATGGATATGTGAAGGCACAAAATTTCATAATTCGGGCTGGACATATTGGGGTTACCACTCTTTATGTGAGTTACTGATTTTCCCTTTTGTAAATAAATGTTAATTTTTAAAATTGCATTGTGCTGGCAAATATTAATCTGGATTTTGGAATTTAGGTCAGTGCACGACAACAATCTGGGCGAGAAATATTGAGTCAGCCCATTAAGGTTGAAGTCTACGCACCACCTACACTTCATCCTAGTGATATTTTTTTGGTACCAGGTGCTTCCTATGTGGTATGTTCCAAAATATTTCCTCCATTTTTATTTCATCTTTTCCTTTTAAACTACACATTCAAACAAAACTAGTAAGTGGTCAAAAGAGTCCTAAAGTTGCGTTTGAACTATAGCATTCTTTATAATGAATAGCCATTTATTTTTCGTTTTATTTTCTTAATACAAATAATATTATTAATACCTTATTTTTCCTGAGTGACTTGATATTGTAATGTTTAATTTTTCCTTCATTCAGCTTACTGTGAGAGGAGGCCCAACCATTGGTGCCTATGTGGAGTATGCTAGTATGGAAGATGGGACTGCAACAATTCACAGATCTTCAGGACGACTGTCTGCAGTTTCACCTGGAAACACTGTAAGATTTGATCTGAAGTTGAGACTTAAACTGGATCATTTAGGATCACATATCTAGAGCATTAAACATTAAACATTGGTTACATTACAAGTATTTTTTTTTCTGAAGTGTCCTTGCGTGAAAGTCATAGTTATGGTTGTGTTCTCTGGTTCTTTTCCTCGAATCAATACACACCAACTTCCCCATTGAGGCTGCCTGAGAACTAGTTTGTTTGGTACTTCTAAATGTATTTTCAGGTTTCTTTGTTCTGTCGTTGTGGATTGTTATCCGTTCTCTCTACTTTCAATCAATGGCATCAATTTGATTCTGAAAAGGGACATTCTGTTCGTCAAAACCCTTCTCATTCAATCCCATCAATGGGGAGTTTATTCAGGCTCCAAGTAGAGCTGCCAAATATTGGACCCAGACTGACCAACCTAACTGAGCCAAATGGGCTAACTTGGCATTTTGTTAAGGGGGTTAGTTGTGGGTAAGCCATATCAAAGTGATTACTAACAGGAGAAGCTAACTATTTTATCGGGCCTGCCAACTTGATACCGACTTCATTTTTTTTTTTTCAATTTGATTTGGTTAGAAGTTTTGACAATTTTGAAATGATTTTTAAATAGACCATCTATGAACACTTTCCCTGCAAATAAATTGGTCTGTTTCAGGTTGGCTATTTTAGGATACTCTTGATCCCAGTCCTTCCTAACCACTTGCCAGCACGATCTATCTATAACTTGGAGGGAAAGAAATTGGCTTTTGAAATTTATTGCTTTGATTTAGCGAGTTACTGTAACATTGTAGCTTAATACTATATGTTTGTTATATTTAGACTGTAGTTGCGACAGTGTATGGCAATGGAGATATCATGATTTGTCAGGCACATGGCCAAGTCAGAGTTGGGATCCCTTCTTCTGCGAAATTGAATGTACAGAGTGACCAGCTAGCCGTTGGTCGTGAGATGCCAATATTTCCTTATTTTTCTGAGGCAAGAACTTACTAATATTATATTCTTTTTTCAGTTTCACTTATCTCCTGTCTCCTTGTAAAATGTTCACTAACCATTGGTATTTGCAGGGAAATTTGTTTTCCTTTTATGAGCTCTGCAAGAATTACCAGTGGACTATAGATGATGAAAAGGTAAGGTCATCTGCTATTTCTATTTTAACTGCTTGTGATTTCTCAATTTGTTATATACATGAAAATAGCTGGTTATTTCCTGTTTCCCTTGTTTAGGTATTGATTTTCAAAGTTGCAGAGCACTTACATGATGACAAGTATGGGATCCCAACTGCTAGACTGAAGGAAATTACATCCACCAGCTATTTGGATGAGAAAGACCTTGGTTTTATTGAAGTGTTATATGGAAGGTATGTTTAGTTGTACAAGCATATTGTCATTTACTGGGTCAATATGATTCTTGAGAAATAGATTGTGCAACATTTTTGCGGTTTGGAAGCTTTCATTAAAATTTGAACCGATGAAACGAGTTCTCTTGCACCATGGATCGATACACATTTCACTTTACAATTGAATATTGAATGCCTGTATGTAATTTTCAACCCATCTTCAACGGAAACCAACTGAGGCAGTAGTGAAGAGATGTGATACAGTGACGGTAGATTGAAGTCCTAGGGGACGGGGTAGACCTAGGTTGACGTTGACTAGCGTAGTTAATAGAGATATGAATCTACTTAATTTGACTAACGATATGGCCTTTGATAGAGCCGCGTGGAGAAGAAGGATTCATGTAGCCAACCCCGTTTGATGAGACTTAAGGTTTGATTTAGTTTCGTAAATAAACAAACTTTATAAGAAAAGTATTAAGATGATGCAAAGAATACAAAAATTGAGTCCCCTAAGGGGAAAATAAAGCTAAGATATCAAATTAACCTAGGAATTTTAGGGTTATTTGGCATTTATAATGCTTATGGATGACTTCAAAGTTCAAACAAACCCAAAAGTTGCCACCTCCCAAAATTTCCCAACCAAAAACAAAAAAATGAAAAGAATTATTTGGCTTTTCCCATGAATGAGGTAGAGGTCACGTATATATAATAAATTTATGATACAATTTAGGAAACGATATAAATGAGGAAACAATACTAAATCAGTGATTGATACAATCACAGATTATCTTCACACCCCTCAAGCTGGTGTGAAGATATTCAACAATCTTATCTTGTCAATGGATGATTGGAAGAAGTCGGAAAAAATTAAACTGTTAGTCCAAATAAATGTTACCGAACAAATTTGGTAGTCCACTAGATAAAAAAGGCTAAAAAGTGCTTAATATATCAGCACTACACTCCAGAAAAGGAAAAAAAACAGGGACTGAACTGCTCTAGAAGAGCTGCCGAAACATCTATGGCCACCTAAGTAGCACGGACACGGATACGTGACACGACACGGACACGACACAGACACGTGGACACGTAATTTTTCAAAAAATAGGGGACACGACACGCTGGGGACACGTTTAATATATATAATTTTATTTATATATTATATGTAAAATTAAAAAATATATACTATTTGTATTTATTTTAATATCAAATATTATTCACAAATTAAAATTTTTTTATAAATAAAAATGATTTATTTAAACAAATAATAATATTTAAAAAATAAAAAAAAAAGAGAAAAAAAAGATGATATCTAGTATATAATATATATACTATTATTATTATTATGATTATTAGTATATAAATATATATTTCTTATTATTATTTTTAGTAGATAAATATATATATAATATATATACTATTATTATTATTATTAGTATATAAATATATATATCTAGTATATAATATATATATACACTATTATTATACACTGATCGATGGTCAAACGAGGCACCGAAACACCAAAGCGAGAGAGAGAGAGAGAGAGAGCAGGGAGGGAGACGATGAAGGCGACACAGACGAGGAAGACGACACCTGATCTAGGGCTCCATTTCAACAGAAGATCGAAGAAGATCGAAGAGATTTCTGATCGAAGAAGAGATCAGGTTCGACGAAGATCGAAGAGACGAGAAACATGAAGAAAAACAGAAGAAAAGAAGAAGAGATATGAAGAATCAAAGAACATACCTGATTCTAGGGCTCCATTTCAACAGCTTCTGCACCCTCTCTCTCTGCAACAGGTTAGGGTTTCTCTCCCTCTGTCCATAACGTCTCCCTTTTCTTTTCCTTTTCTTTGTGTTAATTTTGCACTTTGACCCTGTTTTAAGTTTCAAAAATTATGTTTTCGACCCCGTGCGTGTCCGTCGCGTGTCTGGACGTGTCCGGAGCGTGTCCAGAAAACAAAAAAAATAAAAAAAATGGGACACCTCTGCAGACGTGTCGGACACGTGTCAACCGCGTGTCCGACGCGTGTCCGTGTCCGTGTCCGACGCGTGTCTGACACTGATACGTAGCCCCCGGAGAGGTGTCCGTGCTTCTTAGATGGCCACGAAACACCATGGTCGACAGCTAACAAGACCTTGGTCGACATCATAGGCCGGAGCTAATACCGGGAGATAGTTAATGGTTGAGCCGGACTGTTGTAGAAACTGGTCGGAACTAATGTCGAGACAATTTAAGGTCATGCTGGACCGTTATGGGAATTGACTGGAATCAATGTCGGGATAGTTTATGGGTTCATGCCAGACCGTTATAGGAACAAACCGAAATCAATATCGGGATAGTTTAAGGGGTCATGTCGGACTGTTGTAGAGACTAATCGGAATCAATATCGAGACAGTTTAAAGGGGTCATGTCAGACCGATATAGAGAACTAGATGTTGAACCAGTAAGCGTGGCACATACATAACTTATGACATGGTACTGAACGATGATGGCAATAGATGACTGAGTGCGCCAAGGGGCAGCTGACAGCTTATAAGATAATGCGCCAGGGGGGCGGCTTAGGTGGTGCACCCGGGTGGCGGCTTAGGTGGGGGGGCAACTTGGGTTGTGGGCCAGATGGGGCGGCTTAGGTGGTTCACATGGTATATCGCCATGCTCACCATGATATAGGTATAATACATTTCCTCAAACTCAAATAGGTTTGAAGATAAAAATCTATTTGAGGTTGATGATAAAAATCTATTTGAGGTTGAAATAGAGGGAAAAACAAAGTGGAAAAGTGGAACAGAAGCACACAAAAAAATGGATTGCGAGTAAAAAAAATAATATGATAGAGCTATTTGAGATAGGAATAAACTAGTAGATAGAGGAAGAGATTAGCACGAAGTGATACTAAAAGAAATTATGGCAGTGGAATGGGTTGAGGTTTGGCAGGCGGCCAAGGCAAGGCTGCCGCCTGCCGGTGAAGCAAAATTACTAGGTACTTAATCTAGCTTTGATACTAAAAAGAATGAAAAGAATTATTTGGCTTTTCCCATGAATGAGGTAGAGGCCATGTATATATAATAGATTCAAGATATAATTTAGGAAACGATATAAATAAGGAAATAATACTAAATCAGTGATTGACACAATCACACATTATATACATAATACTAAAAATAAAAAGATTCTATATACTCTAATTTCTATATTCAACAAATACCAGACTATTTATTGCAAGCAGAAAGTGAGCTTTTACTTAGATCCACTTGAGGATTTTATGGAGCTATAAATTGAACTTATAGTTCTGCCATTCATCCATTATTATTGATCTTAGTAATTTGTTTCCCGAAAATACTGAAATATGTTTTTCTTATCACTATGATGTAACTTTTTCCTTTTTTCCATTCTCCCAAGCAGTGTTATTAAAGGCGCGCCTAGGTGTGCACCTAGGTCCAAGTGCCATTCAGGCCTACGGCTTGCGCCTCGTAGTGTTCTAGGCCAGGCGATTTCGATAAAGCGCCTAACTGGTCGAAGGCACAATAAGGCCCAAGGCTTGTGTCTTGAACACTTTTTTTTATTGAAACTTTAATTGATTTTGTTTAAAATCTGATCATTGATTTAAAATGGGGAAGTTATAGAAGATCTCTACTCTTATTATAGATGCTAATACATCAGGCATTCAATCCCAAATCAATGATAGAAAAAAAATTAGCCTTAATTCCTAATATCTGAAGAACACTAAATGTTTAACATTTCATTTTGTTTATGTTGAATCCTAAATTATTTACTTATATTAAATTTTTTTTTTTTTTTTCCCGTACAAGGTGTACCTCACTTCGGTGAAGCCTACGTCTCGCCTTGCGCCTAGGCCCCAGGAGACCTTGGCGCCTTAGTGCGCCTATTGTCTTTAATAACACTCCTCCCAAGGGTGGGGGTTGACTGTTAATTGTATGTACCTTTTCAGAATTTTTCTATATTAGGCTTATCCAGCTAATGGGGAGAACTTGGATGATTGTGGAAAGAAATTATTTATTAGCTTCCTTTGAGCTCATTTTGGGAGCTGTTGTATAGTGAGGAGCATTTTATGACATCAAGCCTTAGAAATTCATCAAGTTTGTGAAGGTTATGATGAAAATGAATCAGTACTTGATAACAATAAAGGAGAGATTCATTTAAATTGAAATGGGTCCATGAATCTAAGTAATGAAGAGAATTCTTGATGTCTCTCAATTTGAATTTTATCTGAAGTTTAGAGTCTAGACATTACACTTTCAATGACCCCAGAGCAACATTGTACAATAAACTTTCTTTGAAGCTATGATCTGTAGGGTGAGATTTCTCCCAATATCATAATTTTCATACTTTTTTCTGCCTGTCCGCCGAGAAGTTAGGAGGGGAGCAAGGATGCTCATTTTTGTTGAAAGATGTTATATAGCACTGCTGATTTTTAAAAAAAAAAAACAAAAAACATAGATGTTATATAGCATTAGTACAAACACATAAGAGACGAGCAGAGTGAGCATGCTCATATTTGTTGATAGATGTTATATAGTATTGCCAAAAGATGTTATATATCACTTGTACATATTTCATCGGGATCATCACTTGTGCAGCTTCTTCACTCAAATTTTGTTGCAGTCCAAGCTAAATTATTTTGTCATCTAGTGTATACTGGTTACTACCTTTCTTCCATATTCATGTTATTTGATTTCATGAACATCTATGACTCCATTTCAGATCTTCCGGCAGAACAGAAGTTGCAGTATCATTCTCTTGTGATTTTATTTCTTCTGGTTCATTCTCACAGTCAATGTCTTACACTGCATCTACATCTTTATGCGTGGTACCTGATCTTCCTCTTGCTCTTGGAGCACCAATGACTTGGATCCTTCCTCCTCATTACACTTCATCAAATCTTTTGCCTTCATCTTTGAGTTCATACAGCCAATACGATGCTCAGAGTCACAAAGGAACAATATCTTATTCTTTGTTGAGACAATATGGTGGAAAGAACGAAGAGGTGCAGAAAGATGCTGTATCAATAGATGGGGATAGAATAAGAACGATGGAGAGTAATAATCTTGCATGCATTCAGGCAGAAGATAGGTCAACTGGAAGGCTTGAAGTTGCATCTTGCATTAGGGTTGCGGAGGTATAAACATGTCATGTTATTCATGTATTGCTATGATATTGCATATGTGTTGAACATTAACTATTTTCTTATATTAGACCTGTCTACAAAGATTTGTCCTTCCAACACTTTAAATTTTAAACTTATTTAGTGGTTTATCTGAGGATAAAATCTGACTTTGAATGTTTGTCACTAACATTCTTTAATGAAGGGGGTTCTTATTTAAGAAATACAGGATCATTTTAGTTAAAATTTTTTGCAAGGCTACTAACCTTGTAAGCCTAAAACTGCATCGTAATTTTTTTTTTTATATATATATATTTTTTATGTTATATTGGATCTGAATAGCTATTGGAGATAGTATATGGTTAAGAAGTGTTGGTCCAATATAAAATTGTCAGGTCCACTCTATTGAAGTTGGGCTGGTAAAATCAGTTAGTTTCATCTACAGATACAATTTTGATTGGCAAGTTGGAGATCTGATCAATAATTATGAACTGGTTGTTTATGGTATCTCAGGAAACAAAGGAGGGCAACCAGTCATAAAAATATGGCTTTGGTTTTTCAAATATACAGATACATTGCAGAATGAAATGAAGTTTAGGCAGACAACATAGGAGGGTTGTATTGGTTCTTTATCACGTGACACGTCACACATGGAATCAAGAAAATTTAGACTTGTTTGGTGGCTTGTCTGAAACTAGTTATTTGTAGTATTTATGTGTAGTTATCTGGATCTGGACTGATCCTTGTGCTTTTACATGTTTACCTTTTCGACATCTGCATATATATATTTTTGACACTTTTTCAATGCTTAATAACTTACTAATGCACCTGTTCAAAAAAAAAAAAAAAAAAAACCTACTAATGCACTGGTGTGCTTTATTTTGTGATTAAGGTGTCTCAAATAAGAATAACCACCAAGGACGTTCACAGAATTGATCTTGCTGTTGGTGCTGAACTTGATCTTCCAATAAGCTATTACGATATCCTAGGTAACTAGCTTTTATTAATGTGATTTATCAATTATTAGTCTGCACATTCATGGTGGCATCTGATAGACTGATGCTGTATTCTCATCAATTTGCTCTCAAACAGGAATTCCTTTCCATGAGGCTCATAATGCTATTCTCTTTAATGCTGAGACTAACTATCCTGATATTGTCTCCATTAATGTCACTAGTGATGGCAATGGGAATATCCAACTTAAGGTTTGTTGATTTCTATTGTTTTTATGTTTCTGTTTGGTCAGAGTATTTTCATGTGGAAACTCCCATCTTCTGCACAAATATATTGCACCTACATAGTCTTAGCTATGTTTCTAACCATCTTTTGGCTGGCCATACCATAACTCTCACTCCTGCATTCTTATTCCTGATTGAAGGCAGTGCGACAGGGTAGAGCTCTTGTGCGAGTATCATTCAACAGTAATCTGCAGAAGTCGGACTACATTATGGTAACAGCTGATCCTCTTCAAATCCTGGAAATATGTGCCTTTAAAAGCAGATATTCCTTTCTTTCATAGGATATTAGAGTGTTGAAATTGTACAAGAAAACTGCAGGAAAATGTTTACTTTTGCATGATTATGTCCTGAAAATAGTTTGCCTCTATAAGCTGCAGTAATTCTAGAAATTATTCAAAACACTAGTCCAGTCATTTTTACTTAAAAACCCTATTCTCTTTGTAGCATTTTTCTTCTCTCACCATACACATGCGCACACATGTATGCACCCATAGCACACATGTATGCACCCATACATGCGTTTGACTTTTTTGATTGTTTGCAGACACCTGCATAGTGGTGCAAGATTAGCACCGGACACTAGAAGTCTAGAACTAGGATATTGTTGAGGACAATACAGTTGAATGTGTAAGAAGAGGCTTCTGTTTGTGCTAGAGGACACAAGCAGCAAGCGATAGAGGTTTGGAATTCTATAAGTGAATGCTGAAGCCAGATCTAATGGCTGATATAGTTATTTATTGCAATTATAAATTAAAACCTTATAAGAAATTTATTTTTGAATCACTCAGTTCTCTGTTTCTGAGATTGTTTTACATGGATAATTTTAGTTTGGGCTGCATGTAAGCTTATTTATGATTTTCTCTCTGTTCCAATGAGTTCATAATAATTCTAGATTATGTTTAAATAAGTCCTCAATTTTTTATTTTTTTTATTCTGCTTTCAGTGCAAGGCTTTTATGGTATTTTTTATGTAGTTCTCTTTGCAATTTAAAATCACTGTTAAATTGTGAATTTCTTCAGATTTCAGTTGGTTCTCATTTATACCCTCAGAATCCAGTCCTCCGCCTTGGAAGTCAGCTCAACTTCAGTGTAGAAGGTTGGTGTATGATAAAATTTTACATTAATTTTCAGTTGGTCACCACTAAAACTCACAAATCCATTTCGGAAATCTAGATCTAAAAGACAACATTGAATTAATGTTTAAAAAGCCATACTAATTGTATCTGTCAGGTAGAAATCTTAGTCTGAAATTGATGAATAATTCAAATGCTATTTGTTTTTTGTTTCTGAAGACAAAGCGGAGCTTTAAGTTAATTGTTACTTTTCCATTTTCCTTTTTATGGTAGGATTAAATGATCTAGTGTTTGGCCGTTGGTTCAGTGCCAATGAAAGTGTTATATATGTGGACATGATGTCTGGAAAAGCTGAAGCCATTGGGGAAGGTACTACTCGAGGTATTGAGCAAAACATTTTCCCCTTTGCTGTTTTAGATTTTCAGTAAACTATTTTAATGGATTTCTTGTCTCTGTACTTTTTAGCATGATTTGACTGGCTTGAATATAATGGTGCTGATTTACCTTGCCTGGAACTCATTTCTTTGAACAGTGATCTTTAAAAATTCAAGTTTGAAACTGCAAACAGCAGTTACAGTGTTGAAAGGGACTATTGTGTTTATTGATGCTCCCAAAGAGATGTTAACAAACGTTCCCATTCCAGCAAAAGGATATAGCTTCCCTGTGAGGTTCAGGTTTGTAAATTGGCCTTTTTGTCTTGACAGCAACTAGAATTTAGCACATCTTTATGTCCATTGCTTGGAAGCTAATGATATTAAGATTATTTTCCTGGATTTCATTTTGGTCATACATTGTCTATAATTTCTGGAATTTGTGTCTTTGGAAGACAAATGAACTTGCAGAATTTACATACTCAAAATTAAGGTTCTGCCTTGAGAATTTCTTAATTGAGCATGTTCAATTCAAACCTTTTCTTTTCTCTTATGTGCTGCTTCCTTAAAAATTCTTGCGTAGAAATTTCTCTGCCTTGACATTGTAGTATTTGAGTCATCGACTTTGTGAAAATAGCTTGTCTGCTTCCTTAATTGCTAATCAAACCGTCTACAACCTTTCCAGTGGTGTTACAATTAGGTTTCCTTTCCAAAAGTTAGATGAAAACTTTTTTAAAGCATTTTTCTTTTCGTGAGTGTATACATTGCTATTTCATTGTCGATTTGTCTGAAATCCTAATATACGAAGTTGTTTATTGTTCAATTTACAACTTGCAAAAATGATACAGGATCTCTTGGAAGCTTGTACAAACAAATGCAATATGAGAAAAGAAAATTTTGCATGTATTGCATCAACTCCCTGCAAAGAGTTGGGAGGGGTGGGAATTAAGAGGCTAGGAAGAAATTTGATAATCACTTTGTGTGTACAGGATTATTTGGCACTTGTTACACTGTAAGAAAAATAAAATGAAAAATTTTGATGAAAATGTTTCAGTATCCGTTTCAGTATCACCTTTAATCTTATATTGTTTGAGATTTCATTTCTATTATTGCAAATTTTTAGTTTTTTGGATGGTTCTATTTCATTTTGATAGTTTCTCTCAATGGATTTGATCTCCATTGCTTGTATCTTCTTTCATTATGTGTTGTTAACTTGTATATGTTTGGCAGGCCATCACTATTTAATAACGTACAAAGGTATTTGTTCTTCTAATTGATCTATTTGTTTTATTGTGAAAGTGATGATCATTACCACAAGTCTGAAGCTCCTCTGAACGACTTGCAAGTCCTGTATGACTGTAGAGTGGACCCACCTTTTGTCGGGTTTGTTCCTGTCTTGCTCTTTGCTCTTGTTTTGCACGAAACAACTAATCTACAGTTTCATCCTTCAATGTTGCTTTCATTCTTGTGGATTATAGATATGCAAAGCCATGGAAGGATCTCTCTGGAAATTCATATTGCCTCTTCTTCCCTTACTCTCCGGAGCATTTAGTACATTCTATTCCCAAGTCAAAAGACATGAGACATGATTTATCTGTTTCTATCCATGTTTTGTTAAGAGGAGCCAATCATATCTCTGGATCTGTATCTGCTTCTGCCCTCTTTGTTGGAGGGTTTTCCATTTTAGAAATGGACAAGGTAATAAAGTTCCGCATGCATATTTCCTGTGGTCTATTTATTTGCATAAATATTTGCTGATCACATTAGCTCTTTTCAGCATTTGTAGCAATTTGAGTTATTTAGAAAAAACTGATTTATTATAGTTGGATCCTTTTGAACCATTGAGCAGAATTCAAAGTGGAGATATTCTAAGCAGAGTATAATGTTGGAATTGTTTCTGTTTCAGAATTCAATGCGGTTATATCTGACACCAGACTCTAACAGTAGTATTATAACTATTGTAGGGAATACAGGTAAAGAGTGGAACTTTTACCTTCTTTTCTCATTGATGTTGCTTATAGAGACTAATAATAGGGATGAAACAGAAAGAATGGCGCTGTTAATCCCTCCCAAACATGCTTTCTATAGAAATACCTTTACTATTATATTTCTAGGATTTGCCTAATAAGTTTCCAAGTAAAAATATTTCCCGATCCAACGAGCTATTCGATGTCTGGGTTTATTTTTTTCAACCATGAACAATGTGATAATTGTTAATTTATGGACCAAGTGCTTGGGTGCAATGGTAAAGAACTGGTTTTCAAGGGGAAAAATATAAGCTCAAATCTGAAAGCGGTCTTTTATTGCAAATAATGCCAGTGGTTGTTACCCAGCCCTGCCTCTCATCCAACATTTGGCCCTTCCCTGTCAAGAGTTTGCCCTAAATGTACACAGAAGGTAATATATTGAATCTAATTGGAAATCAAATGAGATGGGAGTTTTGTAAGTGCCCATTTTGGGATTGTCGTATGTAGAGGAAGCCAATCTTTTTAAGGGAATATGCTAATATCTAAAATAAATTGAAGGATGGCATGTCTCTGGCATTGTCATTGTCATTCAGTGCTCTACTTGTTCAGAAAATACATAATCTACAGTCACAACCAGTTCACCTCCCCCTTTTTTGCCATTTTCTTTTATAATTTACCCAAGTTCTTAAAATGAAACCACTCGAGGTTCAGTTCAATGAGATGCAAGAGGAGTTATGAGTCTTGTATCTTTTTTTGTTTGATAGTATCTGTAACCAACTTCCTTTTAGTGTACCACCAACAGTGTAATTATGACAATATTATTGTTGGTATGAATTGTATCGAATTTTGGTGCTGCCTTCAGTATATTACCCTCCATTACTTTCTGATGTAGATGTTGAAGTCCAGTGGCATGACCGGGATCAACTGATGATCAATCTCACCCATAGAGAAGATTTTGGGATTGGAGGGCGTGCACAATATGAGGTGAAGAGTGTGCCTTGTTTATTAGATACTTATAATGTAAGTTACTAGATTAGTTAACAAATTTGTCTATTGAGTTAGATCCTTTAAAGTAGTTCCAAAAAAGAAAAAGAAGTTGGATCCTTAGAAGTGGTTTGGAATGCCCTTTCGCATTGGTTGAAATGTGATCCAGAAGGGGGAGTAAGTTTGAACTTGTTTAATAGGGAAATGTAAAAAAAAATAAAACTGAATCATATTTACATAAATAATTTAAATTAGTGACGTGTAAAAGAAAGAAGAATTATTTATTCAAGAAAACTGAAGCCATGAGGTTCGTTTCAACCTTTGAGATATAGAATGCAAGAATTTCTAAGTTATGTTAAATGAAACATCATAATCTCGGCTATGGTCGTAAATAATTCAGATTCATCCTACTTTTTATTTGTTTCTTCAGGTCAAAGTGATTGGGGCTCAAAAGTTCACAGATAAAGTGATCATCACACTCCCTGCCAATGGTGTGCATTTTTCCCAACACCCTTAATACAACTCCACTTTTTTTTACCATCAATCAGAAAATCGTTTCCACAAGTTGTGTGTGATTTAGGTGTCTATTTTACAGGTCAAAGAGTGGAAATTGATGTTGACTATGAACCTGGAGGGAAATCGGCATCAGCAACGACTAGTAATATTACCTTATGGGCGAGCATACTCGGGTGCATCACCCTTTTGGTATTGACAGTGGCAATCTTCATTTGTTACCTGGACAAACCAGGTCGATCTCGGCCGTACACTGCGCCTGCCACATCAAATATTGCTGGTCTGGTTACACCCGATCGTAGTAGTATTCCTGCTGTTGTGAATGAACAGTCTCCTCGGACGCCTCAGCCTTTCATAGAATACGTGAGGCGGACGATTGATGAAACTCCGTACTATAGACGAGAAGGGAGGAGGAGGTTTAATCCACAGAACACTTACTAGATTTTTGCAGGGACATTTCTGTATCATCAAGTTTAGATAGACCCTCTCTTTAGCAACATGCCTTCTAGAAATTTTGATATGTTTTGTTGTAATTTAATTTATCAATCATTTCGGCGTGAGTTTGTTGTGCAATACATGTTAACAAATTCTCTCTCTTGCACACACACGTCTGCCTGGCATGCAAAAATAAAATAAAATAACTAGGTTTCTTGATCATTTTGGCGCACGATTAAGATTAGTGACGAATGGTTGTGAAATTTTCGAAGGAAAAAAAATTAGAGCAAACTCACTGGGTTTTTTTAACCCTGTTAGGTCTTAACTAGTGCATGTAATAAACATCATGTCTAAACCAGTTCTTAATTCCGATTTAAAAAAACAGGGGTTAATTGCTTTTGGCATATGTAGTAAAATGAAGTACTAACTGCCAAGCTTGTTGGTTAATTTCCCAGAACTAATCACATAATTGTAATAAATAAAATTAAAAAAATACAACAATGGAAAAAAGGGGAAATTTCAGTTCAGGTTAAATTCAAAAAAATAATTGCAGATAAGTGATAAGTTTTACAAGTATTAATTATTAAAATCATAATCTTTACCATGAAATTGTAATAATTTTTAGTCATACCACTGGTAATTTTCCCATGAAAAAACGCCGTCGTTGTGACGCAGTGAAGAATTATAGCCACATCATGCATGAGAAGTCAAAAATTAAACAGTCAGGTTTGGTTCGTGGAACTACACGTAGTAGGCAACACAAATTTCCAACAACAGTAGTCGGAAAGAACGATTCATTTCATGGAATCGTAATTCAGTGACACTTATGCTGTGTTTGGTTGGGGGATTTGGGGAGGGATTTGGAAATGAAAAGGGAAAAGGTGTGTGAAACTATGTGAAATGTAAGTATATTTTTTTCACATTTCACCAACCTTTTCCATTTCCCTTTCCAAATCCCTCCTCAAATCCCTCAACCAAACACAGTATTAGGCTTCGTTAGCGGTAACTATTTTAGTCAAAAAGTCATTATAAATTATTATATTATCCTCGTTTGATACATTAGTTAGTGCATTAATTGGTGTATATAACATTAGTCTTTTTTTATTGTCCACTAAAGGCTTGTAAAATCATGTCAGTTTTTCATTTGATTGGCTACAAACGCATTTTATTGTGTTTTAAAATAACTACATTACAAGCATATTGAAGGTTTGCAACCTTTACCGTAGTTCGATCATGATAAAGTCTGTCTTTACAATTAAATTTGATGTTAATAATAAGTGTAGATATTGATATATGATTACTATTTTGTAGTACATCTAATAGAATAGTATTATACAATCAAATAAAATTTAAAATTTCTTCTTTCAAATTAATGTGGCTCCTATATGCTATTTTACTATCGCATTTTAAATTTTAATGATTTATTGTAGTATGTCACTACACTACAATTTTTCGTTATGCTTTTGATTAGGAATTAATGTAATGTTTGGAAATCAGATTTCTGAAAGAGAAGTGTTTGGAATAAATTATGATGTTTGTTTAGTCTATTACGCCATAAATTAAGTTGGTTTTGCCTTCTTGGGGAAAAGTAGAAGTTCAATTATTCTTCTCATAAAACGAGGGTCGCTATAGTAGAAAGAAAGATCAACTTACAGCCTGAACATAATGTTTATCTGGTATACAATTATGCTCCTTGGATGCATCATCAGGCTGCACATGACAAGAATCTTTTAAAATCTAGAGTGAAAATTCCATCTCTTAATAACATTTTCAGACAATTGTTCTTCATACTGTCGGCTATTACTTCAAGACCAGATGCAATGTATAAATCAACCGCCGTTAGAGTAAGGAGGGAAGACAAATTTTGTGTGAAAATATTTTGTTGGAAATATACTAAGTTGGAAAATTGACATTGGGACCAAAAAAAAAAAAGCACTCACAAGGGGATGATCTCGCCAAAGTTCAGGTAGCGATTTCCTCTGCATTATTGTCAAAAATAGGTCAGTCAGGTAAGTGACAAAACAATAAGTCCTCAGCAACAGAAAACTCCGAAAAAAGAAATCTGTGGAAAAATGTTATCAAAGAAAATTATCATTATTCAAGTTTGATATCATAAATAACTAAATAGGGTGTGCAATTGATGGCTCAGGAGGAACCTATGGATACTCAGTACTCAGAAGACACTTTGGCAAATTTAGATGAGCAATTTTACAAAGAGAAAAATAAGGACGTTGATATCAAGTTTCAAACTGAATCCTAATTCACCATGTGTGGGGTGAAAAGAACTTCAAGCAGAATTTCCACTCAATGTTCCAATCTTCTTGTATTCAATTAAACACAATTTCCATACTTTAAGGATGTCAATATCAAGTTTCAAACTGAATCCTGATTCACCATGTGTGGGGTGAAAAAAACTTGAAGCAGAATTTCCATGTAATGTTCCTATGTTCTTATAATCAAACAGAATTTCCATACTTTAAGCAGAGTACAGAAAACATATACAGCTTGTACGAGCACGAAATAATCTTCTCGTATAATCCTATTGATCAAGTGTGCACTCTTCCAAACGTCGTCGCTTTACTCCCTGAAAACACAAACGTGAGCTAGCCGGCGGGTGTGTGCCGGATACCTCTCCGATGCCTAAGTCAGTAAAATAGACAAATAGACAAAAACTCTGTGTATTCGAGAATCAAAGTTGTGTTACCTGTACTTAGGTTATGTTGTGAGCTTTTATAGTTTTTGCCTGGCACAATCCTAGTAGGACTCTTATTCCTCCATGTAGAATTTTCCTAGGAATCACATTCTTGAAAGATAATGCTTATCCTTCAACACCCCCCTCACTGCTTAAACCAAGTGAGATAGTTTTACCACGGTTGGATAACAGTATGACCGAGCTAACACTAGCCCCTTTGTCATACTCAATCCAGCGCCTTCATATGCAACACATAGCTCGGCTCTCGTTCACTTGTACCTCGGTTTTGTCTGTTTGGACCGAGCTAACTGCAGCAAGCCTGGACCGAGCTAATAAGAGCAAGGTCCGCTTTACGGAGCCAAAACACCTTGGCTCCGAATACTATGACCGAGCTATTATAACCACTCCGGCCGTGGTGACTGTAACAATGCTTGGACCGAGCTAACAGCGAGGCTCACTTTGGTAAGCCCTTTTCACCACGGTCCATAGAACGGCCCATTACTACGTCTAGGCCTAGCTTGGCCCAAATGCACATAAAAACTCCCTCTCAATTGCCCATTAATTCCACCTGCGTAGCATGATTGGGATTACATGTTACCAGCCGAGCTAAAATTCAGACCTTCAACCGAGCTAAATTAACATTGGGCTACCGATTTGTCCGGTCAAAACACGTCTCTTCAGTCACGCTGTACATCTGAATCGCTTGCTATTCCTATAGACACGTGGCATGCCCCTATTGGTTGAGTACAGCTGTCAACGCCGTCTTCGTATCTCGTGATTTTTGAACAGTCCCGCCCAAATCTAGGTTCTATACAAAAACCCAATTTTTTCAAATCAAAGCATCTTTGTTTATCTTCTCTCTTGCCCTTTGAGTCTTCATTCATACGACCCTATCCCCTACCAAGCTCGTGTTTCTGCTAGTATCGTTTCACTGCCTCGATCTTCGTCTCTTCAATCTGAAGTGGTAAGTGGCTCAACCTCATTTCTCTTTTCTTTGTTCATTTCACGAGTACGTATATTATAGTAGTATATACACATGTTCTCTGAAACATATCCTTGTAGTCTTAACACCAATCTTCAAAAACCCATATTCCCAAACTTCTTAATCACACTTTATCTGGATATTACAATCAATCCGTTTATGAAATCCCTTTGATCCAAAATCACATAACGACCGAACTAGGAACCTGTTTGTACTAGGTGTGCACATTACCGAACTAGAAAGCTTACCCAGTGACCGAGCTATAACTTCATGCCACACCTTTAGTTTCAATCGGTCTAAGAACCTTTGGTCTTATTTAGCCGAACTAAAGTCCTTCGGTCTAGCCGAACTAAGAACGGATAGTATCCCACGTAGCCGAGCTAGGCTTATACTCATTATGCCTTTGTACTTAGCACGGTCCAACGATCTGGGCCTAACACTTTTTATTTCCACTTTGCAGACTCTAACTTAGGTTGGCCAGGCACTCCTTTGTACGCTCAACCGAGATACCCAACGTCATCTCAACACCGAGCTAGGACTTCAAGCTAATTTAAACATAATTTAAGACCTCATGGGCAAATATCGATTCTTAGTGAACTCACCAGGGGCTATTGCTGAATTCCGCAAGGACTACAACATCCCTGATGACGTCCACCTTTCACTCGCCGAGCTAGATACAACTCCATAGGGAAAATAGGGTTTCGTTCCCTTCACCGTCATTTCCATTGTAGAAGTCGGACTCCGATTCCCTGTCCAACCACTCCTCTGTGAATTCCTTAGGCATACTAGAATATGCCCAACCCAACTCAGCACCAATTCTTACAGAATAATAAATGGCATCGCCGAGCTAAATCGCCTGCTTGGCCTTAACCTCGGTTTAGCTGAGCTATTTCACCAATACTCCCTTGGCTAGAACGAAAACGGCTGGGTGTACTATTTAAGAATAAGACGCCGCCGAGAGAAAATAATAAAAAACACTCCAGATAAAGATGTAAATGACGACGACTTTTTCTGGGTTTCTGGTAACTTCGAGGACCAGGAAGACCAAATACCAGGAGACCGGATTAATTGGAATAAAGGAGTAGTCGGTACATATACCTCGGCTCAGTTTTGTGCTTTCTTTACTCTGTTTATAAGTTTTGCACCGTGCTAACCATTGCATTTTTCTTTATGTAGATTTGAACCAACTAAAGTCGCAGTACAGTTACCCCAATCTAGACGCACTCTGCGCCGCGCTGCGGTATCGCAATCGAGGTTGGGCCGAGCTACTCAATTTTGAACCGACATACAGATACAACAGTAGGAGGAAGACCAGGGTAATAGATTTCCTTCTGGAACCTTCACCAGAACCAGATCCAACACTACCTCAAATCAATCTGATCCCACTAACAGAGGGGCAAGAGATGGCTAAGAAGAGAGCAGTCCGAGCACTCATCACCGAAACAACGGCTCCAGCCGTCGGGGACCAGACCGAGATACTCTAGGGTGGCCAAACACATGAGGCCGTGGTAGCTCTTCCAACAGCCCGACCCTCATCATCTCGGCCCAATAAGTGTGCTCGCACCTCTTCAACCGAGCCACGCCTCGTTGATGAAGAAGACACCCTACTTCCCCAAACCATGCCACCGAGCCTAGAGCTCGAGCGTTTTGACCGGGCTAGCTCTTTTGAGTGGGCCCTAAAACTAACATACAAGAACCGAGCCATAAGAAGCACAGACTCAGTGGTGGCAGACAAAGACCATACGCTCGCTTTTAACCTGGCTAGGAGCGTGTGTTTGCCCTTTGACATGGAACACCATGACCATTTGACCGAGCTAAAGGCCATCCGGTCGGCGATGAAGTCAATGGTGCTGGTAAGTGCTCATTCTAATCGTCTTTCATTTTACATCATCTGTTTGCTCGGTTTTTATTCATAATAGCTATCTCTCCTTCTGCAGGTTATGCAGAAGAATCATGTCGCTCACAAGTGCATGTTGGAGCTGCGTAAGACCACACGGCAGGCCGTGGCAGAGGCCAATGCTAAGACGGCCGAGCTAGAAGAGTCCAAGTAAAAAATGGCCGAGCTACACATCGAAATAGCCCGACTCACCGGCCTAGTCAACTCGGCTGAAGTAGATAACCAAAAGGCTTTAGCTGGGCTGAAAGATCGCTACTTGCGCGAGCTTGAGAAAAAGAAGGATACAGAGATCACCTAGTTGAAGAAGAGCGCGGATGATGCTGAAGAACGTGGCTACAAGGAAGGGGAGGCCACCTACATCTTGCAATGTGAGGCTGCAAAGGACATATTTTTCAAATGCGGATGGAAGACGGCTTTGTCACAGCTCGGTTATGGCCACGAAGCCAAGGTCTTCCAGAACCCTCCTCCATACTTCATTCCGAGCTATATGGCGGACTACGCCAATGCCATTCAGCAAAAATTTCTTCAAGTAGAGGAGGAAGATGAGGCATCTCCAGAGCCCAACGATACCCCCATTGCTACCAATGATCCTGGTCTCCAAACTGCCCATTCAGCTCGGGTGGAGCCATCGGTGTCCATTACAGTCGATGAAGTGGTAGTGGCTGACCTACCTGCTAACACCGGGCTACCGATTGGTGAAGCTCGGGTTGACTTGGATGCCGATTTGGATGATCTCTTTGCTTGATCATGTAATTTCTTTTATTTTAGTTTTTTGGAAACAGTTTGTAACCGGGCTAAGGTCCCACTTCTTGTAACCATGTTTTGAATCTTGAATGAAATCTTCCTTCTTTTTGCTCGGTTTGTTCTAAACCTGCATTTATTTTTCAACTATGATTTGCATAAAGTTTAACATTTTCTGTTCTGGTCGAGATACTTATCTCGATCTTGGAACCTAATAATCTGTTTGGTCATACCTGCCAACTCTCTTTAGCCTAGATCCTGATCTCAGCTGAAGAGAGATAAATGTTGGGTATTCCTGCCAACCTCTTCAGCCTAGATCCTTATCTTGGCTGAAGAGAAATAAATGTTAGTTATTCCTGCCAACCTCTTCAGCCTAGATCTTGATCTCGGCTGAAGAGAAGAAAGTGTTGGTTTTTCCAGCCAACCTCTTTAGCCTAGATCCTGATCTCGGCTGAAGAGAGCTCAAAGTTGGTTACTCCTGCCAGCCTAAAGCCAAGTGTTTGGTTATTCCTACCAAACTTCTTCAGCCTAGATCCTGATCTCGGCTGAAGAGAGCTCAAAGTTAGTTATTCCTGCCAACTTAGAGCGAAGTGTTGGTTATTCCTACCAACCTCTTCAGCTTAGATCTTGATCTCGGCTGAAGAGAGCTCAAAGTTGGTTATTCCTACCAACCTAGAGCGAAGTGTTGGTTATTCCGGCTAACTCTGCTTTCATTGCCCCTAGCTCACTAAAACAACTCTTACAGAAGAAAAGAATTGTGCTGAAAAGAAAGCTACTTGTTTTATTGAAAAAAAGAAAAAATTACAAGTACTTTAACGAAAAGCTAAAAATAAAATAGTTTGAGATTGGCAGTGTTCCATGGCCTGGGAATGGCCTTGCTGTCTCCATCTTCCAAGTGGTATGTCCCTTTTCCTGCTAATCCAACCACTTTGTATGGTCCTTCCCAGTTGGGTCCCAACTTGCCATCTCCAGGTACTAAAGTGTTACCTATTACTTTGCATAGTACCCAATCTCCAATCTTGAATTGCCTCGGATGTACTGCCTTGTTATATTTTCTAGATAACTCTTGTTGATATGAAGCGATGTGGACCAGTGCTCTTTCTCTTCTTTCTTCTGCTAAGTCAAGTTCCAAGGTTATGGCTTTTCTATTCAAGTCTGGGTCAAAATTTTCATTTCTAATTGTGGGGAGGTTGACTTCTAGTGGGATTACTGCCTCCATGCCGTAGGCTAAGGAGAATGGCGTTTCTCTAGTTGATCGCCGATGTGTGGTATGGTAAGCCCATAAAACATGAGGAAGTTCCTCAGCCCACTTGCCTTTTGCTTTCTTTAACCTTTTCTTCAATCCATCAAAGACGACTTTGTTTGATGCTTCCGCCTGGCCATTTGCTTGGGGGTATGCCGGTGTAGAGTTGTAGAATTCTATCTTGTACTCCTCACAAAAGCCTCTAAAAATTTTGCCATCGAATTGAGTGCCGTTGTCAGATATTAGAGCCTTAGGTATGCCGAATCGAGTGATGATATTCTGCCAGATGAACTTCTTCACATCTTTCTCTTTTATTGATGCGAGTGTTTCTGCCTCTACCCACTTTGTGAAGTAGTCCATCGCTGCAAGAAAGAATTTTCTGTTGCTAAGTGCCGTTGGAAGTGGTCCTATTATGTCCAAGCCCCACATTGCGAAGGGCCATGGGCTAGTTAAAGGTAGAAGTTCTCTGGCTGGTTGATGTATTTGGTGTGCGAACTTCTGACATTTCTCGCACTTCTTGACATACTTCTCTGAATCTGCTTGCATGTAAGGCCACCAATATCCTTGTGAAATTGCTTTGTAGGCCAAAGATCTTCCCCCTTGGTGGCTTCCGCATACGTCTTCGTGTATCTCGAACAAGAATGCCTTGACCTTGCTAGGATATACACATTTCAAGTAAGGTCCTGTGAAGGATTTTTTGTACAAGGCTAGTGATGGGGAAAGCCAAAATCGCTGTGACTTTGCTTTTATTTTGTTGGCTTCTTTCTTCTCTTCAAGTAAGATGCCGTCTTTTAAGAATACTATAATGGGATCCATCCATGAGGGGCCTAGTTCAGCACAACATACCTCAACTACTTCGGATTCTTCAATGCTTGGTCTTGGTAGGAAGTCGATCAGTAATGGATGTGGGATGGATGTATCTGCCATTGAAGCAAAGCCTGCTAGTTCGTCTGCTCTACTGTTTTCTTCTCGGCCGATCTGCTCTATTCGCACTATGTCAAATTTCATGATTTCCTTTCTGACTAACTCTTGGTACTTAGCCATCCTCTTATCTTTTGTCTCGTAGTCGCCTGAAATTTAGTTTACTACTAGCTGAGAGTCACTGTAAACCATTAGCTCGGTGGCCTTCATGTAGAGTGCTGATTTTAGGCCTGCTAAAAGCGCTTCATATTCCGCTTCGTTGTTTGATGCTGGGAAGCCAAGGTTGACTGCTTGTTCTATTATTAGGCCATCTGGTGAGATGAGGACTATGCCAAGTCCTGCACCGTGCCTGTTGGATGCTCTATCCACAAAGAGCTTCTACATCTCTCCAACGAATAGCTTCCAGCAAGTGGAGGGGTCGGATGAAGTCTTGGGGTCATGCGTGTTGTTAATGTTTTTTTCCAAGTCCATGCCTATTGTTGGGATTTGCTCTTCACTATCTGCCTGTCCCAAGTTTTTACTTGTTGATGAGTCCTCACTGGGAATGGCCTGGTTTATTCCTTTCTCCTGATCCTCAAGCCTGTGTGGTTTGTAATGTGGCTGGGTATCTTCTACTAGGGTTGTGCATTTCCTGCGGCACTTTTCGTCCCCATTTCAGTTGTACCAGTCAAGTCGACTGGGCAGATATGATGACTTCCTGGTGTGAACTTTGCCACAAAGTCTGCCAAAGCTTGGGCTTTTATTGCGGTTCTGGGTTGAAACTTGATATCAAACTGTCCCAATTCCACCACCCACTTCAAGATTCGCCTAGAAAAGTCCGCCCTCTCAAACAAGGCTTTTAAGGGAAAAGCTGTTAGGACGATTATAGTGTGGGCGTGGAAGTAATGCGATAGCTTCCTTGAGGCCATCATCAAGGCTAAGGCCAGTTTTTTCAATGGTAGGTACCTGGTTTCTGCGCCCAGCAAGGTTTTGCTAACATAAAAGATGGACAGATGTTGGATTCCTTCCGCTCTGACCAACACTGCGCTGACTGTGTGCTGTGAAACTGCTAGGTATAAAAAGAGCTCTTCTCCAGGTACTGGGGTTACTAGCAACGGTGGAGAAAACATATACTCTTTTAGGTTTTCTAGGGCTTGATCGCATTCTTCATCCCACTCAAACTTGGCCTTCAATGCTTGGAAGAATGGTCGACATCTATCTGATGACCGACTTATGAACCGGTTGAGTGCAACAGCTAGGCCAGTGAGATCCTACACCTTTTTTACTGTGTTGGGCCTCTCTAGATCCTGGATTTCTTTGATCTGAGAAGGGTTTGTTTCTATACCTCTGTTGGTCACCAGAAAGCCTAGGAATTTGCTTGATCCTACGCCGAATGCACACTTGGATGCATTTAGGCACAACTTGTTCTTCTTCAGAATCTGGAACATTTCACCTAGGTCCCTGAGATAGTCCTTCTCATCCTTGCTTTTGACCACCATGTCATCTATGTAAGCCTCCATTGCTCTGCCTAACAATGGTTCAAACATCTTGGTGATCATCCGTTGGAATGTTGCCCCTGCGTTTTTTTGGCCAAAGGGCATGACCTTGTAACAATACAATCCTCTAGGCGTTGTAAAGGATGTGACCTCCTGATCTGGTTCATACATAGTGATCTGATGGTAACCTCTGTACGTATCAAGGAAGCTAAGTCGATTGTGTCATACCGTCAGGTCTACTAGTTGGTCTATCCATGGTAGGGGAAAACTATCCTTTGGACATGCCTTGTTGACTGTTTTGTAGTCCATGTAGACACGCCATTTTCCGTTCTTCTTTGGCACTATTACGATATTGGAGATCCACCTGGGATAGTGCACTTCTCTGATAGCTCCTGCCTCCAGCAAGTTTCCTACTTCTTCCGCCACTATCTCGGCATGGTGGAGTGCTGATCTGCGAGTGCGTTGTATAATTGGTCTGGCAGTTGGGTGGACGTTCAGTTGGTAACAGATGAAGTTTGGGTCAATGCCAAACATGTCATATAGCGTCCAAGCAAACACTTTGATGTTAGAAGTTAAGAATTCCATGACCTCTATTCTCTTAGTGCTGGACAAAGATGAGCTGAGCAAAAAGAACTTTTCTGGGTCCTTTTCATCTATCCTTACCTGTACCAATTCTTCCACTGCCTTCCGTTCAGCTGTCTTGCCAACATCCGCAAATAGTTATTGCTCTCAGGCTCTTCCACCATCTGTACATACCCTTTGGCAGCGCGGCTGCCATTTACTGTGACAAAGCACTGTTTGGACATGATTTGGTCTCCAAAGACCTCTTCAATTACTTCGGCTTCGTTGGGGAACTGCAATACTTGATGGTAAGTTAATGCTACCGAACGCATGGCGTGTAACCGTATCCTCCCCAAGATTATGTTGTAAGTGGAAGGGACTTTTAATACCCATAATTCTACCTGTTTCGTCATGGTTCCTGCCTTGACTGGGAGGATTATCTTGCCCACTGGCCACTCTGACATTGAGTTGAATCCGATTAGGGGAGATGTTGCAGGTGCCAAGTCTTAGTCCTCCAGTTTCAGTTGTTTGAAGGTTTCGTAGTACATTATCTCACATGAGCTTCCTTGGTCGATCAAAATCTGTTTGATGTCAAAATTCTTGACGCGTAGAGTGACAACCAGTGCATCATTGTGAGGGCAATATATCCTTGCTAAATCTTTGTCCGAAAAAGATATGACATTTGTGGCCTTTGTTCTCCCATTTTTGATGGCAGGTTATGCACTTAATACCTCCCTTAAGTGCCCAACCTTTTTGATCATCCCCCTAAGCTCACATACCCGCTCAGGTTCGCATATCCCATGTATTACGTTAATTACGCCTTGAGGTGGAGCGTCGATCGGTATCTCGTTTGGGTTGTTGTGGTTCTGGGGGGCTGGCTGTGTTTCTCTTTTTATGTACTGGTCCAGGTGCCCAGTTGCCACTAACTCCTCCATATGCTGCCTCAATAGCGTGCAATTTTTAGTGCGGTGCCCCTTTTCATCATGGAAGGTGCACCGGGACCTCTCGTCATAGTCTTTTTGTGCTTTTCCCAACTTAGCTGGCCATCGGACGAAAGGTTCATTGCGTATCTCACTGAGAATTTGGTAGATTGGTTTTTTGAACACTGTGGTAATGGTAGTGCAAACTCTTAACCTCCTTTTGTCTGGGTCCTCTCTGTTAGCCCGCCTGCCTGGTCCATTCTTGCTTGGATGTTCTATCGTGTTGACCTTTGCTGTAGTCTTTTTATCTGGCATTGCTGTTGTGCCAGATTTCGCTTTAGCATGGGCGCTATCTTCCTCCACGCGAATATGTTGGTGCACTCTTTCCATTAAGGCCTCCATCGTGAGGGGTGGCGCCATAGTAATTGAGTCCCTCAATTTGTTACCGACTGGCAGGCCCCGTTTATATTGTGCAATGGCGAGGTTTGTAGGGCAATCCCCAATCTGGTTGAAGGTTTTCCAATAGCGACTGTTGTAGGATCTCAATGTCTCTTTTTCGCCCATGTCAATGGAGAGTAGCTGATCGATCTCCACTGGTGTCTTAGTGTTCGTCCTGAATCTAGTCACGAACGCTTCTGCCAGCTGCGCCCATGAGGCAATGCTGCCCTCTGGTAGCCTTTCGAACCAGGTTAAACCTAGGTCGCCAAGGTTGGACGGAAATATGATGCACATTAAAGCCTTGTTTCGCCGGTATACTGCCATAACCTAGCAGAAGTGGCTTAGGTGCATGTAGGGGTCGGACTTTCCCTCTTAAGTGGTGAACTTAGGCTGGTGGAAACCTGAAGGTAGTGGCGTGTTCTCAATTGCTGGAACGAACGACGAACTCTGTAACCTTGCTAATACTTTGTCTGCTGGTTTGTAAGCAGGGCACGACATTAGCATTCCTACCTCAACGCTTCCATGCGTCCAAGGGGCCAACCGCTGAAGGGCTGAAACTCTGCACGGATCGCGTACCTTGGTATCCTCCTTTCATCGGGCCCTTTATTCAAGCACAGTTCGCAGGTCAGATGATCTAGGCAACTCCGTGTGCCTAGATGACGTCTGGTGTGTGTGCGAGGGCCGATAGGTGCTTCCTTCAGTATATGACCTCTCATTTCTCGTTCTCTCAGACCTGGAGTAACGAGTCTTGGAGGGCCTTGATTGAGTGTCGCCTGTTCTAAGGCTTCTACTTTCTGCTTGCAATGGTGTGGTACGCCTATTACGATCCTTTGAGTGGCGAGGGGGCGTGTTGCCTTTGCGCCCCTCTCTTGTCACCACCCATTTTCCTTTTATCTAGCGTTTCATTGACTCCATGTCTGCCACCATCCTCCTTATTAACTCGTCCTACTCCTTCACGCGATCCTCCAGAACTTGAGGGTCCATCCTCTGCCTTTGTCTTTCAGGACTTTGAGAGCGACGAGGGCTGCTAGCCCGCCTCCCCTTTGCATCCCTTCGGGGGTTCTGTCGCTGGGGTTCTAAATCTGCCATAGGTGGGATAGAAGGTAAACCTTCGCGCCTCCCACCCCCCTCTGGGGTTTGTCCGTCGATAGCAGATTGCGACAAATCCTCATTGTGCGCCATTGGTTCCAACTAAAGAGGAAAACTCGATCAAAATGTTTTGTTCTTTGTGTCTTCCCACAGACGGCGCCAATTGTACGAGCACGAAATAATCTTCTCGTATAATCCTGTTGATCAAGTGTGCACTCCTCCAAACGTCGTCGCTTTACTCCCTGAAAACACAAACGTGAGCTAGCCGGCAGGTGTGTGCCAGATACCTCTCCGATGCCTAAGTCAGCCAAATAGACAAATAGACAAAAGCTCTGTGTATTCGAGAATCAAAGTTGTGTTACCTGTACCTAGGTTATGTTGTGAGCTTTTATATTTTTTGCCTGGCATAATCCTAGTAGGACTCGTATTCCTCCATGTAGAGTCCTCCTAGGAATCACACTCCTGAAAGATAATGCTTATCCTTCAACACCCCCCTCACTGCTTAAACCAAGTAAGATGGTTTTACCACGGTTGGATAACAGTATGACCGAGTTAACACTGGCCCCTTTGTAATACTCAATCTAGCGCCTTCATATGCAACACATAGCTCGGCTCTCGTTCACTTGTACCTCGGTTTTGTTTGTTTGGACCGAGCTAACTACAACAAGCCTCGACCGAGCTAATAAGAGCAAGGTCCGCTTTAAGGAGCCAAAATACCTCGGCTCTGAATACTATGACCGAGCTATTATAACCACTCCGGCCGTGGTGACTGTAACAATGCTTGGACTGAGCTAACAGCGAGGCCCACTTTGGTAAGCCCTTTCACCATGGTCCATAGAACGGCTCATCACTACGCTTGGGCCTAGCTCGGCCCTAATGCACATAAAAACTCTCTCTCACAGCTCAACAAGAGAACTCTAATATCCTAGTGAGTTTGCATTGAACTTGCCTTGCAATGCCTTTGAAACAAGGGAAAGATCATATCATCTTTCACTATAATCTCAGCATGTTTTCTGGTAAGAACAACCCACTGCAAGAAGATAATGTAACAGATAAGAGTCAGACAACTACAGTCTGTAGTAACATTGACTAATAGATTATACTCTTTTTTCTGGTTTTCTATTGAACTTCAGGAAGTAACAAAATCAATGCATTGAACTCTTATGGTACTTACTTGAGATCCTTTCATCCAGTTACGAACAGGAATCACAGGATGCATTTTTGGATTGTAGTGGCCCTCTTTCGTATCAGCAAAACTACTGCACCATTAAATTAAGAACAAATTTACGAGTACTGCCTTGAACTTATATTCCAATAATATAATGTTCTCTATAAAGCATAAAGAACATACAACAATTAGAATTCCAAATTCAAAAGAGCTATCAAAGCTAATTGCCAAATCTCTGTGCAGCTTGAAATCAATACAAATTTCTTATTAATTGAGGCTTCAAAACATTCTTTTAATAGGGGAGAGAAACAAATGAATTAGTCCACTCACCTGTCCACAAAACTAGTTGGTGTTGACATTATAGTCATATGTATAGCTGAAGTTGTATAAGGGTATGCAGCTGAAACAGGATTAAGTAGATGAAATAAGACTAGGTAAGATGGCCAAAAGAATAACTTGTATTCAACAAAATATTAAGTGGCAACTAAATCCTTGATGCTGTTTATGTCATAGACAATTAAACACCACTTGATCAAATAAAATACATTTCTTTTTCAATTTTTTCACCACCCATTCTCTCTCTCTCTCTCTCTTTGTATATAAACAAACATAAAAAATACTTGCTTAAAATCACTATACAGAAAAATAAATGAATGATAAATAGCAAGCAGCCATCAGCTCACATATCTGAAAGAAAAAGAAATCGTTCATTAAAAGGATCCAAGAGTGCATGCTTCAGCAAAATACGCTCTGCCAGGATCATGCTTGCCTCTCCCCAATCTAACTGGAAAGGAACAAACTTGGTCAATATAAGATTCCAAAACCATTATTGATTTTTGTCTGGAAGGAGAAATTTGTAACATGTCTCTCCAGTATCCTTCCATATGAGGAGGCAAAGCAATTAAGTTAACATTCATATAAAAGGCTAGATAAATTATATTCAATATTAATAGAAAGAAGATTTACATTGTTTGTTGGCTGAAAATAATTTCAACTATCAGACTATTAAGCCAGTAAAAATAAATAAAAGATTTACAATAATATCTACTATTGTTATTCCCAGTAAATGCCAAGTGATCAAGCTCGAACAAATCCAAACTTGAATCACTAGCCGCATCATCATCGTCATAGTAGTCGTCGTTGCCCCTAGCATTTTCATTCCTGAGCACCATAGCATTCTTTGCATGCCCTTTCAAAATCTCTCTCACGGCCGCTGAACACGTAGATGCCCATGAACGCGTACATGCTTGAGTGGACTTTGCTTTTCTCTTCTTCGAATTTCCGTTAGTGAACAGAGATTTGAAAAAGCTCGCGAGCTTAGCCCTAGGCCAGATCGGCTGTTTCTCCTTTTCTGAAACAGTAGTTGTCTTCACTGGCTTTGGCCTCTTTGAAACACTGGTTGTCTCGTGCTTGAGGCCCTGACTCTGTTTCTCATTCCCGCCGTCCATGGAATCAAGAATACCGGAAGCGAATGATGGAGGGCACATGGATGTATTTTTGACGACTCCATTGTTGTAAAAATTCTCACCATCCATGGAACGGGAAACTTCGTCGAGAATACTGGTAGCAAATGTATATGTGTTTTTGGTCATGTCTATTATATATATATATCAGAGTTGGGGGATTGGTGTTTTTAGAGAGATAATATCGATAGCAAAGAGTTGGGGGTTTAGAGAGAGAGAAGAAGAAGAAGAAGAAGAAGAAGAAGAAGAAGAAGAAGATGAAGGTGAGCAAGATCGAAGAGAATTGGGGAGAGATTATAAAGGGAGGGAAGGAATTGTTTTTCAAAAAAAAAAAAAAAACGATTCCGCTATGTAGCTCGTAACGGAAGTGGTTTTTGAAATTTTTGTTGGGATTGAGTTTTTATTTAGGATAAATTATAGTGACACCCCTGAGGGTTATGTTTATTACAATTCTTCTCTCATCTTTTGGAAATTATACCCCTCTCCTTGAGGTTTAAAGTTTCATTACAGACTGATTTTGCTGATGTTAGCAATTTATTTTTTTAAAAACCAATTTTGCCCTCACTAGGTAAATTACATTGACACCCCTCATATTTTAGAAATTACAATTCCCTCCCCAAGATTTAAAGTAGTGCTATCAATTGCCCCCTCGGTTAGTATTAGTTGAAAAAAAAATTATTTGAATTTTTTTTTATTAGTCAAATTTTTAAATTTCTGTTTAAAAACCAACGTAAACTCATTTTTAGAATTTATATTTTTTCCTCAAATTTACAAACCGAGACAACCATTTATAAATCAAAAAAATTATCAAACAAGTTTTTATGATAGTTTTTTAAAAAATTAAAAATTAATTTGGTTAAGAAATAAAAAATAAAAATAATTATCATTTTTATATAATTTTTATCTTTTGAGTGGTTAGAAATATTTTTTTACAAATTAAATATATTTCTTCATATTTATTTTTATTAAATTAGTTTTTATTTTTTTTAAATGTTGGGGGAGGGGGTGGGGGATCCGTATTAAATTGAAACCTCGGGGGGTGTTAATGTAATTTACCCTTTAAAGTATATGTAAAGGTTATGGGTAAATATGTCATTTTAACTTAGAAGTTAATATCCTCAAATAATTACACTGACAAAGGGGGTCAGTGTAATTTCCTAAATGTGAGGGGAGAACTGCAATAAAAATAAACCTCAGGGGGTGTCAGTGTAATTTACCCTTTATATTTTGTTATTATGCTTGAATCTGGGAATTTTTTTCAGTTTGTATATTGCTTGTGGTATATATATATATGTATATGTGAAATGTAATGTAGTGGTTATATGTGTGTTTTTTCCTTATAATTTTTTATTTTCTTGTTAAGCATGAATTTGAGGATTTTTTTCCCAATTTGTATACTGCTTGAAGAACGACGACGACACTGCTCTTTCTCTTTGATTTATTCAAAATCAATAAACGATTGGTTCATTTTGTGAAAACCATTGTATCATTGTTATAAAACTAAGCCAAAATCACATCGCCAGTCGACTGGATACCGCCTAAAGGTTGGTTCAACACTATGTTGTCAAACATAAACAATTTTGTCAACACTGTGTTGCTGAACATAATTATTTGTTTAGCACTGTGTTACCGAATATAAACAATTTTTTCAAAACTGTGTTACCGAACATACACAATTTTTTCAGCACTGTGTAACTTAACCCTTACGCCATGTTTGTTTGGACAGACTGGATAAGGGAGGATTGGAATCTATCGGATTGTAATCCTGTGATTTATAGTCCTGAGACTATTTGGTTGGATAATACATGTATCCTATATTTGTTTAGTCATGAGATTAGATGTTAGGAAATAACTATTTGATCGGATAGAATATGAATCCTATGTTTGTTTGGGATATCATAGAGAAGGATAAATTCTCAAATGACTATTTTACCCTTTTCAATTATTTACTAAGCAATAGCAATATCAAACATATCTTTAATATTTTAATTATTTTTAGCTAGATTAAATAAAATTTTATTTTATTTTATTTTTTACACAATTAACTATTTTTTAAAATAAAATATCAATAAAAATATATGCTATTTTTTAATTAAAATTTCCAATAAATTTATTTTTAAAAATAATAATAATTAAATAATGAAATTAAATAAAACATCTATTAAAATTTAAATAATGAAATTAAATAAAATATCAACAAATTTTAAAATAAAACATCAATAAAAAATTATTTTAAAAAATTAAATAAATAAAACATCAATAAAAATTAAATAAAATTATTTTATTTTTAAATTGAGACTACTTTATTAAGTATAATTAATAGGTTTTTTTTTTTTTTTTTTTTTTTTTTTTTTTTTTTTTTTTTAAGGTCCTTGGTATTAAGATTTTATAACACAAAGGACATCTAATATTTTCAATGTCTAAGGTCCCTCAAATCAAACCAGAGAAAATTCA
Source organism: Camellia granthamiana (assembly GCA_036172215.1). NCBI lineage: Eukaryota > Viridiplantae > Streptophyta > Magnoliopsida > Ericales > Theaceae > Camellia > Camellia granthamiana. The sequence goes on along the minus strand of CM069903.1, from coordinate 6,126,504 downwards.
ATCCAGATAAATTGTCTGGTCCAAACTAGAGAAAATTCAATCCAGAGAAAATTCAATCCAAATCAGAGAAATTCTCTAGTCCAAACTAAAGAAAATTCAATCTAAACCCGAGAAATTCTCTGGTCTAAACCAGAGAAAATTCAATCCAAATTAGAGAAATTCTCTTCAAACTAGAGAAATTCTGGACTTCTCAAAGAATTTATCTGGGTTCAAACAAGAGAAAATCGAAATTTCTGAGTTCAAACTAGAAAAATCCAGAGAAAATTAAACATCACAGAGAAAATTAAACAAGGCAGAGAAAATTAACAAAATCAGAGAAATTTTAGCACAAATTTCTCACAGAGAAGCACTCAAGATCACAACAAATGAAGATTTTGACTCGCAAAATCTATATAATATTACTCTGATCCTTCCAAATCTAAATATTTCTACTTCCCTTTGCACAATTTATGAATTCTGCTACTCATCCAGAGATAACAGTTGTAGAAACTCACAAATTCTTGGTACCAATATCTCACTTTGAATAACTGCAAACAAATCGAATTGACCATTGCCTCCTTAATCAAATAATATCAATCACAGACATAAATACAAGAATATGCATGTGTGTAAATATATATATAGAGTGAGAGAGAGAGAGAGAGAGAGAGAGAGAGAGAGAGAGAAGAAAAAGTAAAGAAACAAGAAATAAACAAGAAATGGAAATTAAAAACAGAGCAAAGAGACATGATCGATACCTGGAGAAGAAGAAGAAGAAGAAAAGTGAGAGATGTAGCGGATCGGAGATCTCACGAGATCACTGAAACACAACTTTGCAGAAAGAAGCAAGGAAAGGTTGCTTTCAAGAAAAGACTACTCAGAGTTAGGGTTTGGTCGATCTGAGGACCATAGCGACGTTCGATCACTTCACCCGGGTGGTGTTGCCGAAAGAGAACCGCCACAGATAGACGTTTTCGACGAGAAAGCCAGAGATCGGAGACGATCATGGGCATGGCGGTGGTGGTGGAAATGGGAATGATCTGGAAGATCAAGACTGTTAGAGAGAGAACATTTTAGAGAGTGAAAGAGATGCAGAGAGGAGAATAGGTGAATTTAGCAGAGGAAGAGAGTTTATAGTAAGAGAGAGAACAAAATGAGGTTTGATTTTAGAAATTTCTCTGTGTTATGTGAGATAGCATAAAATAATATTGTCGATCTCTTTTATTACTAAATATGGGAGAGGAACCTTAGACTAATTTTCCCTAATTAATACCATGAAGAAAAAGATATTTAATACTAGAGGGTCAACAATGTAATTTGGAAACCTAATCCCATGGGATGAGTTATCCTATGATTTGTGTCCTAACCCCCCCACGGGATACAATAGTCCAACTGATTTGAGATTAATAGTCCAGATGGACTATCACTCCAGTGCAAAAAATTTGAAACAAACAACGGACTATTAGTCCAATCTCACCCTTCAATCCCACCAAACAAACATGCTCTTAATACATTATTTTCCATTTCAATTCAATATAACAAATAAAATAACAGCTATTCATTCAAATTTAGCTACTGGTTTCTAGTTCAGGTTTTAGGATTGTGGTGAAAAGGAATATATTTAGGGTTAAGGATGGTGATAAAGAAGAATAAGTTGGGTTTAGAATGGTAATTGTAACAACCTCGACTCATGATTAATGATAATCCATGATTTAATATGCCTAATAAGTTATTAAGATCAGATTTTGAATTAATTGCACATGTGTTGCGTTATTTGTGTTTTATCTGTTCATTATAGGAATATCTGTTTGAAATTTCTGTTACATTTTATGAATTGAAGGCCTTATTGGCATCCGATCACGAAATTGACGTAGTATATATGTTATTTGGAATTTTTAGAACATTATGATAGGTTCAATTAAAATTCGATTCGGAACGATTAAATTGGATTAATTTAATGTCCATTTGATTAGCTTTAATAAACCAACACTAATGAAGCCTATATAAGGCTCCATATAAGCCTTCACTCAACTCTTTTTCTTCATTTTCAAACATATTTAAGCTATCACACACACACAAACGTGTGAGAGAGGAAGGGACAAAGAGAGAGAGAGAGAGAGAGAAAGAGAGAGAGAGAGAGTTGAGATCAACAAGACTTGTTGGAATTAGGAAGAATTAGTTTGGAATCTTAGTGTGCTCTTTATTCAGATACTTGAGAGGTTGAGGTAAGAATTCAACACCTAGATTATATAATTATGATGTTTAGAACATGAATTCATGAGGATTATGTTGAGTTAAGCAAGATTTGGGTTGAATAAGTTAGTAGAAGGATCACATCATGCATGCATGCTCTTTTCATAGCAAATGGAGGTTGTTTTAAAGACTTTCCCCTCATGCTTGTTGTAAATCTAGCATGGTTTGAAGAGTTCATAACAATTCTCACCCTTGAGTCTCATTTGATCAAGTATTGGAGCTAAGAACTCAGGTGATTACATGCATGTCATATATAAAGCATGTCCTTGCATTTTAAGTTGAATTGTTACACAATTGCATGTCAATTGGGTCTTGATTTTGAGTAATGATTCTTACTTCATGATGTTTTCCAAGTTCACATATGATTCCTCAAGTTTTTAGCCCAAAATGTTGAGCTTTGAAATGTTTAGTTCGAGTTTGGAGCTTGAGAGCAAATTTGGAAAACCCAGAATTCTGCTTCCACGCTGGAGTATAAGAGTTCACGTTCGAGCGACCACTCTGAGTGCGTGCATTTCCGCTCGAGCGACCTGAAGCCCACTTGAGTGTGAAATGCATGTACCCAGAAGTTCATATGTTTTGCAGATTGCTCGAGCGACAAAAGTCACGCTCGAGCAAAGGTCTGAGTCTCACGCTCGAACGGGGATCGAGCGTCCGTCGAGCGTAAAAATTAAGCAACCAGTACTTTTGTCAAAAGTTTGCAGATCGCTCGAGCGAAGAAAGTAGCGCTCGAGTGGACCTTTACATTTTGCATGTTCGCTCGAGCGAGGAAAGCCACGCTTGAGCGTGGACCCTGTTTTCAGCAAGTTTTGAAAAATATTTTCAAGTACATTTTTGCATCCTCATTCCATCCTAGGCATTCCTAGGCTAAGATTAAGACTCCATAATGAGGTTAAAGACTAGAAACGCACTAAAAACAAATGAAATAAGTTATGTACAATCCAAGCGTGTGTTTCAATGTATGAATCTGCTATGTTATGTAGGTCGCGCGCCTCAAGTTAAGTGAATTGGCCACTTTGCCTGTCTATTTGAAGCCACCAGTTATCTGTGAGTAATAACTCTATAAAGTTATGTTTAACTTTAATTATTTTCTGATGCTATGAAATGATTAGTTTTTCGAAATGCGATGTTTTGTATGGATGAATGAATGATTGTCCAAGTTTCTGAAATGTATTCGTGGCATCCTGAGTATCATATGATATGTGTCCCTTTATGGGTCATCGGAATGCCTTATGGCCGTCCCTTTATGGGTCATCGGAATAAGTTTATGGTAATCCCTTTATGGCTCACCGGAATAAGTTTATGGTAGTCCCTTTATGGGTCATCGGAATGCCTTATGGCCGTCCCTTTATGGGTCACCAGAATAAGTTTATGGTAGTCCCAGATATAGGTCATCGGATTTGTTGACGCTAATGGATGTGCCACGTACTATGATATGCAACATACAAACTTCGAATATGAATACAACTACGAATATGAATCTGTTTCTGCTTTGACATTTGACTATATATAAGATTCTGCTTCCTTGTGGGACATCATTCATCTACCCCTTTACTCTGTTATTATTCACTGGGCCCCTGCTCACTATTTATCTATTATGTATGTAGGTGAGCAGGCGCGTGACCAGGCCTGAACTGTCGCCTGAAGTTTTTGTCAGCTAACCTTTGTGCCTCCTGAAGAGGTTCTGGATTAAGTCGAGTTTAGTGGCTGTTTTGTGAATGTACTAAACTTTGTTTCTTTTGAATTTTCGGGCAAGATTTCTGATAATATGTTCTAGGAGTGATGTGTATATACCGTATCTTTTGACGTCAGTCACTAGTTTATAAAGGTTTTACGTTATCTGTCACATGTATGTCTTCACAGCTCATTGAACTACTATTATTTTGTATAATTGCTTCCGCAGCTCCTAACTATATGTTATTTGGTTAAAAGGCCTTCGGTAATCCAAGGATTACTGGCCGGTTACAATGCTAAACCTATAGGGGCGGGTTTGGGTCGTGACAGAGTGGTATCAGAGCACGAGTTATACCGCACACATGAGTCCATATGAGCTATAGGACGTCTTAGTAAGAAGTAGGGGCATCTCATCAGCATGTGTGTGAGTGTGTTCATTCAAGATGAAAACTGAAATTGACTATGAACACATGACATTAAAGTGAATGATCTCAATAATGAAAAAGGATTGTTTGCCTATGTTTCTAAGTACTCTATTTACCTATAGCAAATGGACAATACAAGAAGTGATGGAACAACTGAAACATTTGAGGCTCGAATGAGCCGAATGAAGCAAATGCTCGCAGCTCTAACTGAAGTAATGGCGCAACAACAGAGGCGACAACCTTTACCTCCTCCGCCTTCGCCGGTCCAAGTTAAACTAGACAACAATGAAATAATCAACTTTACTTAAAAGTTCATGAAGATGAAGCCGCCAACTTTCCTAGGCGGTATTGAGCCGTTAAAGGCTGAAACATGGTTGCTAGAAATGAAGAAATTATTTGAAGTTTTTCCTTGTTCTGAGGTTCAGAAAGTCCTTTTGGCCACATATACTCTAAAAGATGAAGCCCGCAGATGGTGGTTATTAGTTCGAAATGGTAATGGGAATTTGACATGGGCTCGATTCAATGAAATCTTTTATGATAAGTACTTCCCTCAGTGTTTTCGGGACCGGAAAATATCTGAATTCCAAGAACTCAAACAAGGCAGAATGTCTGTAGCTGAGTATGAGGCTAAGTTTACTGAGTTAGCCAGATTCGCTCCCCACATGGTGGACACGGACTATAAGAAAGCCCATAAATTTGAAGGCGGATTGGATTTAGACATATTTGATCGAGTTGGCGTATTGAAATTGCCAACATACGTCGGAGTCCTTGACAGAGCCCTCATGGCTGAAGCCAACTTAGCCGTAAAAAAACAGGCTAACGCTCCGACAATTGAATAGAGGGGTAAGAGATCGAGATCGAATTTTAAAAGATGTCGGTCATTTTTAAAGAAGCAAAATACGGGATCTTACAATGGCTCAAGCCAAAGTAGTGGATCTGCACCGATTTGTCTAGAATGTGGTAGGAAACACAAGGGAGTTTGTTATTGAGCGACGGGTGCCTATTTCAGGTGTGGAAAAAATGGTCATATGATGAAAGATTGTCCTATCAAGCTTGAAAATACCAACTGTCCAGCGGCAAGTTTAGCCGGATCTGCTTCTGCATCCAAAATGAATACGAAAGCTAACACTGGGAAAGAAACCTTGAGGCAGGGTCGAGTATTTGCACTTGTGCCTAGTGATGTGAAGAACACCGAATCTGTGGTATCAGGTATAATTTCTATCTGTGCTCAGAATGCCTATGTGCTGATTGATTTTGGTTCCACATATTCATTTGTATCGCATGCTTTCTCTCAGAAATTAACTAGACCATTAGAACCTATGAACTGTTTACTATCTGTATTTACGCCGTCTGGAGGTTCTATGATATGTGCTTATGTATGTCCGGTATGTGATATTATAATTGGTGATATGACATTGTATGTTCAAACCACCTAGTATGCCTGAGTTTACTTTCATTGAGAATGAAGTAGTTCCTCCGCCATATTTGATCTCATTCATGAAAGCCAAGAAATTGTTAAGGAAAGGTTGTTGGGGCTACTTATGTTGTGCATTGACTGAATTTTTAAATAGTACCAGTGTAGAAACTATTCCTATGGTTTGTGACTTTCCTGATGTGTTTTGCAATGATCTACCCAGGGACTTAATTGATAGGGAAATTGAATTTACCATTGATGTAATACCTGGAACATAACCCATTTTCAAGACTCCATATAGGATGTCGACTTCTGAATTGAAAGAGTTAAAAGTCCAACTTCAAGAACTCTTAGACAACAAATTCATCTGCCCGAGTACCTTACCTTGGGGTGCTCCAGTCTTATTTGTTAAAAAGAAAGATGGATCTTTAAGGCTATGTATTGATACCGTGAGTTAAACAAAGTAACCGTTAAGAACAAGTACCCACTACCCCGAATTGATGACTTGTTTGATCAATTTCAGGGAGCCTAAGCGTTTTCTAAGATTGACCTTAGATCCAGGTATCACCAGTTAAAGGTCAAGGTGGAAGACGTAGAGAAGACCGCATTTAGAACTAGATATGGGCATTATGAATTCCTAGTCATGCCATTTGGGGTAACCAATTTACCTGCTGCCTTTATGGACCTTATGAATAGGGTGTTCAAACAATTTCTGGATGAATTTATTGTTGTCTTTATTGATGATATATTGATTCACTCCAAAAGCAGGGAAGAACATGAGAATCATTTGAGAACTGCCTTACAGATTCTGAGGGAAAAGAAATTATATGCAAAACTTTCCAAATGTGAATTCTGGCTGGACAACGTAGTCTTTTTGGGCCATGTAATCAACAGGGATGGTATATCGGTAGACCCATAGAAAATTGAAGCCATTGTTGACTGTCCAAGACTAACCAATGTGTCCGAAGTTAGAAGTTTTCTGGGGCTTGCTGGTTACTACAGAAGGTTTGTGAAAGATTTTTCAAAACTTGCCATGCCATTGACACAGTTGACACAGAAAAATGTACCATTTGATTGGAATGATCAACGAGAGTCGGCTTTCCAAGAACTGAAAACAAGACTGGTAACGACACCAATCTTAACCTTGCCTAACAGAAATGATGGGTTTCAGATTTATAGTGACGCATCTTATAAGGGTTTAGGTTGTGTGTTAATGCAGAATGGGAAGGCGATTGCTTATGCATCTCGACAACTTCGTCCTTATGAAAAGAATTACCCGACGCATGATCTTGAACTGGCAGCCGTGGTGTTTTCTTTGAAAATCTAGCGCCATTATCTGTATGGAGAAACTTGTAAAATGTATACTGATCATAAAAGCTTGAAATATTTCTTTACCCAAAAAGAATTGAACATGAGACAGAGGAGTTGGTTAGAGTTAATCAAAGACTATGATTTGCATATTTTGTATCACCCAGGGAAAGTTAATACTGTGGCAAATGCCTTAAGCCGAAAGTCAATTGGGAATTTGTCATGTTTGCTCACCGGTCAGAAAGAATTTTTATGTGACTTGGAAAAGAATGAAATTGAAGTGATTTTGCATGGACAGGGTGGAATTCTAGCTGTTATTTCTGCCCAACCCGACATTATTAAAGAGATAAGAGACAGGCAATTGCAAGATGCATTTCTGAGAAAGATTGTGGATGAAATTGACTCAAAACTGAGGCAGGGATTTGTACTTGACAATGATGTGTTGAAATTCCAAAATCGCCTTTGTGTACCAGATTGTTCTAACTTGAGGAAATGCATCATGACTGAGGCTCACAATTCAAAATTCGCCATGAATCCGGGGAACATGAAGATGTATCATGATTTGAAATAGAATTTTTGGTGGCCTGGAATGAAAAAGTGTATTGCAGATTTTGTGGCTAGATGTTTATATTGCCAACAAGTTAAAGCCGAACATCAACGACTCGTTGGTTTATTGCAGCTACTTCCAATACCGGAATGGAAATGGAGCACATTACCATGGACTTTATCGTGGGATTGCCTCGCTTTTATCGAGGTATAGATTCTATTTGGGTTATAGCTGATCGTTTAATCTGCTCATTTTCTACCTGTTAAAACTATTTATAATGCTGACAAATTGGCCAACATTTATATGAATGAGATTGTGAGGTTACAGGGTGTACCAGTATCCATTGTATCTGACAGGGATTCAAAGCTTACGTCAAGATTTTGGCAAAGTTTACAACATGCTTTGGGGACTGAACTGAAATTAAGCAGTGCTTATCACCCGCAGACAGACGGCCAAACTGACCGAACAAATCAAACTTTGGAAGATATGTTACGGATGTGTGTATTAGACTTCCAAGGCAATTGGGAGATCTATTTACCGTTGGTCGAATTTGTGTATAATAACAGCTATCATTCGAGTATCGGTATGGCCCCTTATGAAGCTTTGTATGGAAGAAAATGCCGATCTCCGATATGTTGGGCCGAAGTAGGTGATAGACCTTTGTTGGGACCAGAACTTGTACAAAAAACAACTGAGAAAGTGAAACTAATCCAATAACGTCTGAAAACTGCACAAAGCAGACAAAAGTGTTACGCTGATGTTCGAAGAAGAGACAGAGAATATGAAGTTGGGGACCACGTGTTTATAAAAGTGACACCAATGAAAGGACAAACGCGGTTTGGTGTTAAGGGCAAATTAGCACCGAGATATGTTGGGCCATATGAAGTTTTAGAGAAGATCAACCCGATATCGTATCGGGTAGCCTTACCTCCGGTGATGGAGCATATGCACAACGTTTTTCATGTTTCAATGCTTCGAGATTACTTATGAGACCCATTTCATGTTATAGAGCTGACCCATGTGCTTTTAAATGATGATTATACTTATATAGAAAGACCTATTTAGATTGTGAATTGCCAGATCAAGAGATTGAGAAACAAAGACATACCGTTGGTAAAAGTTGATTGGCAAAACCATGGAGGAACTTATGCAACTTGGGAGACAGAGGAAGATATGATGAAAAGATACCCTGAACTGTTTCCTTTGGACCCAGTGTTCTTCCAGAATGAAGATAACTCGAGTTTGGAGGACCAAACTCTTTAAGGGGGGAAGACTGTAACAACCCCGACTCATGATTAACGATAATCCATGATTTAATATGCCTAATAAGTTATTAAGATTAGATTTTGAATTAATTGCACATGTATTGCGTTATTTGTGTTTTATCTGTTTATTGTAGGAATATTTGTTTGAAATTTCTGTTACATTTTATGAATCGAAGGCCTTATCAGCATCCGATCACGAAATTAACTTAGTATATGTGTTATTTGGAATTTTTAGAACATTATGATAGGTTCAATTAAAATTCGATTCAGAACGAGTAAATTGGATTAATTTAATGTCCATTTGATTAGCTTTAATAAACCAACACTAATGAAGCCTATATAAGGCTCCACATAAGCCTCCACTCAACTCTTTTTCTTCATTTTCAAACATATTTGAGCTATCACACACACAAAAACGTGTGAGAGAGGAAGGGACCAAGAGAGAGAGAGAGAGAGAGAGAGAGAGAGAGAGTTGAGATCAACAAGACTTGTTGGAATTGGGAATAATTAGTTTGGAATCTTAGTGTGCTCTTCATTCAGATCTTATTTGAGAGGTTGAGGTAAGAATTCAACACCTAGATTATATAATTATGATGTTTAGAACATGAATTCATGAGGATTTTGTTGAGTTACGCAAGATTTGAATTGAATAAGTTAGTAGAAGGATCACATCATGCATGCATGCTTTTTTCATAGCAAATTGAGGTTGTTTTAAAGGCTTTCCCCTCATGCATGTTGTAAATCTAGCATGGTTTGAAGAGTTCATAACAATTCTCACCCTTGAGTCTCATTTGATCAAGTATTGGAGGCTAAGAACTTAGGTGATTACATGCATGTCATATATAGAGCATGTCCTTGCATTTTAAGTTGAATTGTTACACAATTGCATGTCAATTGGGTCTTGATTTTGAGTAATGATTCTTACTTCATGATGGTTTCCAAGTTCACATGTGATTCCTCAAGTTTTTAGCCTAAAATGTTGAGCTTTGAAATGTTTAGTTCGAGTTTGGAGCTTGAGAGCAAATTTGGAAAACCCAGAATTCTGCTTCCACGCTGGAGTATAAGAGTTCACGTTCGAGCGACCACTCTGAGTGCGTGCATTTTCGCTCGAGCGACCTGAAGCCCACTCGAGTGTGAAATGCATGTACCCAGAAGTTCATATGTTTTGCAGATCGCTCGAGCGACAAAAGTCACGCTCGAGCAAAGGTCTGAGTCTCACGCTCGAGCGGGGATCAAGCGTCCGTCGAGCGTGAAAATTAAGCAACCAGTACTTTTTTCAAAAGTTTGCAGATCGCTCGAGTGAAGAAAGTTGCGCTTGAGTGGACTTTTACATTTTGCACGTCCGCTCGAGCGAGGAAAACCACGCTCGAGTATGGACCCTGCTTTCAGCAAGTTTTGAAAAATATTTTCAAGTACATTTTTGCATCCTCATTCCATCCTAGGCCAAGATTAAGACTCCATAATGAGGTTAAAGACTAGAAACGCACTAAGAACAAATGAAATAAGTTATGTACAATCCGAGCGTGTGTTTCAATGTATGAATCTTCCATGTTATGTAGGTCGCGTGCCTCAAGTTAAGTGAATTGCCCACTTTGCCTATCTATTTGGAGCCACCAGTTATCTGTGAGTAATAACTCTGCTAAGTTATGTTTAACTTTAATTATTTTCTAATGCTATGAAATGATTAGTTTTCCGAAATACGATGTTTTGTATGGATGAATGAATGATTGTCCAAGTTTCTGAAATGTATTCGTGGCATCTTTAGCATCATATGATATATGTCCCTTTATGGGTCATCGGAATAAGTTTATGGTAGTCCTAGATATGGGTTATCGGATTTGTTAACGCTAATGGATGTGCCGCGTACTATGATATGCAACATACAAACTTCGAATATGAATACAACTACGAATATGAATCTGTTTCTGCCGTGACATTTGACTATATATAAGATTCTGCTTCCTTATGGGACATCATTCATCTACCTCTTTACTCTGTTATTATTCACTGGGCCCCGCTCACTATTTATCTATTATGTATGTAGGTGAGCAGGCGCGTGACCAGGCCTGAGCTGCCGCCTGAAGTTTTTGTTAGCCAACCTTTGTGCCTCCCGAGAAGGTTCCGAATTAAGTCGAGTTTAGTGGTTGTTTTGTGAATGTACTAAACGTTGTTTCTTTTGAATTTTTGGGCAAGATTTCTGATAATATGTTCTAGGAGCGATGTGTATATACTGTATCTTTTGACGTCACTCGCAAGTTTATAAAGGTTTTACATTATCTGTCCCATATATGTCTTCACAGCTCATTGGACTACTATTATTTTGTATAATTGCTTCCGCAGCCCCTAACTATATGTTATTTGGTTAAAAGGCCTTTGGTAATCCAAGGATTACTGGCCAGTTATGATGCTAAACTTATAGGGACGGGTTTGGGTCGTGACAGTAATGAAGAGGAATGTTCATGAAGAGAAATACGTTAGGTTTAGGTGAGTAAGAAATATATTTAGGTGGGAGAAGTGAGTGTACAATATTTTAGAGTTGTCTTTATGTGGTGGATGAGTGTTCAATTAAAAAAAAAAAAATTAATGTAATTTGACTTCAGGTATAATCGTAATAAAAAAATAAAAATAAAAATTAGGATTTGAAGAGTTTAAAGAAATTAAGCAAGTTATTGACAATGAGAATGTGGGACGAGAATGGTTTTGTTGCCCAATCACGTGTTGATTTTTTGTTAAATATATTTATAAGTGCATAATTTTTTTAATTTTTCAATATAGTAAAATTAAAATGTTAAACTCAACATTTACTTTTCACTTATTAATATATCATATTACATATTTTAATTATCATTAATTATAAATTATTGTATATATTATTTTTACTATTTTTAAAGTAACAAAATTAGCATCCCCGCTCCGTCACCTCCTACATGGTATTCTCCTCTCTGCTTTAATGATAATTAAACTATGAATGAACCATGTTAACTGAATGTTGGCGTGATCTCAAAGTTATATGGGGGTTTCATTGTAGTTTATCCTTAATTTTTACCTGCTAAGCTTTGATTTGATTTGATTTGCAAATTTTTATCTGCTGAAACTAAATTCAATGTTATTATCAGAACTCATAAATGTTGATCCAGCAAGACACTGATATGTGCTTTTATGTCATCACAATCCTTGATTGAGAAAAGTGTTGACGATGATCCATATAAGATGTCAGAATTTTTTTTGATTGAATTGAAAAACATAGCTCCAAAAATTAACACTTCCCATCAGTACTTGATAAACGTACATCTCTACAAGTCGGTCAAGATTAGCATCCACCAAATTTTCAAAACAAAAAATAAAAAAAAAAAAAAAAAAATCCCACAGCAAGCAGCTGAGATGTATTAGAATTTAGAATACATAGGTCCCATTCTTTACAAGTGTCCTATCCTGTAGAACCAAAATGCGCTTGTCATTTACCCTCTGAAGTAAATAAGAGATTGATCAAGCTAGATCATCTATTTTTGTTCTTACATCCATTACCATGATATTGTCAGCGGCTTTTATAGTAGATAGCCTGCAAAAGGCGGGTCACAAAATCACATATTGAATCTCACAATCAAGTAGGAAAACAAGTGCCACAAGAAAACTCACCTATGTGCTATGACAATGACTGTTCTTTTTACTCTACAGTCATTTCTGAAAGCATGAAGAAGCCTCTAAAAAATACGGCAAATGATGTATCAACAAGTGCAGTAATCTAGTAAATTTATTTATTTATTTTGTCTATTGATTTTCTGGATGATGTTTTTATAGTGGAAGAGATAAATGTGCTTACTGCAATGTAATATTCATTTTCTGCATCCAGAGCACTGGTGGCTTCGTCAAGGATTAGAATAGCAGGGTCTCTAACAATGGCCCTAGCAATAGCGATCCGCTGCTTTTGACCCCCACTAAGCAAACCATCGTCAACGATGGTCTCATAACCATTGGGAAGAGATGAGATAAATTCATGAGCATTGGCTTGTTTCGCAGCCCATTCTACATCTTGCTGTTTGATGTCTCTGGAGAAACCATAACTAATGTTCGATTTCACATCCATGTGAAAAAGATGGGGTTCCTGTTCAAATAGAACATTTATGGAACAATATTGTAACAAGTTTTCCAGCATTTCTTGCACTTATATCAGTCTAACCTGTCCAACAAATCCAATTTTGTCCTGTAACCACCTAATGTCCAACTTTCTAAGAGGAAAACCACAACCGAAATCTGTAATTAAATGGCACTTGTATATACAAGATCCAGGTAGCAAACATCAAAGTCACAATTTTTTAGACGTGCAAGGTGTTTCATGCAAGGATAGTTGTGAGACTTATGAGAGAACAATTAAACGAAGTTTGGTATAACAATAAGTGGGTGGAAAAATTCCCCACCACTCCTGTTCCATATTGCGAGACAATAGAAAGCAACCCATGAACAGATGCACAAAATTTGGGGGTGATCGTTTGACCTGAGCACCAACAATTAGGAATTGGTGTATAAATTCAAGGCAATTTAGGTTCTAACCGGGGAAAAAAGTATCATGGAGTTCTAAACATTTTATTTGGTGTCAAACATACTTCACTGGAGACATCGTAGGACACGTTTCAGAAATGCTTGAAACTTGCTTGGAGAGAGTATCAGTGGTTTCACCATATAGAAACTTATAAACTAATGGGTGAAATAATAGATTAGTAGTTCCTTTATGTAATCATTTATTCAATTCCAAGATCATGACATAATACATGTGTAAACATTGCTTACCTCTCCGCTGGTTGGCTCATAGAGACGAAGCAAAAGATTCACTAATGTGCTTTTCCCACTACCACTGAGACCGGCCTTGGCAAGATTAGGAAATGGAAATGCAGTTTGTACTCAATTTTTTGTTCCAGGATGAAACAACAGTAAATAAGCAATGTCATTTCTTACAATTGCCACCAATTCATTAGTCTGTACAGAAATGTTTACATGCTCTAGAACAGGTACCTGTTCAAATGTCAGAGACTAGTGGATGAGTTATTTCCATCAAAAAGAATAAACACAAGGAATAGTTAATATCAACAGGAACCTTAAAGGAAGTGATTAAGAAAATCCTATGAAGGTGCTATAAGTTTTCAAAATTTATTTCATGACATGTTCATATGATAAAAGTCCTGAGTATATTAAGAGTCATGTGTTACCTCAATAAAAATATCTTATCAAATGGAAAGGTTTGGCTGATGTGACAAGGCACATTCATACGGAGCCTAACAAAGACAAATTAACAGGAAAAACTTTTTCTAAATATAAGAAGTTTATTGAATAATAAAACATGTTATTACATCGTGAGATGTGTTAAACGGATAAATGCAAAGTATTCTAATCAGTATAGGTTTAATTGCTAGTGAATCCTTATCTGAAAGAATATTGTACTTCTCAGAAATCTAAGATACACGTTGTATGAGCACGAAATAATATTCTCGTATAATCCTGTTGATCAAGTTTGTGCTCCTCCAAACATCGTCGCTTTATTCCCTGAAAACACAAACGTGAGCTAGCTGGCGGGTGTGTGCCGGATACCTCTTCGATGCCTAAGTCAGCAAAATAGACAAATAGACAAAAGCTCTGTATATTCGAGAATGAAAGTTGTGATACCTCTATATAGGTTCTGTTGTGAGCTTTTATAGTTTTTGCTTGGCATAATCCTAGTAGGACTCTTACTCCTTAATGTAGAGTCCTCCTAGGAATCACACTCCTGAAAGATAATGCTTATCCTTCAACACCCTTCTCACTGCTTAAACCAAGTGAGATGGTTTTACCATGGTTGAATAACAAAGCAACCGGGCTAACATACGCTGATATGGCTAGTTTCACCGAACTCTCCTTAGCTCGGTTCTACCTTATTTCACCTAGCTCGATATCAACTTGTTTGCACAACGCAACTCCTTATACCCCAGTTCTAAATATTCGAACCGAGCTAACCTCAGTCATCCATGACTGGGCTAACAGAGCCCAGCTGCAAAGCCCATTCTACTTAGCCCATAGCTCGGCGCGCTTCTTTCCAGTCCTAGCTCGGCCCAGATTTATGCTTTTTACTTTCTCAATTGCTTCTTAATTCCATTTGCGTAGCATGATCGGGATTACTTGTTACCAGCCGAGCTAAAAGTTCAGACCTTCAACCGAGCTAATTTGTTACCGGGCTACCGATTTGTCCGGTCGAAAAAATGTCTTTTCAGTCACGCTGTACATCTGAATCGCTTTCTATTCCCATAGACACGTGGCTGGTCCCTATTGGTTGAACACAGCTATCAACGCCGTCTTCGTACCTCACGAATTTTGAATAGTCCCGCCCAAATCTAGGTTTTATACAAAAAAACCCCCATTTTTGAAAAACACTCCTACTGTTCATCTTCTTTCCTTTGCCCTCTGAGAGCTTGTGCGTTCGAAGCTCCACACTCACGCCTTCATCACCATTGGCTACTGTTCCTTCGCGACTTTACACTCGTAAGTTTGCTAACACTTCTTTATGTTGTTCTTTTTCAACTATTTCTTCATTTTTGATATTCAATCCCCGCATACATGTGTTTATATACGCTAGATATCCACCATAGTATTGAGCAAATGCTATATACCCCAAACCTTAGGCTCGAGCTCAAGAACACAACGTCTGGATTCAAAAAACATGAAGTTTGAATCTAGAATCGTGCTGTAACTGAGCTAAAAACCTGTTTAGGCAACTCTAGGCTTAAACACAACCGAACTAGGGTACTCCACCCAAAAACTGAACTAAAATTTTCACGCGTCGCCTTATGTTATAACCGGTCTAAGAACCTTCTTTCACATTTAGCCGAGCTAAAGACGTTTGCTCTACCCGGACTAAGAACGGATCGCATCCCACGTAGCCGAACTAGGGTTATATTTATTTTGCCTTTATACTTAGCACGGTCCAACGATCTGGGCTTAACACTTTTCATCTTCACTTTGCAGACTTTGACTAGGTTGGCTAGGCGCACCTTTGCACGCTCAACCGAGATACTCGACGTCATCTCAACACCGAACTAGGACTCCGGGCTAAGTTATACACAATTTAAGTTATAAATGGGTAAATACCGGTTCCTAGTAAACTCCCTTGGGGCCATTGCCGAATTTCGCAAGGATTACAAGATCCTCGACAATGTTCACCTTTCTTTAGCCGAGCTAGACACAATACCTTGGGAAAAAGAGGGCTTCGTCCCCTTCACCGTGATATCCATTGTTGAGGCTGGACTTCGATTTCCTGTTCAGCCACTATTATGTGAATTCCTTAGGCAGACTAGAATATGCCCAACCCAACTTAGCACCAATTCTTACAGAATAATAAATGGCATCGCCGAGCTAAATCGTCGGCTTGGCCTCAACCTCGGTTTAGCCGAACTATTTCAACAATACTCACTTGGCCAAAATGAAGACGACTGGGTACATTATTTAAGAATAAGAAGACGCTGAGAGAAAATAATAAAAAACACACCGGACAAAGATGTGAATGATGACGACTTTTTCTGGGTTTCTGGTAATTTTAAAGACCAAGAAGCCCCAATACTGGGATATGGAATTAACTGGAATAAAGGAGTAGCCGGTATGAATACCTCAGCTTAACTTGTCTGATTTTTGCTCTTTATTGCTTACAACTTCTACACTGTGCTAACCGTTTTCTTTCTCCATGTGCAGACTTGAACCAACTAAAGTCACAATACCAATACCCCAACTTAGACGCTCTCCGCGCCGCACTTCGATATTGCGACCAAGGTTGGGCCGAGCTACTTAACTTTGAACCAACCTACACATATAGTGGAAGGAGGAAGACCAGGGTGTCAGACTTTCTCCTTGAGCCTTCACCAGAACCAGATCCTACATTTCCTCAAATTAGGCTGATCCCACTAACAGAGGAACAAGAGATGGCTAAGAAAAGAGCAGTTAGAGCCTTGATCACCGAAACAACTACTCAAGCCGAGGTACCACAAGCCGGCCAAACAAATGAGGCAGTGGTGGCCCTTCCAACGGCCCGAGCCTCGTCATCACAGATGAGCAAGCGTGTTCGCACATCTGCAACCGAGCCACAACATCTCGTTGATGAAGATGATACCGTGCTTCCTCAATCCACCCGGCCGAGCCCAGAACCAGTGCGTCCAGACCAGGCTAGCCCTTCAGAGTGGGCACCAAGAGTGACTTATAAGAACCGAGCCATAACAAGCACAGATTCAGTGGTCGCTGAAAAAGACCACTCACTCGCCTTCAACCTCGCCAAGAGCGTGTGCTTGCCAGCCGATATGGAGCATCATGATCATCTGACCGAATTGAAGGCCATCCGCTCGGCGACAAAGTCGATGGTGCTGGTAAGTTTCCCCGCTTGTCTTTCCAGTTTGTACATCTGTCTGCACGGTTTTAACCATAATTACTATCTCTCCTTTTGCAGGCCATGCAAAAGAATCATGTCGCTCACAAGCGCGTGTTGGAGCTGCGTAAGATGTAACGCCCTCAAAATAATAACATCAAACCCATCAATATTGACATGCATTGATATAAGAAATAAACCCCTTCCATTCATCAGAGTAGTTCATTACAAAAAGTAATACATGTTAACAACAAAAGCAAATGCCCTACGGGCTTATAGCTTTCCAAGTTAACACTTGGTTACAAAAAAGGAGTGCTAACTCAAATACACATTAAGCCCTTGGCTTGAATTTACATGTATTACATCAAAAGATAACAAAACAATAAAAGTTTGTCTGCCTCTAGCCTCCCAAGCTATGACCTTGGAGGTGGCATGCTACCTGTACCTGAAAATGATATCCCATATAGGGTGAGCCACAGCCTAGTAGAAATACACCAAACCAATTATGAACAATGACTAAGAGATTAGCAGTTGATAGATGGTCAACACAAATACATCTACTTATATCACATTTCAGTTTTATGACATTAAGTCCATGTTACATTTCATTTCCCATTCCTTTTTTAACTTTGATTTTGAAAACACGGCTCAGAACCTGGCCAAATAACTTAATGAGGTTTAAACTCATCTTTAAAACCCTTTCTAAAATCATGATGGATACACATTGTAGTGCTGTATCAATAACATATAAAATCACTTCCACATATTTCAAATAATACACATAGTAGTGCTGTATTAATGAAACAAAACACTTCCATACGTTTCAAATAATACACATTGTAGTGCTATATTAATGAAACAAAACACTTCCATTTCGCAGCCTGATACACATTGTAGTGCTGTATCACTGTCACACAAAATTCGGTTTAGAGGTCCATCCCCTATGTTTCCCTAAACCGCGGAGTACATCCCCTATCTTCTCCCACACAACACAATGTATATAAACATAGATCATATACATAGTCAATCAATACAAAAGTTAATGTATTATTCTAACTGTTATATTCAATAGCATACTCAATTGACTAGTTTTAGTTTGCCTAATCATCATGCATTGTCTACAACAATGAAGACTATCCTCCACCGATAGCCCCAAACAGTTATTTCTAAACAGAAATTGGATGCATCAAATGGATATATAATCAACATTTCAACTAGGTGAGCAATAATTAAATTCGACTACACCCTTTAACTCCATACATCTTCAATTTCACTTTCTCAGTTCAATTCTTCATTTCTCCAAATTAATTATACCAATTAATTTAACTATGTAATTAGGACATTTCCCATAATTAACATAACAACCCTAAGGTTCCATTTCCTTCAATAGATCATTATTAATCTCATTTCCTTCTATGCCAAACATGCATATAGATTTATATAACCAAAACCCCAACTGTTGTAAAATTACCCAAAAGCCCCAAACTTTCACAAAATTACCAAACCAACCCCAACATATCAAAATGCCAAAATTCAAAGACAAAGCTCATAAAGAGGAGTAGGGTATCCCTACCTCGAAGTTTGAGCTCAAATGGAGATGAAGACCAAAAACCCAACGTGCTCCAAATCCCAACTTTTTCAGATTAAAACAAAGCTCTCAACACCCTCTATCTTTTTAACAAAGAGGCTAGGCTAGGAACCCACTAGAAGAAGATGAAATCTAGAGAGAAGACAAGTTTAGAGAGAGAGAGTGTCGGCTGCTAGGGTTTACAAAATGAAAGAGAAAGAAAAGTGATGTTTAAAATTGCTGCTGTCTGCTGATATAAACAGGCTCGCTCGAGCGAAGACTTGGTCGCTCGAGCGACCAGACACAAGAAACCCTCGCTCGAGCGAATAAAGTCTCGCTCGAGCCAAAAACTCGAAGCTTCAGGTCTGTAACCCAGAAGCACGCTCGAGTGACAGAATGCTCGCTCGCTCGCTCTAGCAAAGGAAAGCTCGCTCGAGCCAAGAAACACAGCTCTCAGGTTCAGAACCAGACGTAATTGCTCACTCGAGCGAATCCACTCTGGCTCGATCCACCAGACACAAAAACTTAACTCTCGCTCGAGCGAAGAAACCTTGGCTCGAGCGAAGAAACCAAAACAAGAAGCTCGCTCGAGCGACAAACTGCTCGCTCGAGCGAAGGTCCAAAAATCTGGGCAGCAACACTTGACTCCCAAACACAACCAACCTGTAACAAACCTGCCCAACACATCCTATAACTCAAATACGAAGTATGAAAGGATGTAAACAACATATAAACAACCGCTAACATCCATGGAACCAAGTCCGGATCACTATACAACAAGGGATAAAACCCGGGATCGCTATAACCTCCCCCCCTTAAAGAATTTCGTCCTAGAAATTAGCACAAGCTTTCAAAAAAACAAGTTCTTCTCCGTTTAAACAATGTTACAATACAACATTCAATTACTCGACCCATTACCGGTCATCACATCTCTTACCAAGAGGCATTTCACAATATGTAAACAACATATATATTTCAACATGCACTAACATTATGCATTTTCCTTCCAATTTCAACAATTTCATATCATAACCAATGTTCATGATACATTTTCAATTCTACAATATATTCAACATATACAATGTTACATTAAACTTCCATATTGAGGCAAGTTCCAAAACATACTTCCATTAAACCAAAACATTTTCAATGTTTTACAACTTAAGACATATATAAAGCTCTTAAGTCCAACAATATTACAAAATCTAAATACAAGATTACATATCAACAAACATGTCCGGATATTTCTCACGGACTTCCAACTCATGTTCCCAAGTGGCTTCCTCCACTCCGTGATGTTTCCACAATACCTTTACCAAGGGAATGGTCTTGCCTCGCAAGACTTGATCCCGCCTATCCAAGACCCAAACCGGTCTCTCCTCATACGAGGCATCCTCATCTACCTCCAAGTCGGTCCAATCCAATACATGCGATGGATCCGGCTCATACTTCCGAAGCATACTCACATGAAACACGTCATGCACTCCGGACAACTGCGGCGGCAAGGCCAAACGATAGGCAACCTCGCCAATCCTTTCAAGGATCTCAAAAGGGCCAATAAACCGAGGGGACAACTTCCCACTCTTCCCGAATCTCATCAATCCCTGCCTAGGTGATATCTTTAGAAAGATGTGATCACCTACTTCAAACACCAAAGGTCTCCTCCTACGGTCGGCATAGGATTTCTGACGACTCTGCTGTAACAAGCCTCCTACGGATAAGCTCAACTTTCTCCGTCGTTTTCCTCACCAACTCCGGACCCAACAAAGGTGCATCACCCACCTCAGCCCAACAAACTGGAGACCTACACGGTCGGCCATACAAGGCCTCAAACGGTGCCATACCGATACTAGACTGGAAGCTGTTGTTGTAGGCAAACTCCACCAAAGGCAAGTGCCTCTCCCACGTCCCACTAAAATCAAGGACACAACCCCGAAGCATATCCTCAAGGATCTGAATAGTACGCTCGGACTGCCGGTCAGTCTAAGGATGGTAAGCCGTACTGAAGGTCAACTTAGTACCCAAGGCACTCTGCAAACTTTGCCACAACCTAGCAGTAAAACGAGGGTCTCTATCTGAAACGATCGTCACTGGGACCCCGTGCAACCTCACTATGTCCCAAATATATAAGTCAGCAAGATGATCTACCAAATCTCTCACGCGCATAGGAATGAAGTGCGCCGACTTAGTCAAACGATCTACAACCACCCAAATGGCATCACTACCCCGCTGAGTCCTCGGAAGACCTACAATGAAGTCCATAGTGACATGCTCCCACTTCCACTTGGCAATAGGCAAGGGTTGTAACAAACCCGCTGGCCTCTGATGCTCGGCCTTCACTTGCTGACAAGTAAGGCACTTGGACACAAACACCGCCACATCTCTCTTCATACCCCGCCACCAAAACTGGCGACCCAAATCCCGATACATCTTAGTGCCTCCCGGATGCACCGCAAGGCGCGAATGATGAAACTCTTGGAGTACCTCCTCTCGGCAAGACTCCGGCACAAACAAACGGTCTCGGTATCTCACACTCTGGTCAGGATACACCGTCAAACCCTTCTCCACCTTCCCACTGGAGATCTTCTCTCGGAGGGATTCTACCTCAAGGTCACCTCTCTGTGCCTCTAACACTCGAGTCACAAGCGTAGGCTGCGCAACAACAGAAAACAAGGCCACAGCCTCAACAAATTCGCCCAGAAGCAAATCAAACTCACTAAGAGCACCCTACATCTCCCACTCCCGGATGGCTATACAAGCTACATCACTAACGGATTTTCTGCTAAGGGCGTCGGCCACAACATTGGCCTTCCCCGGGTGATAATGCAACTCAAAGTCGTAATCCTCAATGAACTCCATCCACCTCCTCTGCCTCAAGTTCAAGTCTTTCTGTGTAAACAGATATTTCAGACTCTTATGATTCGAGAACACCTCGAATCTCTCACCATAAAGGCAGTGCCTCTAAATCTTCAAGGCAAAAATCACTGCTGCTAATTCTAGGTCATGGGTAGGGTAATTCTTCTCGTGTATTTTCAACTGACGTGAGCCATAGGCAACCACCTTCCCTTCTTGCATCAACACACAACCCAAACCCTCTCGTGAGGCATCACAATAGACTGCATAACCCAACCCTCTCTTCGGAATAATCAAAACCGGAGCAGTAGTCAATCTAATCTTCAACTCTTGGAACGACTTTTCACAAGTCTCACTCCACACAAATTTGACTCCCTTCTGAGTCAATCTAGTCAACGGCGAAGCTAGCCTGGAGAAATCCTTCACAAACCGTCGGTAGTACCCAGCGAATCCTAGAAAATTAAGGATCTCAAACACACTCTTAGGCTGTGCCCAATCTTGCACTGCCTCAATCTTGGATGTATCAACAGACACCCCTTCCCCAGAAACCACGTGGCCTAAGAACTTGACTTCTCCTAGCCAGAACTCACACTTCCTAAACTTGGCATACAGCCTATGGGTTCTAAGTAACTCTAGCACCACTCTCAAGTGTGCCTCGTGCTCCTCCTTAGAAGGTGAATAAATCAGAATGTCATCCACGAAAACGACTACAAAACGGTCTAAGAATTCCCGGAATATTCGGTTCATCAAATCCATAAACACTGTCAGTGCATTGGTGAGCCCAAATGGCATCACCAGAAACTCATAGTGGCCATACCGCGTACGGAATACCGTCTTCGGAATATTTTCCTCCCTGACCCTCAACTGGTGGTAACCCGATCTCAAGTCTATCTTAGAGAAACAACGGGAACCCTTCAACTGGTCAAACAAATCATCAATACGGGGCATAGGGTACTTATTCTTGACCGTAGCCCGATTCAACTTCCGGTAATTGATACACAGTCTCAAGGCACCATCTTTCTTTTTAGCAAAGAGGACCGGTGCTCCTCACTGCGAAACACTTGGGCAAATAAAGCCCTTATCCAGCAGCTCTTGGAGCTGAATCTTCAACTCAACTAACTCGGCTGGGGCAAAACGATAAGGTGCCATAGAAATCGGCGCCGTGCTGGGCACTAGATCAATAGAGAACTCAATCTCTCGATGAGGTGGCAAACTAACAAGATCCTCAGGAAATACGTCCGAGTACTCACAAACCACTCTTGGCAACACAGTCTGGGTCTCACCACACTCATTACTCAAAAAGCTAGCAAGTAGACCACTAAGCTCACTCCGCCCTCGCGGATCATACATCGGTGGCAACACACTACCAACCCGATCCCCCAGAAAATGGAAACACTCCCTGCTCAAGGTACAAACTGTGACCCTCTGGCGGTAGCAGTCAATAACAGCTCGGTATGACGATAGCCAGTCCATACCCAAAATAACATCAAATCCCGTCATGGGCATCACTACAAAAGGAAACGGAAGCCGACGATCGGCGACCTCTATATCACAACCCCTACAGCCTTGTTTCAAAACCAACTCACCCCCAATAGGTGACACTACACAAATAGGAGATGCTAACTGTGCCAACTCCAATCCCAAAACAGATGCAAATGCAGCAGATACAAAAGAATGAGATGCACCCGTATCGATCAAGACACTAGCAACCGAATTGCAAAACAAGAAGGTACCTCTCACAACTGATGGAGTAGGTACAAGATCCTGCGCAGTAACAGCATACACGCGCCCTGTAGGCCCCTGATCCACCTGCTCACCCCTCGGAGCATACGACTACTGTACAGACTGGGACGACGAAGCTCCCGGATTGGCCTTCGAGGCCTGCGCAGACTAAGCTGGCTGAAAACTCTGCGTCTGCCTAAAACCAGACGCTCCTGAAGTGGCACTCAACTGTGGGCAGAACCTCTTCAGGTGCCCAGGCTGACCACACTGATAACAAGATAAGGGCTGGCCCCTGCCCTGACTCTGGCTCTGCGGTCTAACTGAAGAAGAAGCAGCTCTCTGACCTCCTCCCCTCTGTGGGCAAACTGAAGCCTTGTGGCCTAACTGACCACACTTGTAACAGGTGAACTCTCCCTGATTGACTCTTCCCGAGCTTGCACTTGGCACTGGAAAGGTCGATCTAGCCACACCACCATGAGACTGCTGAGGGTTAATACTCCTCTGTCTCCTGCCATCTCCCTGACCATCCTGGCTCCTCTTGGAGCCTCTCTGTCCCTCCTCCTCCTGCATCATGATCTCCATATGGGCTGCAGCATCAACTAAGCGCCCATAGTCTCGGATCATAGAATCCCCAACTCTCATCTTCAGGCCACGCCTCAACCTCTTCTCAAACTTGATACAACGATGTTCCTCGGACGCCACAAGCTCAGGTGCAAACCTGAACAAGCTAGTAAAAGCAGCCTCAAACTCGGCCACTGAAGAACTCAACTGAAAAAGCTGGCAGAACTGGTCTCTCAGCTTCTCCCTAACTGCTGAAGATAAGAACTTTTCCTGGAAAGCATTCACAAAAGCCTCCCAAGTGCCCTCAATGCGACCCTTCACGAACTTCCACCACTGACCCGCATCCCCCTTCAGCTGGAAAGATGCCAAAGTCACTTTCAATGCCCCATCCTCGATGCCAAGCATCTCGAACGTCTTACTCATCTGCTCCAACCACTCGTCAGCCTTAAGTGGCTCCTTCGGATCCCCAACAAACTCATCCGGATTAGACCGGAAAAACTCCATTTTCAAGAAGGAAGGCCCTGCCTCAACAACCTGGGCCTGCACTGGAGCTGAACTGGATTCTCAGCTCTGAGAATTCCCATAGACTCCCTCAAAGCATCGGCTATCCCACGGGCTAAGTCGCCCATAGCTTGCTGACCTACTGGCTCGGCCACATTGGCCTGACCAGTTCCCTCCTGCTGTGCCAGAATATCATCCGGTAAAGGCATCTCCTGCCTTCTAGGCCTACCTCGCCTACCTCCACGTCCTCGTCTTGACATCCTAATAAAGGCAACGAAGAACATTAGCACATTCATAAATGTGCCGAAACTAAACGCCCGCGTCCTAATACATGGACAACTGTAATTCATTCCACGTAAGCACATAATCACATAAGCACTTACGAATTTCATTTCCGGATAATGATAGTCCCGATGCGTTGCTAGAGTTCCGGTTAGAAACAGCATTGATCAAGTGCTTTTCCAACAAGACTCACAGAAACCCAAGGATCCAATCAACATCTTAGAAATTAAATCCCATACCGAAATAGTCACATAAACATGTTATCACATAAGTACACAACACTACATCTAGGTCTCTAACAAGCGAGACAAACCCATTGTGATCCTAATCACTTCCCACGTACCCAAAGTGTTCAAACCCGGTACGCTCTGATACCAAGTTGTAATGCCCTCAAAATAATAACATTAAACCCATCAATATTGACATGTATTGATATAAGAAATAAACCCCTTCCATTCATCAGAGTAGTTCATTACAAAAAGTAATACATGTTAACAACAAAAGCAAATGTCCTACGGGCTTACAACTTTCCAAGTTAACACTTGGTTACAAAAAAGGAGTGCTAACTCAAATACACATTAAGCCCTTGGATTGAATTTACATGTATTACATCAAAAGATAACAAAACAACAAAAGTCTGTCTGCCTCTAGCCTCCCAAGCTATGACCTTGGAGGTGGCATGCTACCTGTACCTGAAAATGATATCCCATATAGGGTGAGCCAAAGCCTGTAGAAATACACAAAACCAACTACGAACAATGACTAAGAGATTAGCAGTTGATAGATGGTCAACACAAATACATCCACTTATATCACATTTCGGTTTCATGACATTAAGTCCATGTTACATTTCATTTCCCATTCCTTTTTCAACTTTGATTTTGAAAACACGGCTCAGAACCTGGCCAAATAACTTAATGAGGTTTAAACTCATCTTTAAAACCCTTTCTAAAATCATGATGGATACACATTGTAGTGCTGTATCAATAACATATAAAATCACTTCCACATATCTCAAATAATACATATAGTAGTGCTGTATTAATGAAACAAAACACTTCCATACGTTTCAAATAATACACATTGTAGTGCTATATTAATGAAACAAAACACTTCCATTTCGCAGCCTGATACACATTGTAGTGCTGTATCACTGTCACACAAAATCCGGTTTAGAGGTCCATCCCCTATCTTTCCCTAAACCGCGGAGTACATCCCCTATCTTCTCCCACACAACACAATGTATATAAACATAGATCATATACATAGTCAATCAATACAAAAGTTAATGTATTATTCCAACTGCTATATTCAATAGCATACTCAATTGACTAGTTTTAGTTTGCCTAATCATCATGCATTGTCTAAAACAATGAAGACTATCCTCCACCGATAGCCCCAAGCAGTTAGTTCTAAACAGAAATTAAATGCATCAAATGGATATATAATCAACATTTCAACTAGGTGAGCAATAATTAAATTCGACTACACCCTTTAACTCCATACATCTTCAATTTCACTTTCTCAATTCAATTCTTCATTTCTCCAAATTAATTATACCAATTAATTTAACTATGTAATTAGGACATTTCCCATAATTAACATAACAACCCTAAGGTTCCATTTCCTTCAATAGATCATTATTAATCTCATTTCCTTCTATGCCAAACATGCATATAGATTTATATAACCAAAACCCCAACTGTTGTAAAATTACCCAAAAGCCCCAAACTTTCACAAAATTACCAAACCAACCCCAACATATCAAAACGCCAAAATTCAAAGACAAAGCTCATAAAGAGGAGTAGGGTATCCCTACCTCGAAGTTTGAGCTCAAATGGAGATGAAGACCAAAAACCCAACGTGCTCCAAATCCCAACTTTTTCAGATTAAAACAAAGCTCTCAACACCCTCTATCTTTTTAACAAAGAGGCTAGGCTAGGAACCCACTAGAAGAAGATGAAATCTAGAGAGAAGACAAGTTTAGAGAGAGAGAGTGTCAGCTGCTAGGGTTTACAAAATGAAAGAGGAAGAAAAGTGATGTTTAAAATCGCTGCTGTCTGCTGATATAAACAGGCTCGCTCGAGCGAAGACTTGGTCGCTCGAGCGACCAGACACAAGAAACCCTCGCTCGAGCGAATAAAGTCTCGCTCGAGCCAAAAACTCGAAGCTTCAGGTCTATAACCCAGAAGCACGCTCGAGCGACAGAATGCTCGCTCGAGCGAGGAACTCGAAAACATACACCTTGCTCGCTCGAGCGAAGGAAAGCTCGCTCGAGCCAAGAAACACAGCTCTCAGGTCCAGAACCAGACGCAATCGCTCGCTCGAGCGAATCCACTCTGGCTCGATCCACCAGACACAAAAACTCAACTCTCACTCGAGCGAAGAAACCCTGGCTCGAGTGAAGGACCAAAACAAGAAGCTCGCTCGAGCGAAGGTCCAAAAATCTGGGTAGTAACACTTGACTTCAAAACACAACCAACCTGTAACAAACCTGCCCAACACATCCTATAACTCAAATACGAAGTATGAAAGGATGTAAACAAGATATAAACAACCGCTAACATCCACGGAACCAAGTCCGGATCACTGTACAACAAGGGATAAAACCCGGGATCGGTATATAAGACCACGCGGCTGGCCGTAGTTGAGGCCAACGCCAAGACGGCCGAGCTAGAAGAATCTAAGCAGAAAATGGTCGAGCTGAAATTTGAAGTTGCCCGGCTCACCAGGCTGGTTAACTCGGTTGAGGCAGATAAGCAAAAGGCTTTGGTAGAGCGGAAAGACTAATACTTGCGCGAGCTGGCCAAGCTCGAAAAAAAGAAAGACGCCGAAATAGCCGAGCTGAAGAAGAGCGCGGAAGACGCTGAGGACCGCGGCTACAAGGATGGGGAAGCCACCTACATCCTGCAGTGCGAGGCTGCAAAGGACATATTTTTCAAATACGGATGGAAGACGGCTGCCTTAAAGCTTGGTTTTGGCCAGGAAACCGAGGTCTTCCAGAATCCTCCTCCTCACTTCATTCTGAGCTATATGGTGGACTACGCCAATGCCATTCAAGAGAAATTGCTCCAAGTAGGGGAGGAAGATGAGGCGTCCCCAGAACCAGAAGACGCCCTAGCTACTACTCGTGACCCCGGTCTCCAGACTGCTCAGTTAGCTCGAGTTGATCCACCGGTGCCCATTACTATTGAAGATGTGGCAGTGATCGACCTACCTGCCAACACCGGGTTACCGAGTGGTGAAGCTCGGGTTGATTTGGATGCCGATTTGGATGACCTATTTGCTTAATCATGTATTTTCTTCTTTTAACTTTTTAAAAGAATTTGTAACCGGGCTGAAGCCCTACTTCTTGTAACTTTGTTTTGAATCTTGAATGAAATCTACTTTTTTTTGCTCGGTTTATTCCATACCTGCATTTATTTTTCAACTATGATTTGCATGAAGTATAGCATTTTTTGGCAGAGATACTTATCTCGGTCTTAATCGTGTAATCTGTTTGGTCATATTTGCCAACCTCTCTTTAGCCTAGATCCTTATCTCAGCTGAAGAGTACTCCAAGTTGGTTATTCCAGCCAACCTCTCTTCAGCCTAGATCCTTATCTCGGCTGAAGAGTACTCAAAGTTGGTTATTCCTGCCAACCTCTCTTCAGCCTAGATCTTTATCTTGGCTGAAGAGTACTCAAAGTTGGTTAGTCCTGCCAACCTCTCTTCAGCCTAGATCCTTATCTCGGCTGAAGAGTACTCAATGTTGGTTATTTCTGCCAACCTCTCTTCAGCCTAGATCCTTATCTTGGCTGAAGAGTACTCAAAGTTAGTTATTCCTGCCAACCTAGAGCCAAGTGTTTGGTTATTCCTGCCAAACTTCTTCAGCTTAGATCCTGATCTTGGTTGAAGAGAGCTCAATGTTGGTTATTCCTGCCAACCTAGAGCCAAGTGTTGGTTATTCCGGCCAACTTTGCTTTCATTGCCCCTAGTTCACTAAAACAACTTTTACAGAAGAAAGAATTATGCTGAAAATGAAACTACTTGTTTTATTAAAAAAAAAAAAATTATGAGTACTTTAAAGAAAAGCTAAAAATAAAATAGTTTGAGATTGGCAGTGTTCCATGGTCTGGGAATGGCCTTGCTGTCTCCATCTTCCAAGTGATATGCCCATTTTCCTGCTAATCCAACCACTTTGTATGGTCCTTCCCAGTTGGGTCCCAACTTGCCATCTTCGGGTACCAAAGTGTTGCCCATTACTTCACGTAATACCCAATCCCCAATCTTGAATTGCCTTGGATGTACCGTTTTGTTATATTTTCTGGATAACTCCTGCTGGTATGAGGCAATGTGAACTAGAGCTTTTTCCATTCTTTCTTCTGCAAGGTCGAGTTCCAAGGCTATGGCTTCTCCGTTCAAGTCTGGGTCAAAATTTTCACTTCTAATTGTGGGGAGGCCGTCTTCCAATGAGATTACCGCCTCCATGCCATAGGCTAAGGAAAAAGGCGTTTCTCTAGTTGACCGCCGAGGTGTGGTACGGTAAGCCCATAAAACATGAGGAAGCTCCTCAGCCCACTTGTCTTTTGCTTTCTTTAACCTTTTCTTTAATCCATCCAAGACAACTTTGTTTGATGCTTTTGCCTGGCCATTTGCTTGAGGGTATGCTGGTGTAGAGTTGTAGAATTCTATCTTGTATTCCTCGCAAAAGCCTCTGAAGATCTTGCCGTTGAATTGAGTGCCATTGTTGGATATTAGAGCCTTTGGTATGCCGAATAGGGTTATGATATTCTGCCAGACGAAATGCGAGTGCTTCAGCCTCTACCCACTTCGTGAAGTAATCCGTTGCTGCCAGAAAGAACTTTCTGTTGCTGGGTGCTGTTGGAAGTGGCCCTACTATGTCCAAGACCCACATCGCAAAGGGCCATGGGCTAGTTAATGGTAGAAGCTCTCTAGCTGGTTGATGTATTTGGTGTGCGAACTTCTGACACTTCTCGCACTTCTTGACATACTTCTCTGAATCTGCTTGCATGTAAGGCCACCAATATCCTTGTGAAATTGCTCTGTAGGCCAATGATCTTCCCCCTTGGTGGCTTCTGCATACGCCTTCGTATATCTCGAACAAGAATGCCTTGACCTTGCTAGGATGGAGACATTTCAAGTAAGGTCCTGTGAAGGATTTTTTGTATAACGTCAATGACGGAGAGAGCCAAAATCGCTGTGACTTTGCTCTGATCTTGTTGGCCTCTTTCTTCTCTTCAAGTAAGATGCCGTCTTTTAAGAATACAATAATGGGATCCATCCATGAAAGGCCTAGTTCGGCACAACATACCTCTGTTACTTCAGGTTCTTCAATACTTGGTCTAGGTAAGAAGTCGATCAGTAATGGATGTGGGATAGATGTGTCTGCCATGGAGGCAAAACCTCCCAGTTCGTCTGCTCTGTTGTTTTCGTCTTGGCTGATCTGCTCTATTTGCACTACTTCAAACTTCATGATCTCCTTTTTGACTAACTCTTGGTACTTAGCCATCCTCTCATCTTTTGCCTCGTAGTCGCCTGAAATATGGTTTACTACCAACTGGGAGTCATTGTAAACCAT
Source organism: Camellia granthamiana (assembly GCA_036172215.1). Classification (NCBI taxonomy): domain Eukaryota; kingdom Viridiplantae; phylum Streptophyta; class Magnoliopsida; order Ericales; family Theaceae; genus Camellia; species Camellia granthamiana. Next base: position 6,096,204 of record CM069903.1, on the reverse strand, counting down.
TAGCTCGGTGGCCTTCATGAAGAATGCTGATTTTAGGTCTGCTAGAAGTGCTTCATACTCTGCCTCATTGTTTGATGCTGGGAAGCCAAGGTTGACTGCTTGTTCCACTATCAGGCCATCTGGTGAGATGAGGACTATGCCAAGTCCTGCACCGTGCCTATTGGATGCTCCATCCACGAAGAGCTTCCACATCTCTCCAACGAATAGCTTCCAGCAAGTGGAGGGGTCGAATGATGTCTTGGGGTCATGAGTGTTGCTGATATTCTCTTCCAAGTCCATGCCTACTGTTGGGGTTTGCTCTTCACTATCTGACTGTACCAAGTTTTTACTTGTTGATGAGTCTTTGCTGGGTATAGGACGGTTTGCTTCTTCCTTCCTTTTTTCAATCCGGTATGACTTGGATGTGGTTGGGCATCTTGTTATGGGGGCCACGCAATTCTCGCGGCACTTTTCATCCCTTTTTTGGTTGTATCAGTTAAGTCAACTGGGTAGATGTGATGGCTTCCCGGTGTGAACTCAGCCACAAAGTTTGCCAGAGCTTGGTCTTTTATTGCGGTTCTGGGTTGAAACTTGATGTCGAACTGTCCCAATTCCACTGCCCATTTCAAGATTCGTCCAGAAAAGTCCGCCCTCTCAAACAAAACTTTTAAGGGAAAAGTTGTGAGGACGATTATGGTGTGGGCGTGGAAGTAATGTGATAACTTCCTTGAGGCTATCATCAAAGCTAAGGCCAGCTTTTCCAATGGTAGATACCTGGTTTCTGCCCCAGCAAGGTCTTGCTAACATAAAAGATAAGCAGGTGTTGGATTCCTTCCGCTCTGACCAATACTGTGCTGATTGCATGCTGTGAGACTGCTAAGTACAAAAAGAGTTCTTCTCCTGGTACTGGGGTTACTAGCAATGGAGGGGAAGTCATGTAGTCTTTCAGGCTCTCTAGGGCGCGATCGCATTCTTCATCCCACTCAAATTTGGTCTTTAACGCTTGGAAGAATGGTCGACATCTGTCTGATGACCGACTCATGAACCGGTTGAGTGCGGCAGCTAGGCCAGTGAGATGCTGCACCTCTTTTATTGTGTTGGGCCTCTTTAGATCCTGGATTGCTTTGATTTGAGAGGGGTCTGCTTTTATACCTCGGTTGGTTACCAGGAAGCCTAGGAATTTGCCTGATCCTACGCCGAACGCACACTTAGATGCATTTAGACGCAACTTGTTCTTCTTTAGGATTTGGAACATTTCGTCTAGGTCCCTGAGATGGTCCTTCTCATCCTTGCTTTTGACCACCATATCATCTATGTAAGCCTCCATTGTTTTTCCTAACAGTGGTTCAAACATTTTGGTGACCATCCGTTGGAATGTGGCCTCTGCATTTTTTAGGCCAAAGGGCATGACCTTGTAACAATACAATCCTCTGGGCGTTGTAAAAGATGTGACCTCCTGGTCTGGCTCATACATAGCGATCTGATGGTAACCTCTATACGCATCAAGGAAGCTGAGTCGATTGTGCCCTGCCGTCAAGTCTACCAGTTGGTCTATCCTGGGTAAGTGAAAGGTATCCTTTGGGCATGCCTTGTTGACTGTTTTGTAGTCTACGCAAACACGTCATTTTTCATTCTTTTTTGGCACTACTACAGCATTGGATATCCACCTATGATAGTGTACTTCTCTGATGGCTCCTGTCTCCAGCAGGTTTCCCATTTCCTCCGCCACTATCTCCGCGTGGTGGAGTGCTGATCTGCGAGTATGCTGTATAATTGGTCTAGCAGTCGGGTGGACATTCAGTTGGTGACAGATGAAGTTTGGGTCAATGCCAAGCATATCGTATGGTGTCCATGCAAACACTTCGATGTTAGAGGTTAAGAATTCTATGATCTCTATTCTCTTAGTGTTGGACAAAGATGAGCTGAGCAAAAAGAACTTTTCTGGGTTCTTTTCATCTATCCTTATCTCTACCAAGTCTTCCACTGCCTTCTGTTCTGCTGCCTTGCCAACATCCGCAAATAGTTCATTGCTCTCTAGTTCTTCTACCATCTGCACATATCCTTTTGTAGCCCGGCTGCCATTTACTGTGACGAAGCACTGTTTTGACATGATTTGGTCTCTTAAGACCTCTTCAATTTCTCCTGCTTTGTTGGGGAACCGCAGTGCTTGATGGTAGGTTGACGCTATCGATCGCATGGCGTGCAACCAGGTTCTTCCTAGGATTATGTTGTAAGTGGAAGGGACCTTCAATACCCAGAATTCCACTTGTTTAGTCATGGTCCCAGCTTTGACTGGGAGGATTATCTTGCCTACTGGCCATTCTGGCATTGAGTTAAAGCCAACTAGGGGGGATGTTGCAGGGGCCAAGTCTTTGTCCTTTAGTTTCAGCTGTTTGAAGGTCTCATAATACATTATCTCGCACGAATTTCCTTGGTCAATCAGAATTCGTTTGATGTCGAAGTTCTTGACGCACAAAGTTACCACCAGTGCGTCATTGTGAGGGCAATGTAGCCTTGCTAGGTCCTTGTCTGAGAAGGATATGACGTTCGTAACCTCTATTTTGCCCTTTTTGATGGCAGGTTGTGCACTTAGTACCTCCTTTAGGTGCTTTAATTTCTTTATCATCCCCTTGAGTTCACATACCCGCTCAGGTTCAATGATCCCATGAATAACATTGATTACACCTTGGGGTGGTCCGTCCACCGGCATCCCGTTTGGCCGTTGAGATCCTGGGGGGCTGGCTGCGTTCCCCCTTCAATATACTGGTCTAGGTGACCAGTAGCTACTAATTCTTCCAGATGTTGCCTCAGGGGTGTGCAATTTTCAGTTAGGTGCCTCTTCTCATCATGGAAGGTGCAGCGGGACCTCTTGTCGTAACCCCTTTGTGCTACTCCTAACTTGGCTGGCCGTCGAACGAAGGGTTCATTCTTTATTTCGCTGAGAATTCGGTAGATGGGTTTATTGAACACGGTGGTGAGGGCAGGGCGAACTCTTAACCTCCTTTTTTTTGGGTCCTCCCTATTGGCTCGCTTGCCTCGCCCATTCCTGTTTGGTTGTTCTACCGTGTTGACTTTTGCTGCAGTCTTTTTGTCTGGCATTACTGTTGAGCCAGATTTTGCTTTAGCCCAGGCGCTATCTTCCTCCATGCGGATATGTTGGTGCACCCTCTCCATTAGGGCCTCCATCGTGAGGGGTGGCATCATAGTAATTGAGTCCCTTAATTTGTTTCCGATTGGTAAACCCCTTTTGTATTGTGCGATGGCGAGATTTGTAAGGTAATCTCCTATCTGGTTGAAGTCTCCTAATATCGACTGTTGTAGGATCTCAACGTCTCTTTGTCGCCCATGTCAATGGAGAGTAGCTGATCGATCTCCACTGGTGTCTTGGTGTTCGTTCTGAACCTAGTCACGAACGCCTCTGCCAATTGTGCCCATGAGGCGATGCTGCCTTCTGGTAGTCTTTCAAACTAGGTTAGACCTAGGTCGCCAAGGATGGACGGGAACAGGATACACATCAGGGCCTCATTCCGTCGGTACACTGCCATAACCTGGCGAAAGTGGCTCAAGTGCATGTAGGGGTCTGTTTTCCCCTCATAAGTGATGAATTTGGGCTGGTGGAAGCCTGAAGGTAGTGGCGCGTTCTCTATTGCCAGAACGAACGGCGAGCTCTGTAGCCATGCTAATACTTTGTCCGCTGGTTTGTAAGCAAGGCGCGGCATTGGCATTCCTACCTCGATATTCCCATGTGTCCGAGGGGCCAATCGCTGTAGTGTTGAAACTCTGCGTGGGTCGTGAGCCCTGGTGTCTTCCTTCCATCAGGCCCTTTCTTCTAGTACCGTTCGCAGGTCAGATGATCTAGGCAACTCTGTGTGCCTAGATGTCTGGTGTGTGTGCGAGGGCCGATATGTGCTTCCCTCAGTACACGACCGCTCAGTTCTTGTTCTCTCAGACCTAGAGTAACAAGTCCTGGAAGTCCTCGATTGAGTGTCGCCTGTTCTAAGGCTCCTACTTTCTGCTTGTGATGGTGTGGTGTGCCTATCACGATCCTCCGAGTGGCAAGGGGGCGTGTTGCCTTTGCGCCCCTCTCCTGTCACCACCCATTTTCCTTTTATTTGGCGCTTCATTATTTCCATGTCTGCCGCCATCTTCCTAATTAACTCATCCTGCTCCCTCACGCGATCCTCCAGAACTTGAGGATCCAGCCTCTGTGTTTGTCTTTTGGAACTTGGAGAGCAACGGGGGCTGCCGCCCCGTCTCCCCCTTGCATCCCTCCGGGGGTTCTGTCGCTGGGGTTCTAAATCTGCCATGGGAGGGATAGAAGGCAAACCTTCGCGCCTCCTACCCCCCTCCGAGATTTGCCCATCAATAGCTGATTGCGGCAAGTCCTCATTGTGCGCCATTGCTTCCAACTAGAGAGGAAAGCTTGATCAAGAGGTTTTGTTCTTTGTGGATTTCCCACAGACGACGCCAATTGTACGAGCACGAAATAATGTTCTCGTATAATTCTGTTGATCAAGTCTGCGCTCCTCCAAACGTCGTCGCTTTACTCCCTGAAAACACAAACGTGAGCTAGCCGGCAGGTGTGTGCCGGATACCTCTCCGATGCCTAAGTCAGCAAAATAGACAAATAGACAAAAGCTCTGTATATTCGAGAATGAAAGTTGTGATACCTCTACATAGGTTCTGTTGTGAGCTTTTATAGTTTTTTCCTGGCATAATCCTAGTAGGACTCTTACTCCTCAATGTAGAGTCCTCCTAGGAATCACACTCCTGAAAGATAATGCTTATCCTTCAACACCCTCCTCACTGCTTAAACCAAGCGAGATGGTTTTACCATGGTTGAATAACAAAGCAACCGGGCTAACATACGCTGATATGGCCAGTTTCACTGAACTCTCCTTAGCTCGGTTCTACCTTATTTCACCTAGCTTGGTATCAACTTGTTTGCACAACGCAACTCCTTGTACCCCAGTTCCGAATATTCAAACTGAGCTAACCTAAGTCATCCATGATCGGGCTAACAGAGCACAGCTGCAAAGCCCATTCTACTCAACCCATAGCTCGGCGCGCTTCTTCCCAGTCGTAGCTCGGCCCAGATTTGCGCTTTTTACCCTCTCACAAGTTGTTTTCATTCCTATGTTACATTGAATGCAATGGATGTAAAACCTACAAAACTAATCAAGAAGAATATCAAACAGGTATACTCATGAATAGGAGAAAGCAAATTGAGCACGTTTCTAACTGGAGCTGCTCTGGTTAACTACAGAATCCGCATAATAAACATCACACACTTCTATGAAAAGCAACCTTCGAAACTATTTATCAATATGAACAGTTCAGATAGTCAAGCACGTTTACCACCTAGAGAAAACAAAATGAATATCATCATAGCCTCCATAATACACAGTTCAAGGATGAGAAGTACCATTGACCTTGAAGGATAGTAAAAGGATACATTTACAAATTCAATTTTCCCCACAAGCCTCTGCAGCTTCATTCCTGTGGACAGAAAGATGCACAGTTGACAACATTCATGTAAAAAATTTATTTGTTCCTCAGAAAAATAGTGCACATATATTTACACAACTACAAAATATTGTTATAGTGAATCTCTATTTTAAGAAATACTAGAAAAAGGTCTTGCCTTTTGATAAGAATTGGTTAGTGGGCATGAGAACCATTAGCTGGAAAACCTTTTCTCTTGCTCGAATTGCCTGAAGCAATGATGATAAATTGTCTTCCAACCTCCAGGCTGCATAAATCAACCACTTACAGTATAATACATACTTCATAAGTTGCTCAGCTGATACATGACCAGTCAAAATTGACATTCCTCCTAATAGGACAGCAAAAAACTACAAATTTAGTTAGAGAAATAAATTGGACGTTAACTACAATCAATAAGGTTACATTTCACATGAACTACAGTATACAATTTGCAGCATCTGATCAAGTAAGTGATTTACTTATGATTCAGTTTAGCCTTAAAATTGTTGAGAAGAGCCAAACCTGTGTTGAACGATACAGAGTGTTGAAACTCAGATACCAAGATCCATAAAAGCAACACTTTCTCGAATGCCTATATAAACTAACTTGTCCAGCCATTGCTTATACCTACAATATAATATAGGATATGTCCTGTAAGTCTCCTATGATTGCTCATTAATATACATTCATATGAGATTTGGGTGTCATTGTAAACTTAGCGGAAGAATTCCAGTTAGAATTATTACCTTCCAAGTCCTTCTTCTTCTGTTCCATAAACTCGAACAGTTCTTATTAAAGAAAAAGTCTCTTGAGCAGCCTAAAGTTTAAGAGGGAAAAAAACAAAAAAGGACTATCATACTACAGATACTTAGAACGAAGAAAAATAAAAATAAAAATAAAAAACTATGAAGATTTTTAAAAGAATATAGAATTTTAGGAAACAATATAGATCAAATTTCTGCTATTACCTCGTTTGCAGAAGCACTGAACTCTTGGGTAAATTTAGCTGCTTTCTTTTGGAACCTATCAGATACAAAAAGGTTTCAGTAACACTTTCCAAAAACCATAAACTGTTAAAGGCACCCTTATGAATAGATAGTGAAATATTTTAAAGCAACTGTTAGTGTGTGCTCTTGGGGCACATGTTAAGAAGCTTAAAATGATTATACATTCTGCATGAAAGTGCGAGTAACAAAGAATGTACAATCCTTTCGAGCATTCTGAACATGTGCCTTAATGGCACACGCTAACAAAACCCTTCATTTATAAGCATGCATGTTCATGATCATTATGATTTTTGGCCACTGTTAGTATCCCTTCAACTGGCAGTCACACCAGTTAAGTCTTTCATCTCACCATTGGATTTGATTTACAAAGAACTTTGACATTGTGATACATGTATGTCACCTTGTGCCCTTACACTTTCTAGAAATATCCAAAATTGGAAGAAAACTTAGTAAGTGAAAGCCATGAAAAGCAAAATGATACAACTTACTTCAAGTACAACAAAGAAGCTACCTACTTCATTTAAAGAAGTAATCCAATCTGAACAAGAATGAAGGACCTATATTCTTTGGCGCAATAGACAGAAGAATGACCCTAGCCCTGGTTTAGCCAGAATTTGAATTGGAAGTTATTAAATAAGCTAAACATATCTCTGCCTTTACACACAGTGAATGTCTAGAGCACCCAAACATATCGGCATGATGAGAACTATAATGAAGTATACATGGATTCTTATTCACAAAAGGACTACATAAGATTTTGATTCTTACTTCTCAAAAAAAAACAGAAAAAAGGGTCAACTTAACGAAAACGCAACTTAAAGTGAATGCTAAATAAAAATAGAGCAAAAAAAAAAAAAAATCAAATTAAGTTGCAAACAGGGCAAACCATTTACACACTATAAATGATTGGTTTCTGTGATCATGTGTGTACTACACTAATATGAAGTGAAGATTGGGAAGACCAATCTAATGTGTATCAATGTGGGAAAAGATAAAAATGGTTACTGGCCATAAAATAGGAAGATTGTGGATAGGACAGAACATATCACCAAGGTTGAAAATGCAAGAGGACAAGATAAAGTCAGTAAATTGATCAATGCACCTATGCCCTGAAAGTAATAGTTCAACTTCAAGAGCGAGCCAAGCTTGAAAGTGAATGGCAGTCTAGGAAAAGAAAGAGTTACAATAAGAGTGGCAACCCGCAGAGAATTGTGTAATATCAAATGTATATCATTTTCAATAACATGAGACAATCTTTGGCAATCTACTCAAATCACCAACTGCTTCTTTATCAAAAAATGATAGATCCTACATAAAAGAGAACACCACCATAAGGGGCCCTGCTAAGTGACCAAAAATACAGCAAAGGAATATAGTGTGCCCTAAGAATTTGCATAGAAGCTCATATACAGAGTCTCTGAATTAAACAACAGACCTGGAAAATGAGAGCTGCGAACAAAGTTTCCCTTAGACGCTTGAGCTGTAAAACATTGGAGGAAGCACCGGCTGACATAAAGTTGTTTTGCCAAACATTGCAACAATAGCACGGAACAGTTTAAAAGGGAAGACGTCATGTTGTACACTGAAAAAGTACCAACAGCAACAAATAGTGGATTGATCAATAAAATCTATGAATGCAGGTTCAGATCATTGGGTGACAGAAAGAACTAGAAAATCATGAAGCCAACAGGAAGATACCTGCATCTAAATAGCCTAGAGTTCCAGGCTGTGGGATCTCATTACAACAGGAACAAACCATCTCCCATCCATAGCAATTAGCAGGGCAGCATTTTGCAACCCTGGTTTATGATGGATAAGGTTTTTCAATTTACTACGGTTTGCTGTTGGTTTCACATATCAAAGCATTCTGCCCCAAAGGGTATGAAGATAGTTCCCGTTACTGTTTTATGGAAGCTTTGAAGAAAGAGAAAAGAAAAAAACTTTTGAAGGATAATCCTCTTGCATTGAAACATCGGATGATTAGAATAAAACTAATGCTGTTTGTTCTTTCAAGAGGGCAAGGACATTTGATTTGAATAACAAACGAATAGGAGCCTGACATGGCTAATCTTCTTGTATCCTCTAGGGTCAATATAGAATCCCTTTTATCCAATTAAAATTCATTTGTCTGGGAAGCAAAAACAGGTAAAAGCAGCTACTATTGCTAGTAATCAACAATTTTCATAGAGGATATAGAACATCAGACGTAATAATCACTCTGTCATGAAACTAAATACAAAGAGCAGTGAAACTAAATAATAAAAGATGAACGCATTGTCATAGAATTAGCTAATAAGAACATTGTCAATCTGCATGGAAAATCTACATCAAACCCTTGGAAACAGTTTAATGTTTCTTTATGATGGAATTTGTTCGGATTCAGTCAATGAACTACACAAGTCTCCAATTCCAGTTAGTTTGTTTCTCTCCAATCAATTTATCAAAATTCAAAATAACATATCAAAGAATTTTTGTTTCTCCCCAATCTAACTGGAAAGGAACAAACTTGGTAAAGCTGAAACAAGATTAAGTAGATGAAATAAGACTAGGTAAGATGGCCAAAAGATTAACTTGTATTCAACAAAATATTAAGTGGCAACTAAATCCTTGATGCTCCTTATGTCGCAGACAATTAAACACCACTTGATCAAATAAAATACATTTCTTTTTCAATTTTTTCACCTCCCATTCTCTCTCTCTCTGTATATAAACAAACACAAAAAATACTTGCTTAAAATCACTGTACAGAAAAATAAATGAATGATAAATAGCAAGCAGCCATCAGCTCACATATCTGAAAGAAAAAGAAATGGTTCATTAAAAGGATCCAAGAGTGCATGCTTCAGCAAAATACGCTCTGCCAGGATCATGCTTGCCTCTCCCCAATCTAACTGGAAAGGAACAAACTTGGTAAATATAAGATTCCAAAACCATTATTGATTTTTGTCTGGAAGGAGAAATTTGTAACAGGTCTCTCCAGTATCCTTCCATATAAGGAGGCAAAGCAATTAAGTTGACATTCATATAAAAGGCCAGATAAATTATATTCAATATTAACAGAAAGAATATTTACATTGTTTGTTGGTTGAAAATAATTTCAACTATCAGACTATTAAGCCAGTAAAAATAAATAAAAGATTTACAATATTATCTACTATTGTTATTCCCAGTAAATGCCAAGTGATCAAGCTCGAACAAATCCAAACTTGAATCACTAGCCGCATCGTCATCGTCATGGCAGTCGTCGTTGCCACTGGCATTTTCATTCCTGAGCACCATAGCATTCTTTGCATGCCCTTTCAAAATCTCTCTCACGGCCGCTGAACACGTAGATGCCCATGAACGCGTACATGCATGAGTGGACTTTGCTTTTCTCTTCTTCGAATTTCCGTTAGTGAACAGAGATTTGAAAAAGTTCGGGAGCTTAGCCCTAGGCCAGATCGGCTGTTTCTCCTTTTCTGAAACAGTAGTTGTCTTCACTGGCTTTGGCCTCTTTGAAACACTGGTTGTCTCGTGCTTGAGGCCCTGACTCTGTTTCTCGTTCCCGCCGTCCATGGAATCAAGAATACCGGAAGCGAATGATGGGGGGCACATGGATGTATTTTTGACGACTCCATTGTTGTAAAAATTCTCACCATCCATGGAATGAGAAACTTCGTCGAGAATACTGGTAGCAAATGTATATGTGTTTTTGGTCATGTCTATTTTATATATATATATATATATCAGAGTTGGGGGATTGGTGTTTTTAGAGAGAGAATACTTGTAGCAAAGAGTTGGGGGTTTAGAGACAGAGAAGAAGAAGAAGAAGATGATGATGAAGGTGAGCAAGTTCGAAGAGAATTGGGGAGAGATTATAAAGGGAGGGAAGGAATGGTTGTTTAAAAAAAAAAAAAAAAAGGGTTCCGCTATAGCTCGTAACGGAGGTGGATTTTGAAATTTTTGTTGAAATTGAGTTTTTATTTAGGATAAATTATAGTGACACCCTCAGGTTTATGTTTATTACAATTCTTCTATCATCTTTTGGAAATTATATCTTCTTCCCTGAGGTTTAAAGTTTCATTACAGATTGATTTTGCTGATGTTAGCAATTTATTTTTTTAAATACCAATTTTGCCCTCACTAGGTAAATTATATTGACTCCCTTCACATTTTAGAAATTACAATTCCCTCCCCAAGATTTAAAGTAGTATTACCAATTACCCCCTCGGTTAGTATTAATTGAAAAAAAAATTCATAAAAAAAAATTATTTGAAAAAAATTTTTGTTAGTCAAATTTTTAAATTTCTGTTTACAAACCAACGTAAACTCATTTTTAGAATTTACATTTTTTCCTCAAATTTACAAACTGAGACATCCATTTATAAATAAAAAAATTATCAAACAAGTTTTTATGACAGTTTTTTAGAAAATTAAAAATTAATTCGGTTAAGAAAAAAAAAATAATTATCATTTTTTTATAATTTTTATCTTTTGAGTGGTTAGAAATATTTTTTTTACAAATTAAATATATTTCTTCATATTTATTTTTATTAAATTAGTTTTTATTTTTTTTAAATGTCGGAAGGAGGGGGATCCGTATTAAATTGAAACCTCAGGGAGTGTTAATGTAATTTACCCTTTAAAGTATATGTAAATGTTATGGGTAAATATGTTATTTTAACTTAAAAGTTAACATCGTCAAATAATTACATTGACAAAGGGGGTTCAGTGTAATTTCCCAAATGTGAGGGGAGAACTGTAAGAAACATAAACCTCAAGGGGTATCAGTGTAATTTACCCTTTATATTTTGTTATTATGCTTGAATCTGCGGATTTTTTTTTCAGTTTGTATATTGCTTGTGGTATATATATATGTATATGTGAAATATAATGTAGTGGTTATATGTGTGTTTATTTTTTCTTATAATTTTTTATTTTCTTGTTAAGCTTGAATTTGAGAATTTTTTTCCCAATTTGTATACTGCTTGTGGTATATATATACATATATATATATATGTGAAATGTAATGTAGTGGTTATATTTGTGTTTATTTTTTCTTATAATTTTTTTATTTTGTTGTTAAGCTTGATTCTAGGGATTTTTTTCCAGTTTGTATACTGCTTGTGGTATATATATGTATGTGAAATGTAATGTATTGGTTATATGTGTGTTTATTTTTTCTTATAATTTTTTATTTTCTTATTAAGCTTGAATCTGAGATTTTTTTTTCTAGTTTGTGTACTGCTTGTGGTATATATATATGTGAAACGTAATGTAATGGTTTTATGTGTGTTTGTGAGTGATTCTGTGATATTTGTAAATCTATTTTGGGATGGTGTTTAAAATCTTAATTTTGATTTGTTGTGCATTTTAACTTTGATCTTTTGATTTTGTAAGCTTAAGAGTAATAAGAGTTTCAAATTAGGGTTTTGTTTAAGTGTGCAACCCCCTTAAGGTTGCGCACCAAATGCACCCTAAGTATTAATCCTTGGATTAGAAAGAAATGATCAGGACCATTGAATTGTTTAATTGTGGAAAATGGAAACCTGGGTGCTGCAGGCTGAGACCTGCAATGAAGGAATTAGGATAGGATAGTGCCCAGGATGCTATTCAACCAAGGGGTAGCGGATGCCACTCGACTTGACCAAGCCACATGCTTGATAGAAGGAGGAATCACTCACTCCAAGCAAGACACACTTGCAAATAATTTTTAATCAACTCCCTCCCCTTTATCATCTCATTTCTTCATCTATTAATAGGCATTACAAAATGACTCAGTACTACTATTAATTACTAAAAAACTTTCAAAGAGTCTTGAATAGGCACTAAATACTTTGACTAGGAACCCAAAAGACACTTTAGAAAAACAAAACAAGATATTACTTAAATATTAATTAACTTAAAAGCTGATGTCAATTATGCTCCTACGTCACTCTCTCTATCTTCAAAAGAGCTTGTCCTCGAGTTTGAAGTCAAATCATTTCAAAGCATCTGATCCAACTTTCTGAGTTCTTCACTAGAAATCCATGCATCTTCGGAACTTGGTTTTCCTTGCCAATGCACTAAGAACTGAGTATACGTATCATGGCGGGTAGTAATAGATCGCACATCCAGTACATCAATGGATTCTTTTGGAGGTATAGGAACATTAATCTGGATATCTCCTTACTTCAAAACAACTTTTCCCTCATCTGCATGGTAAAGATAAAGGTCACTAACATTGAATGTTGAACTGATAGCTAAATCATCTGGTAACTCAATATGATAAGCATTTTGTCCAAGTTTCTTCAACACTCGGCAAGGACCAAATTTCTTTTGTTTGAGCTTGTTGTATGTACCTGCAGGAAACCTTTCTTTGCGTAAGTATACCATAACAAGATCGCCTTCTTTAAATTTGGTATTCCTTCTGTGAACATCTGCATTGGATTTGTAGTTTTGAGAAGATTTCTTTAGTTGTTCTCGAACTTGATCATGGACCATCTTATATGAGCAACAAATTCTTCAACTTTCATACTAACTCTTGCTTGATTTGGCAGAGATAGGAGATCCAAGACATGATTAGGATTTTTGCCATAAACAATTTCAAATGGAGTCCTCTTCATAGAACGATCAAAGGAGCTGTTGTAGGCAAACTTAGCTTGTGAAATTAGTCAATCCCACTGCTTAGGATGTTCCCCTACTAAACTTCGTAGCAAGTTGCCATGAGACCTGTTCACAACTTCTGTTTGACTATCTGTTTGAGGATGGTAAGCACTAGAGAATTGTAATTGAGTTCCCAAAAGCTTCCACAAGGTCCTCCAAAAATGGCTAACAAACTTGACATCTCAATTAGATGTGATTGTCTTTGGAACACCATGCAATTGGACAATTTCTTTGAAAATCAATAAAGCAACTTGAGAAGCATCAGTGGAATTCTTGCAAAGTAGGAAATGAGTCATCTTCGAGAATCGGTCAACCACCACGAAGATACAATCAAACCCCTGTCGTGTTCTCGGCAAACCAAGAACAAAATCCATAGATAGGTCCTCCCAAGATACATTTGGAATGGGTAGGGGCTGATACAAGCCAATATTTTGGACACCTCCCTTGGCCTTCTGACAAACGAAGCACCTTTGAACAAAGCGAGCAACATCGCGCTTTATGCTTGGCCAAAAATACCGTTGTCAAACAAGAACTTCCGTTTTGTCTCGCCCAAAATGTCCACCAAGTCTACCACTATGTAACTCCTACATAACTAACTGCCTTAATGAACCTTCAAGTAGGCACATTTGATTTCCTTTAAAAAGATAGCCATTCATCAGCGTGTAGTCTCTTCTTTTTGCATTTCAGCCTTCTTTTTTGGACACTCATAAGATCTATGTCCTACTTCCCCCCATCTAAAACATTTGAGGGAGGATGAAGCTCCCTTCCCACGATCTTTTCCTCCCTCTTGTGGTGGTTGTGAATTCTTAGACGTAGAAGTACCAACCTTGTTATTCTTGTCCTTCACAATCTTTGAATTTTCTGGTTTTCGATATGAACTCCACTTATGTTTCTCTTCTGCTTTCAAAGCCATTTGGTAAGATTCTTTGAGAGAACGAAGATAATGCATCATGAGTTCTTCTTTGAGGTTGTATTTCAATCCGTTAACGTACCGTGCCATAAGTTGATCATCTATCTCATGCAAGTTGATGCGACTCAGAAGTTGGTAAAATTGTTCTGTATATTTAGCCATAGACTGATCAGATCACTGGTGTAGTTGATGGAGCTTCTGGTAGAGTGTTTGAGCATAACCCAGAGGCATAAATTTCTCATCTAGCTTTACCTTCATTTCTACCCAAGTATTGACCCTTGGGATTTCCCTTTGATCCCTGCTTCGCTGGTATTGTTGCCACCAAATCAGAGCATGACCCTTTAGTTTTGTTGTAACAAATTGCACCTTTCTTTCATTTGAGAGTTCTTTCCAATCAAAAAAGGCTTCTAATGATGTAATCTAGTCACAATACGCATCTGCATTGAGTTTTTCTTCGAAATCTGGCACATTAACTTGAATACTTCAATCGGTGTTCTCTAAAGCACGAGCCAAACGATCCATAAACCATGGGTTAACAAGGGCTGGTTCTGGAACAGCACTAGAAGTAGTTGAATGTCCATCAAAATCAAGATCATTACGATAACTAGATCGCTTACTTCCTTCACTTTGACTTTGGTTTCCAGGGGTTGGGATTCACTAGAGAAGTTCATTCATCATCTCTTGAAGTGCTTGATTAGATTGTCTCAACTCATTAAGTTCTGCATGCACATTACCATTATTGATGTTGTGGTTGTTTCGTTGTCGTCGTGGAGGCATGGTTGGTTGAAAGAAGAACAGGGGATGGAATATGAATAAATGGATACTAATTCAAACAAAACAAAATAAAACTTACAGAATTTATTTTGTTGAACCGAATAAATAATTAAAGACCAAGTCGAGTGTGTGACACTCTGTCCTTAAGACAGATTCGCCCCGCTACGGTGCTTACGGTTGAGTGGCGTCTATCTCCCAAGATACAATGATCTTCACAAACTTGTAGTAGCACTCTACACAAATTTGTACGGCGAACTAGAACCTTGGGTTCTTACCCTCTGAATTTTATTCTAAAACTAAAATGAAGAATAATGCACAAAAGAAATACTGGACAGCAAAGAGAATTTGCAGACTGATCTTCGGATTTGTAAAGTACTGGAATATGGTATGTATTTATAGACCCGAATAGGTGCTTAAATTGAAGTGAACATATGGGTTTTTGAATTGAACAGGTGCTGTTTGAATTTAAACAAATTTGGAGCAGTTATAAAATCGAATTTCTCCGTTGCTTCTTGGAACAACTTTTTCACACAGTTTGAAAACAATTAGCCATTGCTGGAACAGTTTAAATACTGTTGAAACAGTTTGTTTCAAAACTGTTGGAACAGTTTTTGGAAGAAGAACAACTTTGAATTTTAAATTTCAAATTGAAATTGGAAAAAATTCAAATAAATTTTTGTCCAAAAAATTAATATTAGAACCGACCTGACCCCCACACCTGCGCCCGGCTCGGCCGGAGGCGGTGGCGTGCGCGCGTGTGTGGTGGTTTGGGCTAAGGTTTACTTTGTCCATAACTCCTCCATTCTACAAACTTGGGGTGCCCCTTGGGGCCCAAACCAAGTGTTGTGGGCTAGAGTTTATATACTCAACAAAACTCTCTTAAAGTTTCAATGTGGGATAAGCCCCACAAGGAAACCCACATTTAAAACTTAAATGTCCATTCCACGAACCCGAAAACGACGTCATGTTCCCATTCACTCATAAATGGTTTTGATAAACCGTCTTCACTGTGTGACTTGCCACGCGGCAAGGAACACTTCACCTCTTCGGACTCGCCCCAAAAGACGTTCAGGGCCTACTCAATTTTGGGCTCAAAGATGGCCCAAAATAAGCTTTATAAACCAAATTTTCCAACAAAAGCAAGCAAGCAAGCAAAGGGAACAAGTAGCCAAACAGCAGCAGGTACCTTTTTTTTCGATTCAACTTCTTGTTTGGTTTTTGAGAATTTTGAATTTTGAGTTTTTTTTTAATTGCTTAATTGTCTGTTAAGTTTTACGTAAATGTGTATATCTGGGTATATTATATTGGGTTTGCACTACTCTTTGGTTAAACCTTGATTCACTTTTTATTGAAATCCGATTGATGAATTGGGAATTTGAGAGTTTTGTGTATGGTCCGATTTGATGTTTTGTTTTACATGATACAAAACTCTAAATAATTTTAATATAGGTTTGGAGGATTAAAAAGAGAGATTTTGTTGTTTAATTGTTAACAACTTCCACAATCAGTAGTTAAATAGGAAGAGTGTGATGGGTATACAATTGGCAATTTCAAATCACATCGTATTTTATTTTTTTTAATAAGTTAAGCTATGTTTTTCAAATTTTAATAAATATTCAGACATTTTTCTTTAATGAGAGCGCCTTAATTACATGTTCAGCAACATCAAGTTAGTTATTTTATTTTATTTTATTCTATTAAAACTTCAAAATGCCATAAATTTTCATTGTGTATATTTTTTAAATAAAATTAAAATTTTTAGAATCTACTTGTCGAAATATCAAATCAAAATGGATTATGAAATTATGCATATAAAAAAACTATGAAATTTTAGTTGTTTTTGAAGTAAATTTCTTAATTTTCTGAAACTATAAAATTTCACAATTTGTGTTTAAGAAAATGTGAAATTTCAAATGTAATAGCTTTTGAAATTGAAAATTTGTAAAATTTTATTGTTTTTATGTTTGAGTAACTATGAAATTTCACAACTTTTGAAAAGAATCTGTGAATTTTTTAGAAATTGAGAATTTTGAAAATTATAATATCGATCTATTTTTGTGTTTGTAAAAATACAATTTTTCATAGTTTTTTTTTTTTTTTTTGGTGCATGAATTGTGAAATTTCATGGTTTCTATATAGAAAATTGTGAAAAAATTTCTCTCTTTGAAAATTTTCTCTCATTTTTTCTTCAAAATTTTATATTGAATATAGCTTTGTTGTTTGATAGATATTCTTGAATATGTTTCAAAATTATAAAATTTGGGGCAAACTTCACTTTATTTTTTGTTGTTTGAGTTATGTGCGGTTTACACCTCTAACATTTGGAAATGACCATATAACCTCATTGTGGTTTGTGGATTGAAGTGTACCATTTGATTAGATTCGTTAACGATTTAATAAAAAATACTAAAATATCTCTATATTTTTATCATTAGTTTAGAAGATAAAGTGCACTTTAACCCCTTACTTTATTCCATGTGCAATTTGTTGGGAAAAACTACTCACATTACATAATTTCACATTGCATATCGCAAAATTAGGAGATGAACAAGACAAACCTTCTATTCCAGAAAATATAACATGCTGAATAAAACACAGATACAATATAAAATGGTTAAAGGAAGCAAACCGAAGCCTGTGTGATACCACAGTCTCCTTAAAATAGATTCGCCGCCTCACCGTTGGGTGCTGGAGGTACACCGGCGTCTACTTCCCAGGATACGACGATTTTTACCAGCTACAACAGAAGCACCTTCTGATTAGCTTAGCGAACGGACAACGGCAGCACTCTCTCTCAGGAAGAAAATTATAGGAGAAGTAGACTGACAGTGTATGGATGCCAAGAAAAAATTCTATATCTCTTTTCAAGGAATAGGGCCTCCTTTTATACACCATAGGGGAGAGGGGAGGAGCCTTTAGCCATCAAGGCTGGCAACTAATGCTAACTAATGCTAGCAAAACTGCCCAATCAATTTTGTAAAACTGATGAGCCTTAAATGTGTGAGTTATATACACATTTATGAGGCAATTTCTCATTCAACCATTTTTCTCCAACAATCCCCACATGAATAAAAATTGACTGAATACAGCAAACGCTCAACGTTTATCAACAAAGACTCGGAAAGAGAGAGAGCACACAGACTAACCCTGCATCAGAAAAGGTAGCTGTTGGCCTTGAACCTTTCGTAGTGAAAGCCTATCGGATTTACTGGCTGACCAGTGAACGTGATGTTTTGAACTGTTCTGCAGTTTATGTAAACCGAGACAATAGACCTCACACAGGAGTGAGTCCAACCATTGTTCTTGTTCTCACTGGTGTGTCCGGTATGGCCCTAGAACACTAGCCTGGTTCTGTGAGTGTTTTTAAAGAATTCGGCCTTGGCAATTCTTAAAGAAGCGGCCCCACTTCGCACTCACATAGGTGACCTAGATACGGTATTTCATTATACCACATCACTAAGGTCATTAAAAGCATTAGCTTAACCTTCTACCCCTACAGGGCATCACTGTATAAAGGAATGGGCAAGAGGATTTACCTCTTCAGTGACTCACTCGTTACACGAAGTTAGGTTGTCCCTTTGAACCTAGATCTTGGGATCTCCAGTCAACTAGGTTGGGTTTTCCGTTCCGGTAACCTTTACTAAAGGCCTTAACCCCATTCCTCTTGACGACTTTTCTACTAACTCTCGAGTTAACCCTTTGGTTAGCGGATCCGCAATGTTGTCCCTAGACTTGACATAGTCTAGAGAGACAACTCCATTTGAGAGTAGTTGTCGTATGGAATTATGTCTAGACTTTCCATTATACATATTACTTTGTGCCCGATCAATCGCTGATTGGCTATCGCAATGAATACTGATAGCTGACACAGGTTTTGGCCAACGTGGAATATCCTCCACAAACTTGCAAAGCCATTCAGCTTCTTCAGTTGCTTTATCTAAAGCAATAAACTCAGATTCCATCATTGATCTCGAGATACACGTTTGCTTGGCAGATTTCCAAGACACGGCTGCCCCTCCGAGGGTAAACACATAACCACTAGTGGATTTGGAATCTTTTCTATCAGATATCCAATTTGCGTCACTATACCCTTCTAGTACCGCTGGGTATCTGGTATAATGCAGCCCATAATCCAGGGTGTAACGGATATACCCCAACACCCCGCATAATGCCCTTCCAATGAGTAGCATTAGGATTACTCATGTATCTACTCAGCCTACGAACATCGTAGGCGATATCCGACCTTGTACAACCCATCAGATACATCAAACTCCCAATGACCTGAGAATATTCTAGTTGAGAGACACTCTCACCAATATTCTTGGTCAAATATAGACTTAAGTCTACCGGTGTCCTAAACATACTTGTATCTGACTTTCCAAATTTCTCAAGTATCTTATTAACATAATGAGCTTGAGAAAGTACAATACCACCAGATGTTCTGGTGATCTTAACACCCAGAATGACATCTGCAAGGCCCATATCCTTCATGTCAAACTTAAAGTTTAACAATCTTTTGGTAGCTTTAATCATTTCATCATTGCTACCAACAATGAGTATGCCATCAACGTATAGACACAAAATGACATAACCTTTGTCAGTGTCTTTAACATATACGCACTTATCACACTCATTGATTCAAAACCCATTTGACAACATAGCATTGTCAAACTACTCATGCCATTGTTTGGGAGCTTGCTTTAAACCATACAATGACTTGACAAGCTTACAGACTTTCTTACTTTGTCCTGGAGCTGAAAACCCCTCGGGTTGCTCCATGTAGATTTCTTCATCTAAATCTCCATTTAAGAAAGCTGTCTTTACATCCATCTGATGTATTTCTAAACCACGTAAAGCTGCTATTGCAATCACCATGCGAATGGATGTAATCCTTGTCATAGGTGAATATGTATCAAAGTAATCCAGGCCTTCTCGCTGTCTGTATCCTTTGAAAACTAGCCGAGCTTTATATTTGTCAATTGACCCATCCGCTTTCATCTTTCTTCGAAAGATCCACTTACTCCCCAAGGCCTTACTGCCTGGGGGTAGATCAACTAACTCCCAAGTATGGTTCTGTAAGATGGAGTCAATCTCACTCTTAATTGCTTCTTTCCATAAAGGACTTTCAGGTGAAGTCACAGCTTCATGGAACGTTCGAGGTTCTCCCTCTAACATATAAGTCAAGAAGTCTGGACCAAAGGACTTTGTGGTTTTAGCCCTTTTACTCCTTCTTGGCTCATCTACTTCATCAGCTTGATCATCTACTTGATCAGCTATTTGATCAGCTGTTTGATCATCCATGTGATCGTCTTCGTGATCATCAACATCTTTTATTTCTTTCATGGAACTCGGAACCCTGTCTTGGGGACGACACGGAAATACATCTTCAAAGAAAGATGCACTTCTAGATTCCATGATAGTATTCTTGTGTATATCTGAAATATCAGACTTGTGCACAAGAAATCTATATGCACTACTATTTTGTGTATAACCAATGAATATACAGTCCACGGTTTTCGGACCTATCCTAACCCGCTTGGGTGTAGGTGCCGCCACTTTTGCAAGACACCCCCACATTCGTAGGTATTTATATGAAGGCTTGTGACCTTTCCACAACTTATATGGAGTCTTGTCCACTTTCTTCCATGGTATTCTATTAAGAATATAATTCGCAGAGAGAATTGCTTGCCCCCATAAGTTCTGTGGCAACCCAGAACTTATCAACATTGCATTCATCATCTCTTTCAGCGTCCTATTCTTCCGCTCAGCAACACCATTTGACTGAGGCGAATAAGGCGCTGTGGTTTGGTGAATAATCCCAAATTGAGCACAAGTCTCGGCAAACGGGGATTCATACTCACCACCATGATCACTTCTCAATGCCTTGATTTTCCCATTCCCATAGGTATTCCTGCAATAAAGAGTTAGCAGCAAAATACAACAAAACCTCCCTCAGCTTTTCTTTGTTTTTGGCAAAGTAGTGATTGAAGGAGAGGATACTAGCAAACACAATAATAAATAATTGTAAGTAAAGATTAAAAGCAACCCTTAAGTTACACATCTAGAATCTAGACTTAAAAAAAATTGTAAAAAATTAATTACATAATAAACATGTAATTAACTATACAAGTTACAAACCCAAAATTAAATATAATTAAACCATATTTTAAATTGGTAAAGGTTACATATGAACTTATGGTATACTAAACATGTAATTAATTGAGGCAAGTTATAAACATTCTATAACTCCTAAATACTTAAATCACATTACTAGGCAAGAATTACAAATGACATGATTAACATACAAATAATTCTACAGAAATTAACATGAATTTAAATATAGGCAAGTTATAAACTTTACAACTCCACACCTAAATTAAAAATTAATAGGTACAAGTTACATGTAAATTTATTACCTAATAAACATGCTAGAAATGTAAATTACACTAAAAATTAAAACCGAATAAACATGTAATTTATATTGTAAACTAGAAGCATGTAAATCTAGAAATATAAGGCATGAACCGGTACACCATAAATTAATAAATTAATTAGAAAATACAGTGAATTAATGTTGCACCAATGGAACTCTTCTTCCTTATTAATAACAGTGGCCTAATACATGCAAAATTATTACACACACCTATGAATCTATTAATATAATTCTATGATAAACGTCGGGACTTTTCTTAAGTGTGCAACCCTCCAGGGTTGCACACCATGTGCCACTTACACAAAAAGTGTAAGTGGAAGGTGAAAGTGTATGCAGGACTGCAAACAGAAAAGCGTAAGTGTAAGGTATAAGTTGCACACCATAACAGTACCCTAAACGTCGAATCTATTTTAAGCTTGTTGAGAAAAACTACTCACATTACATAATTTCACATTGCATATCGCAAAATTAGGAGATGAACAAAACAAACCTTCTATTCCAGAAAATATAACATGCTGAATAAAACACAGATACAATATAAAATGGTTAAAGGAAGCAAACCGAAGCCTATGTGATACCACAGTCTCCTTAAAATCGATTCGCCGCCTCACTGTTGGGTGCTGGAGGTACACCGGCGTCTACTTCCCAGGATACGACGGTTTTTACCAGCTACAACAGAAGCACCTTCTGATTAGTTTAGCGAATGGACAACGGCAGCACTCTCTCTCAGGAAGAAAATTATAGGAGAAGTAGACTGATAGTGTATGGATGCCAAAAAAAAATTCTATATCTCTTTTCAAGGAATAGGGCCTCCTTTTATACATCACGGGGGAGAGGGGAGGAGCCTCTAGCCATCAAGGCTGGCAACTAATGCTAGCAAAACTGCCCAATCAATTTTGTAAAACTGATGAGCCTTAAATGTGTGAGTTATATACACATTTATGAGGCAATTTCTCATTCAACCATTTTTCTTCAACACAATTTACCCTCTTAAAATTTGAAACTTGAAAATGAACATATAACCCATTATGTTTGCCATGTGTTTCACACTTGTTATTAAGTTAGATAGAATGTTTAACGGTGCATTTCAGTTCACAAATCACGTGAGGGTTATATCGTCATTTCCAATCAACCTTTTTTTCTTCTTCTTTTTAATGCTTAGTAATAAATTAGCATGGTCAAGTTTACGCTTAGAGCCTATGGCTAGTTAAGAATCATATTTTGACTAATTATTTTTTATATGGTACATATAATACAGTATGTAAATTATGATTTAAATTGATATTGGTAAGAATTATTATGATGTTTGTTTATACACCATTGTGATGAAGAGATTATAATAAATTATCAAATCAAAATTAAATGCTTCCTATTATGTTGTTCTGTTATTTTGTAAAATTGTATTAGTTACTATTTATTGTAATTATTTTGTATAACAAAAGTGATATTCCATATCAAAATAGTTTTAGTGATTATCATTATTAGCACATATATGTATATTTTTTTAATCCAATACCGAGTAGTGGAATGAATATGATATGTAATTTTGATTATCATTTTTCTAAATATACAGAGTAATATAACCAATTATGAATATATTTGTTAGATTCCTCATGAAGAACCCACCTAGTCCTACATAAAAGTTTTCAACTCATCTCACTCATCAATCCATGAAGTGATTGCTTAAAAGCTGAGAAAGAGAGTGTAAGAGTAATCATTCCACTTGAATTTTTGGGACAATTATAAAAATAAATAAAAAATTCAAAGTTTAAGTCTTATAATAAAATAAGTCTTGAATTTTTAATTTGTCAATTTAAGGTTTAAACTTTTGATTTGCTTTCAATTTAAGCCATTTACCTATTTTTATTAAGTAAACTTAATAAAGTATTTTAATTTTAAACATTTTATGTATAACTATATTGAGTTTAATGATTAAAATACTATTTTTCTGCCGCTTTTACTTAACGAAAATAGACAAATGATTTAAATTGAAAATAAATCAAAAGATTAGAATTTAGGGATTTTTATTGATAAATCCATTTTAGAGTTGTTGTAACCCATTAGTTCCACAAATGATTATTATAACCTGATTAGTCCCATGTACTTTTCTTTTTATTCCATCAGGTTCATTTTACTAATTTTATATTTTTAAATGGACTATTATGCTCTTATATATATATATTGTGTTGATACACATACCACGTTGCCTTTTTTTCGTTTATTATGTTTTGGTAGTTTCTATCTTCATGCTTTTGATCATCATTCTAATTCAGATGGATACATTTCTATTTTACATGCTCGTTTCAAGGCCTTGATGTGCTAGGGTTTCATTGTTACTGTTGTAGTATTGTTCGGTGATTTTGGACTGAAGACGACGGATTGGACGGTGTTCGGTTGTAACATTTTCTAGAGTATAACTAGTTGAAATCAGTTGTTTTTGAGTTACAGGACGAGTGTAGGATTGCATGATTAAGGTTAGTATCATTTTGGTTATGAATACATGTTCAATTTATGTTTTGATTTGTATGATGGATGAGATGCTCTGTTTTTTGATTGATATGGATCAGATGCTCTATTTGTTAAATTATATGCATTTTACGTGATCCTGTGGAGGGGAGGTCATTCAGATTATGTGAAGAATGTGGATGTTCTCATTTTACTTTGATGTTTGCTTAATGAGGCTCTGTGTGGGCGAGATAATTCAGAGTATGTGTAACAATGTGAATGTTCACATCTTGTTAATATGAAGTTATAGAGGGTTGCTTGCATGTTGTGTATTGTCACCTTATTGTGGTGGTGTCATTTTGATATTGTAAAATGTTTTATGTTGTGTAAAGATGGTGGTGATAGTTTTTATTATGGATTTAGCAGTTGAACTATACACACATGCATTTAATTTTGCACAATGTGAATTTTCATATCATTTGGATTATTGTATATGTTGTTGTTCGTATGGTTGTAATGTGGTTGTTGACTGTTGTATTGTTGTGTTTTTACAGGAGATAAATACCTTTATGATGTTGGTGTGCACATATGGTTGCAATACAACTATAATAAATGTTGCCCGCGCATTGTGTTATTCGCATTTGGTAGAGTGTTTGTGTGAAAAATAGGGTGAGTTGTCTGTTTGTTCTATTTCATTGTTCTGTCGGCTACTTGGGATTAATAGGTGTGATTTGGACAATGAAGAAGAATTTCAGAACATGTTATTGCTTGCCAAATCAATAGGGGTACAACATGTAGAAGTTATCATTGAGTTGAAAAGTGATATTGGTCAGTCGAGTAGCTCTGGGTTGCTGCGTGTAGGGGTGAGGAAGAAATTGATGCACTACGGAGATTTTGCCACCATAAGGAGAAGGTGTTATTGTCAGGCCCTTGGGCAAATGGTATTACGCATGCGGGACAACGGTTTGTTGGAGGTGCACAAGAATTTTGTGATGTTTTATGTAAGTATGCCATCTAATGTGGGTTTCAGTTTACGTATGTCAAGAACGAGACAACAAGGGTTACTACGGTGTGTAGGATGCGCGAGGAGAGAGGCTTCTTGTGGGCTATATATTGTAGAGCACAACGAGAAAATGGTTTTTTCTACATCAAAAGGTTCAGTGATGTGCATAGTTGTGGTACGGATGTCCGAACATCGAAGAATCCAAGAATTAGTTCTGATTTGGTGTCAAGTACTATATCTGAAATTGTGAGGGACAAGCCGTCGACTCAACCGTGTGAAGTGGTGACTATTTTGAAGAGGGATTATGGGCCAGATGTGACTTATCACGTGGTATGGTTGGGCGTGGAGAAAGCAAAGGCTGTTATTCATGGAGATCACTTGTTATCCTTTGACCAGCTGCGGTGGTATTCTGATGCTATGATGCGTTACAATCCGGAGAGTTATGTCAATATTGACTATGATGCGAGTAGTCAATAGTTTTGTCGTTTTCTTGTGTCATTCGCTGCTTGTATTTCTGGGTTCAATTCTTGTCAGCCTTTATTATTCCTAGATGGAACATTCTTCAAAGGAAAGTACAAAGGTCAGCTACTTGCAGCAACGGCGAAAGATGGAAACAATGGTTAGTATTTTTTTTAGCTGTCTATTCATGTAAATATTCACATTAAGCAGCATAGTGTGGACATATGACAGACCATTACACACCGTAAATATTCACATGACCTATTTCCTTTATAGTGTTTTTGTAAACTACTTGTGTTACTATTCACATTGGAATATTGTGAACAGTTGTTTAATGGTGTTGTGTTGTAGGTCTATTTCCTGTTGCATTTGCGATTGTTGATTCAGAGACCACGACCAATTGGTCGTGGTTCTTGCACGAACTTGAGAAGGTTGGTGATGGTAAGCGTCAAATTACTTTTATTTCAGACCGTAATTTTAGTCTATTAGAAGCGATGCCGAAACTGTTCCCATTTGCTCACCATAGTTATTGCATACAACACTTGAAGAACAACTTAAGAGACCGGATGAAGGGAATTGATAATGGATTTAGGGACCACCTCGTTAGTAGTTTGGGTGACTATGCTTACGAGCCAACTGTGGTAGAATTCTATGAAAAGCTTGAGAAATTAAAAGAGGAGGGTAAGCAACGAGCACATAGTTTTTTCAAGGAGTTGGCACTTGAGCATTGGGCAAATTCATACTTCAGGTAATAGTAGTTTCCTGATGTATTCCATTTGTCAAGTTTAGAATGGTAGCGATGTGAAATTTCAGTTATATTGTGTAACGATGTGAAATTTCATATTCAGTTTCAAAGAAATTTAATTCAATATTTGTACAATGTTTGTGATGTTGTGCAGGGGCATGCGTTATGGGGAGATGACATCCAATGCGGCGGAGTCATTTAATAATTGGATTAAAGAAGCACGCAATCTTCCTATCACTCAGATGGTGGACAAAATTTCTACTTAGTTGATGCGGCAAATGTCTGCGCGGTGTGACCAAGCAAACAAGTGGAATGAGCTTATTTGTCCTGCATTCGAAACAATGCTTCTTGATTCATTCAATGACAGCATGTCTTGGCAGGTGAGCAAAGCCAATAAGGATGTGTTTGAGATTTATTCTATACCATCTGTTATAGTTGATATTGCAAGGCGTACGTGTTCTTGCTTCAAATGGCAAATCAATGGATTTCCATGTGACCATGCTGTTATTGCTATTCAGAAGAGCCGCTACAATCTCAATGATTGTGTGGAACATTACTTTCATGTAGAGATGTATCGTCCAGCCTATTCAGGGTGCCATATTCCCTATACCGTCGGTGGAAAAGTCGCTTTTTGATCCCATGGACTTCATTATATACCCACTAACTGTGAAAAGACCACCCGTCAGGCCGAAAAAGAATAGAATCCCATCAAGGGGTGAGAAACTGAAACAAATAAAGTGCAGGAAATGTGATAAGTTGGGAAGCCACAATCGGAAATCATACAAGGAACCGATATAGGGTGTACATTTTTTCATTTCAACATTGTGTTTTACATGGGATTCTTATATTGATTTTTCAAATAAGATTGTGTTATGTTGGCAAACATTGTGTTGCAATAAGATTACGTTGTGTTGGCAAACATAATAATGCATTAGTATTTGATTTATGTTTTTTTTTTTTTTTTTTTTTTTTAAGGTAGCAAACTGACATTTTTGTAGGTGTGTTAAAGATGAATACATGATGTGAACATTCACACTTGTATAAGATAATCATATTATATGAATACTTGCACATGGGTTGAACTTTTTAACATTATTGTGCTGTGAATATTCATATTCTTATTACCATTGATAGCATCAAAATAGATGACATGAACATTTACATTAATGTAACCATTCACATCATCAAATCAGAAGATGTGAATATTCAGATATGTATTACGAAATGTAATTGTGAGTGTTTTTTGCTAGCAAAAATAAGATATTCTTGTGTGTATTATGATGCATGCATGGGCTTGTTGTGAACATTAACATCGCTACTGCCATTCACATCATCAAAAGTTACGATGCGAATATTCACATTATCGGAATATTCACATCATCAAATTATTTGCTGTGAATATTGACTTATGTGTTAAGAAATATCATACTCACACCTGTCATATTGTGTTACAATAACACTTTAAGCAATATTCATATCCATGTAGTAGGGCTTTAAACATAAGAATGTGTATGATCCTTCCGTGATGTGGAAATTCACATCATGTCGTGTGTCAAAAAAAAAAAAAAAATACAATCTCAATGTGCATGATCAACATGAAATAGGCCTCAAAATGGATATACATATATTGAATAAAAAATAGCAGTACAAGCAGTGATATAGAATTGATTTACAATCAAGCTAGTCTGCTTTAATATGTCTAATCTATTGACACTAAATTGTCTTAAATGTGGATAACAGTTTCGGATAACAGTGATAGGTGGACACCCCCCACCTACAGGTTTTCACATTGCACTGTCTTTCTGTGATTCAGAAAAAGGTGTACTAATGAGTCTCTTATTTGACATCATTCAAAGCGAACAATTTCCTTACGATATACATGCATCCTCATGATGTAACACACTGCGGGCCCGTAATCCACCCTAAAAATGCAAAGTTGTTGTTGTTAGATTTTGAAATTTAGGTGTGTATAATGGTTATGGAAGATATGTACAAATTGATTTGAGGCTTACGAATCTGATGCTTGCTGAGGACAGACGTCTACTGATATGATTGGTTGCGATGGATTTTCCTGATAATTTGGTCCATAGTGGTGATGATGGTCAGATGTTGCACACCACAGCCTCGATGTAGTCCCTCTACCATGGGGAGAACAATGAAATTTCATATTGGCACAAAACAACATAGTGCATACGTCCAAGTTCAAATATTACACATCATGACAAGTATTATATGTCTCAACCACTTACGACTATTTGTGCTTTGTCAATATATGGGTCATGTATGCTGGGTCTTGGTCGTAGCGAGTTATAGTGCCTCCATAGATTGTCTTTGCCATCGTACACAATAATCTTCCAGTGAAAGTTATGGTGTATTGGGAAGATGAAGTATTTCTGGCCTTGATAGTCATTGATATTGTAGCAATCCGGAATTTTTTTCCTCCGGTCGAGCGGGGGAGTTGACGCTCGAGCGGACTTGTGAGGCTTCCAGTACTTTTGCAGTTTGTCCGAAATTCTAAGAGTTGTGAATTTCTGCTTGAGCGTAGGAATGGTCGCTCGAGCGGCCGGCTTTGTTAGTCTGCGCGCTCGAGCGCAAGTTTGGGCGCTCGAGCGGTCTGCCTGGTTGAGTTTGAATTTTTGAGACTAGTGGGATTGTTTTTGACCTTTTATTGTTATGTTTGGAGCCTCCATATTTTATTTTGGGTCATTGATTGAAGTGGTAACATGATGGTAAAGTAAGATTGGACCAAAAACTTTAATTCAAATAATTTTTCTTACGAACAGCCGTCACTCTTTTTCCCTTTCCTTTTTCCACACTTTGAATTTGGGTGTGAGGCTAGAACCATTGGAAAGCTTATTTCCGGGGCTTCGATTTGGACACAAGAACGGCCTAAAACGAAGTCCGAATGAGAGAGTTATACCTGTTTGAAATTTTGGAATCTGTGCTGGAAGCAGGTACGCTCGAGCGAGAAAATCGACACTCGAGCGGACCTCGCAAATTCAGCAAGTTTAAAACCTCATTTCTAGATCATTCTTTTCATTTTCCATTTCCTTCCTCCTTCCTCCCACCCAAGGTTCGAAAACCCTAGGTTTTTGATCCCAAATACTCTCCATTCTTCTAAGTTTTGGGCAAGATCCCTTACAAAAAAGTGAAGAGGCTTGAAGATCAACATTTTCTACCGATTGGAATTTCGGATTTGTGAAGGAATCTCATCAAAGCTTGCTCTTTTGCTTGGTTCTTGAGGTAGGGGTCCTAGTTCTTCTTCAATACTTCCATTAATAGATAGATTTGTGATATTTTGATTATATAAATATAAAATCTCCATTTTTGAGCATATAGTGTACATCATGAGATTTGGGGGTTTAGGGTTTGAAGTGTTAGGGGTTCAATTGTTGGGTTAAGATTGTGGATTATGAATCTTAGGTGTATAATCAATGGAAAATTTGGAATAAAAAGTTGTGGTGTGAGAAGTTTTAATTCTTCTTGAAAACCTTAATTTTTCTTGAAAACCCTAAGTTGATTTATGATGGTAATTAATGATTTTGCCCAAATTGAAAGTAGAATCATGAAATTGAGCGGTTGAATTGTATATAGACAAGTTTAATTGAATTTTGGAAGTGTTTGAAAATTATGTTAAAAATTAGCGATTGAACCTTTATTATGGATATTATAAATCATGTTATAATATGAAATGAAATTTGGGGAAAAAGATTCGTTAATGATATGGATGGCATGAGACTTGGGATGAAAAGACGAAATGGGGATTTAAGAGTTTACCTTGAATTATGTTGAATTACATTTAGTAGTGTTAAATTGAAGCATGTTGAATAGTGCTGATTATGTTGAATTGCGTTGATTATGTTGAATTGTTTTGACTATGTTGAATTGTGTTGAACCAAGTTGAGTTGTGTTGGGTTGTGTTGAGTTTGGGTTGATAGTTGGAAAAAAGGGAAGTTTTGCCCTAATTGGATCAAATTGTTATTTTGTATAAATAATTAAAATTGTCATTGTAAATGTGAAATCGGAGGATTATTAATGATGATGGTGGAGCTTGATATGTATTATCACTCCCATTTGAGATTTTGAAAAAAAAAGCATATCTTTAAAGGAATTTATGTATTGGTGTAGATATATTTGTTTTGGGCTATCGGTGAAGGATAACTATAATTGTTGTAGAAATTGCATGTTGACTAGGCAAACTGGACTATCTGTAAATTATGCATATCATGGAGAATGCAATGGATTTTGAGGATTTAAACTGTATGTTTTGGAAAGAGATTTTGGAAATTCTTCTGTTATGTTTTAAGGGCACTTGTTTCATTTGAAAATCATATTTTGGATCACATGTATTGTGCTAGTTGAAAAGAGTAAATAATATGATAAGTCTGAGAAATGGTTGTCATTGAATATGACTGTGTGTTTTAATACATTGTATATGTATGATTGTTTGGGAGGAGAAAGGGAATGTACTCTATGTGTGATTGTGTGATTAAATACATTGTATATGTATGTTTGTTTGGGAGGAAAAAAGGGGATGTACTCCACTATTTGGGAGGAGAAAGGGGATGGACTCCATTATAACTAAGTTGACCGGAGTGTCCTGAGTGAAAGTCCCGAAATTTATACATGGGTGCCGATCCCGCGGACGAAATTTCCATAAAATGGCAGTTTGAAGTATTTATGTGTGTTTTGTATGATTGGAAAACCACTGAGTTGTAGTCTCAGTTTGGTTGTTGTGAAATAATGAAATTGACTCATGAATTGAGAAGGATAAATGAATTGAAAATGAACTGAAGGAAAATGGATTAAGGATTGAAATTGGCATCATGTGAGAAATTGGTTTAGGGGCTAGTGATGATGAACTCAATGGATTACTTGTGACAAAAGGGAAGATTATGAGTTTTGTTTTGTAAGTATTTAGGAAATTGAAATAAAAAGGGGTTTGTAATTCTTGTATTATGTTGAACCCTAATCCTTTCGATTTTGATGTTATGGAGTATGGTAATTGGAAATGGAAATGAAATGTGTAATATTAGAATGGAAATAAAATGTGGAATATTAAAATGGAAACGAAATGAGGAATAATTTGGAATTGGGTTGATAAATTTAAGATGAGATTCTTGTTTAAGTGTACTTGTTTTCAAAGAGAATTTATGACTTCCTAATGATGAGAGACTACATTTATGGTAGGGAGTTTTCTTAAATGTTCAAGTCAAATTTTAAGAAAAGATACCTTTCGTGTAATATTTTGAACTTACAAAATGTCACTTTACTATATGGTATCACCCTGCATGCATGATCATTTCTATCTGTGCGTTAGCTATTGATTGAGAACTATGAGATTCCTACTGGGCATTAGTGCTCACCCCGTGGTTGCTTTATCTTTTTACAGGAAGAAAGTTTGGATTATTTTATTGAAGATTTATGGAGTTCTTGAGTCCCTTTGTATAACTTTGTAGTAGATGCAAAGGAAATGGATCTTGTATTTGTATTTATTTATTTGTAGCACAGTAGGAGACTGGCATGTATTGTTGTCATTGTAATATTCATTGAGAGAGAGAACATGTTTCATTGTATTTCTATTACTCAAGTGTAATAGATATTTGTATATGGAAAAAAAAAATGGACCTAATTTAAAGGCTTTGATAATGTTTTCGAGTAATTAAAATGTGGGGTGTGTCAGATATGTACATCAATCAGTTTATTTCTCTTGTGGGGAGGGGGGGTACTCGTGCATGACTTTCTGCACACAATGGGCATACAATGATGTACCAAATATTTATATCAATGGTCACTGTGAATGATGTGAATGTTCACATCTGTTAATTTGTCAAACAGTCCTATAATGTATTACAGATGTGAATGTTCACACCTGTTAATTTCTCAAACTTCCCAATACATGAATGTTTACTGTGAATGATGTGAATGTTCATACCTATCATATTATGTTGTTGTTAACATTCACATCTGTCTAGCATTTAAGTTAATAATATAAACATATAATGTTGAGATGAACATTCACATCTATTGAACATGTAAATCAAATATTGTTCATGTGAACATTCTCATCAACATTAAACATAAACAAACCAAAAGTCTAGTTGTTACCAAACATGTGCTTGTAAAGATGAATGCCAAATCCTCCAAAGTTAGGTTGACTAACCCTTGTAGTTCGAGTAGTATTTCACCATATGCATCTATCATTTGCACAAACAGAGGGGTGGCAGTACATTATTTCTAGTGT
This sequence comes from Camellia granthamiana, assembly GCA_036172215.1. Taxonomy (NCBI): domain Eukaryota; kingdom Viridiplantae; phylum Streptophyta; class Magnoliopsida; order Ericales; family Theaceae; genus Camellia; species Camellia granthamiana. The sequence continues at coordinate 6,064,094 of CM069903.1, read as the reverse complement.
CTTTACAGTGTGTGTGTGTGTGTATGTGTGTTTTGTACACATTTACGAGTCTCATACATTGTTGTGTATTGATTCTTCCTTGATGATGTATATGATGTCATCAAAATACACATTTTTAGACTTTGAGTCCCCTCGCCACACAAGCAACCTATGCATTGTGATTACAGAAAATATGAATGTTAACATTGCACAATTATAAAATGATCTAATCTATTAAGTACATGTGTGAAGCTTAACATCATCATAAAAATAAATTCAATCTCAATATGTATGATCACTTACTCATCACCACTGTTCTTGTGCAAATTTTGGACCTTCTGCTTGTTGAGTTTGCTCATGTTGGCCCAAACCTTCAGTTTGTTGGTCAATGTTAACTTCTTGTACTTTGTTGGGTGCTTTTTTTGTGGATGTTTGTCTAAATTTTGTACCATGTGGACTACATAGAAATGCTCTTCAGCTCTCTCTTTCTCTTTCTTTTGACTAGGCAAGTCGGGGTATTGAAACTCATCCAAGCGGTGCTGTTTCCTTACCTTCTGCTTTATGCCCTTTACCCTAGATAATGGGCTGAGAATGTCTTTCAGTGCTGTAATGGGATGCTTCTTAAGGCTATCATGAGCCTTTTGTGCTTCGACTTGCATGATAATGTAGATAGACTGATCAACGTAAATGTAACAACCCGACCCATGATTAACGTTAATCCATGCTTAAGTATGCCTAACAAGTAATTAGGAAGAAATCCTGAGTTAATTACATGTGCATTGCATTATTTTTGTGTTTATATTTGTTTAACGTAAGAAGATCTGTTCATGTTTTCATTTCGGTTTGCGAGTTAAAGGCCTTATCAGTATCTGATTTAGAAATTGACTTGATTGACGTGTTATTTGGAATTTTTAGGATTTTATGGTAAGTTCAATTTGAAATTGATTCGAAATCAAATAATTAGAATAAAATAATTCCAATTGATTAGTCTAAGCTTGAATTAATTAAGCTCCACTAATTAGCCTATATAAGGCCACTACCAAGCCCAAGACTTCTTTTCTCTTCATCCATTTTGAGCTCAAACGTGTAGAAGAAGGAGAAGAGAGAGATTGAAGCCAAACATTTAAGGAAGAAGAGAATTAAGAAGGAATTAGAGGAGATTGAAGGGAATTGAGGAAGTTTAGCTCCAACACTAGCTAACTCAAGACTTGAGGTAGGAGATTTAACTCTTTAATTATGAAATTGAATTACTTAGTGCAAGAATTCAAGGGAATTAGAGGTTTGAGCATGAGAATTAAATTAAGAATGTAGAATGAAAGAGTAATTCATGCATGCATGCATAATTCATTCATTTTGAGTTTAATTTCCAAGAATTCCCTCATGTATGTCTTGAATTCACCCTAATTTTGGAAAATCATCAAGTTTCATGTTGTTTTCTAGCATTTGATCATGTTTTGAAAAGTTTGAATTTAAAGGAATTCATGCACATCATGTTCATGGAATATTCATAAATTTTAAGTTGAATTTTTGCACAATTGGCAAGCTATTGGTTTATGATTTCTTGAAATGATCCTTAATTCATGATGTTTTATAAGTTTCTCAATGTTTCCTCAAGTTTTGGCCTAGAAAAATCAAGCTTTAATGCCTTAAGAATGAGTTTTGAAGCTTGGAAGCAATTCTAGAAATTCCAGAATTCTGCTTCCACGCGCGAGCGACGGATTCCACGCTCGAGCGACCACTTTGTGTCTTACACTTTCACTTGAGCGACCAAAGGCTGGCACGAGCGTGAAATGCATGCTCCCAAAAGTTCTTATGTTTTGCAGCAAGCTTGAGCAACAAAAGTTGCGCTCGAGCGAGAGCATGTCTCTCCCACTCAAGCGAGCGTCGAGTGAGCGTTGAGCGGGAAAAACAAGTAACCAGTACTTTTTCAAAGTTTGCAGACCGCTCGAGTGAAGGAAGTTGCGCTCGAGCGGACCCTCACATTTTGCATGTACACTCGAGCGAGGAAAACCACGCTCGAGTGTGGACCCTGTTTTCAGCAAGTTTTGAAAAATATTTTCAAGTACATTTTTGCATCCCCATTCCATCCTAGGCATTCCTAGGCCAAGATTAAAACACTATGACGAGGATAAAGGCTAGAAACACACTAAGAACAAATGAAATAAGTCACGTACAATCCGAGCGTGTGTTCCAATGTATGTATCTGTCATGTTATGTAGGTCACGCACCTCAAGTTAAGTGAATTGCTTACTCTACTTGTGTATTTGGAGCCACCGGTTATCTTGTTCAAATTAAATTATTTTCTGTATATGGACTAAGATCTATACCATGTATGTTATGTGTTTACACTATGAATGATTGTCCGTCTTTGGCAAATATTTATAACATTAATGCTATGATTCAAGTATGCTATCTGTACCCGGACTAGAGGTTTCTTTCTGGAACTGGCAAGTTATCTGTACCCGGCCGGAGGTTCCTCTATGGAACTGACAAGTATGATCTATAATGTTCTGAATATGGTCTATTAGCACTAATGGATGAACTATGAATGATCCAACATTATTCCTGATTTCTGTATACGCATTGATTGAGAACATGAATACGAATTGGTTCTATGTATGGACTCAATTATGGGACATCATCCATTTACCTCTTTACTCTGTTGTTATTCACTGGTCTTTCGCTCACTGTTTATATTATGTATGTAGGTGATTAAGTACGTGACCAGGCTCAGAGTTAAGGACCTGGTGCCTCAGTTGTTTTGTCAGCCAGCCTTTGTGCCTCCCGAGGAGGTTCTGATTTAAGTCAAGCCTTGTGGCTGAGTTTTGTGGATGTATAAGTTTTTGTTCCTTCTGATTTACGAATAAGTTTTCTGTTGAATTTATGTAAAGTGACATAACTGATGTATTTTGTTTTGATCACCTATTTGGTTATGAAAGTTTAAGATTATCTGTCTCATGTATGTCTTTACTGCTCGATGGACTATGTATATTTCATGCAATTGCTTCTACAGCCCTTATTTATATGTTATTATGTTAAGAGGCATTTGGTAATCCTAGGATTACTGGCCGATTACGACACTAAACATATAGGGGCGAGTTTGGGTCATGACAGTAAAGGTCTTGAAGAATTATTTTTTCACATTCTAGGTTGATGACAAATTTTGTCAACCGCTGAATTTCTGTATCCTTCCACTCCATGCAATTCTTGATCTCTTTGTCCATATTGGATGGGCCCGATTGGTCGAATAATTTGACTTCAAGTGCAGCGATCACCCTTGCCCTTAACTCCCACGATTCTTCCAACTGTTTGTACTTTTCTTCCCATTGTCATACAAGACCCTAAGCTTTTTGGTTTTCTTTTATAAGTACATCCACAATGTCCGGTTCACTTGGTTGTGCTACAATGATACCTCTCTCAGCATTGGGGTTATTAAAGCTGGTGTTGATGTCATCTTTAATATCATTTAGGTCCATTGTATCGCCAAAAATTCCATCGCTGTTGTCACTACCTTCATTGTCTTCGCTTTCATCGTCATTGCTTTCATCTTGTTTTGCCGGTGCACTCAAAAAAACATCATGTTTGGGCTCCACATTCAAATTGGTACGATGGTACATCTTTACTTCAGTTGGGGATACCATCAGCTCACTGCCATATACCTGGAGTTGGAAACATTATGTTAGTTACATAGTTCCTTGTCTCACTATGTGAATGGGCACAACATTTTTGGTTGTACTTTTACCTCATTTAAACCAAGCTTCGCCAAAGATATGGACTTCATGTTAGTATGTAAGGCTGTGAGGTCCCACTTCACACACTGCAGAATGGCATTAGGTTTGCGGGGTTGTAAGATAGTTGTGTGCTCACACAACCAGTACTAAAACAAATAACAAACATCAGTAATGTGAATGTTCACATTAATAAACACTGATGTGAATGTTTACACCAGTGTCTACTAATGTGTGTTTATCCATTACTGAACAGTAATATAAATGTTCACATCATTAACGTCAACTTCTACACCATTGCCTAGTAATGTGTGTTTCACATTTGTTTTGGTGCTAACATGAGCAAAACACTGGTGTCAATGTTTACATCAATACACATTGATGTGAACAACAATATAATATGACTGATTGAGAAATTAACAATAATGTGAACATTCACATTATTATACACTGATGTGAATGTTTACACCAGTGTCTACTAATGTGAGTTTATCCATTAATGAACAGTAATGTGAATATTCACATCATTGATGTCAGCTTCCACATCATTGCCTAGTAATGTGTGTTCCACATTTGTTATAGCGATTCCAGTTTTGATCCGTTATCTATTGTATTCCGGACTCAGGTTGGTATGGTTTAGAATGGTTATTCATATCTTGTTTCCCTTGTCTCCCCTTTTATTTTTGTTATTGTGTTGTAATTGTGCATTTGGAACAGGTTGGTTTCTTGTATTTCCAAACCTGTGATGCCCAGATTTTGGCTCTTGCGCTCGAGCGGGCTTCACAAATTTTGCTCCTCCACTCGAGCAGCCATTCTTACGCTCAAGCGGGACTTGTCAACTCTCAGTATTTTTTCAAACCTGCAAATACTGGAAGAGTACATTGGACGCTCGAGTGTCCAGTTTCACGCTTGAGCGGAACTTTGTGTCTGACGCTCGAGCTTCACTTTCCACGCTCGAGCGGACTGCGTATATAACAGTCCGTGAAGATGGTGTTTTGAATCACTTTTTCATTGCTCTCTCTCTCTCTCTCTAAAACTTTCCAAAAACCTAGATCTACACATTCTCTTTCTAAAACTCACATTCTCTCTTAGATCTCATCTAAATCCATCGATCTCTTCACCTTAGTGCCTTTGAGAAAAAGTTAGAGCATCTCAAGATCTACATTTTGATCCTAATAGAAATGGGTTTTGGTGTTCTTGGAGTTTCTCTTTTGTGTGGCTCATCTTCTTCCTTTGAGGTAGGGATCTTTATACACATTCATATGACTTTTAGCTTAGTTATTTGTCATTTGTGTAACAATGGTATGATTTGGGGATGTTTTAGGCAAAACCTAGGGTTTGGGTATAAAATGGAAAAGGGGTTTTGGGTGACGGTGAAATAAATGATTATGAGATTTGAAAATGATGTTGTGTTGTGTCTAATTTGATGATTTTGGCATTTGGTTAATGTTTGGAAAAAAGAGGGGAGTTTGCCCTAATTTGATCAAACTATTATTTTGTATAAATAATTGAAGTTGATGTTGAAAATGTGACATTGGAAGGGTGTTGGTATGAATGGTGACATTGGTTATGTATTATCTTATTATTTGAAAATTTTGAATAAATTATCTGTCATAAGATTGTATATCTGTTTAGAAAAATCTGTATTAGGCTATCGGTAGAGGATAGCTTTGCTTGTTGTAGAAATTGCATGTGGATTAGGTGAATTGAAACTTATCCATGGTTGGCTGTCATTGAATATAACTATGTTTATATACATTGTATATGTATGATTATTTGGGAGTAGAAAGGGGATGTGTTTCACGTATGATTATGTGTTTAAATACATTGCATATGTATGAATGATTGTTTGGGAGGAGAAAGGGGATGGACTCCATTATAATTAAGTTGGCTGGAGTGTCTTGGGTGAAAGTTTCTAAATTATAAATGGGTGCTGATCTCGCGGACGAAATATCCGTAAAATGACAATTGTAGTGCTTGTATAGCCTACATTTACATGGGTTCCGTTTGACGGTTTCTCGCGGACAAAATATCCACGAAAGGACAGTTTGAAGTGTTTGTATGTTGATGATGTGATTGTTGAACCTTCAAGTTGTAGTCTCATTTGGATTGTTAAAGAAATTATGAAATTGGCTCATAAATTGAGACAGATAAATGAATTGGAAATGAGTTAGAGGCAATCGGACTATGATTTGAGATTTGATGTCTTATGAGTTTATCAATCATGGATTTTTTATCATAGACATTGTATATGTACATTGTACTTATGCCTTTGTTAAATTTAATATACTGTGTTAGATGATTCCTACTGGGCTATGGCTCACTCTATTTGGGGATAACATTTTCAGTTGTTGGTGACTTGCCTCCGCTAAGGCAATAGCTTGGAGGGACATTTGGGAGCAAGAGCTTCTTTATTTGAATTGTATATTTTTGTAAAGCCAAGGGCTAAATGTGTATGAGCTAATCTCTCTTTTGTTGTAACCAAGTCAAGGCTTGGAAAGGCGTAAGCCTATAGGGCATGTATTCATGTTAAACCCTTTTGTATCATTAACTTCATGAAATGAAAAGACTATTTACTCTGATTTATGTTATCAATTATGCATGCTTTGAGTTATATTTATTGTACTTTTGAAGGCGTTACATTTGTTTTGGTGCTAACATGAGCAAAACACTGGTGTCAATGTTTACATCAATACACATTGATGTGAATGTTCCTAACATTCCACACTTTTGTGAACATTCACATCAGTGTGTACTTATGCCAACCTTGCCACTAGTGCGTACCGATGTGTATGTCACATTTGTTTTGCTGACAACATGAGTGGACAGACCCCGTGAATGTTCATATTAAATATAGAATAAGATTTATGAGATTTACCATTAACAACATAACACATCCGGTGACTCATCCTGGTTTTTCCCAATTTTGGCCCACTAACCCTATCAGGGTTGCCCGGATGCTCTTAGCCCAGTCATACTCGATCGTGTTTTCTAATGGGTCCATGTATGAATAGAATGCCCATCCAATTGTTTCTCCGGACGTGGAAAAGAACAGTTTAACGCATGCATGCATGCAAACTAATCTTACAACCTCTTCATTGTCTTGTTTCTTTGTGCCCTTTAATGTTTTGTTCAGAATTTCATGTATTTTTGCTGCACTTAACCGACTGACATCCTTGCACATTCGATGTATGATGCTGGCCGTTGGTTTTGCACCAGAAGAGAGGTCTATTGGCTTGGTGCTACAGTCCACCCCAAAAATAAGTGATACATCACTTCTAAAAATTTAAATGCTCTTGTCCCCGATGTAAAACCTCTCACTGGATGGCTTGAATGTTTGCACTATATGTACAATGACATCATCATATTTCATGCAATGGTTGAAGTCGACTTCATTACTGATCAAACAATCAAATAAGGGCCAAAACGGTGTTTTCCTAAGGCATTTCAATTGACCATTTATAAATTTTGTAGCCTTCAATAGTTTCATCAATCCAGTGATATTTGACTGGTAGTTAACCTTTTTCATGTTCACTTGTTTGGGACTAGCTGTTTGATCAGGTTTGCCTTTGGCATGGGATTCCTCTCTCTTTCTTTTGCCATCAAATCTACGAGGAAGACCTATCTGTTCAAATACAAACAAATTTAATATTACTGTTCACAAATGAATAGTGATAATAAGTGTAAATTATTATATGCCATGTGAATAATGGGATGGTAATGGTGAAATAGTATGTGAATAGCTGGTGCAAATGTTCATGTAAAGAGGTGATAGCACATGACAAATCAACATTCACATAAAGAGGTGAGAACAGTCACACATTACAACGACAAACCTGCAAGAACAAAACATGATGTAAATGTCTGTGATGGTTACGGTAAATGTCTGTGATGGTTACGGTTTTGTGTTGTTAATATTGTTATCGGTTTAGAGTCATTACCAATATGTAACAATCTGATGTAAATATTGACATTATGTTTAATGGAATTCATATTGAACCAAAAGATGTTACAATGTGAATATTAACATTATGTTCAAAATATAATTATTGACATTATGTTCAGAATGTTAAAATGTGAATATCAACGTTATCTTCAGAATATGAATATTGATATTACATTCAGAATGTGCATATTGACATTTATGTCACTCAATAACAAGTGAAACAATAAGATGTTATTATTTAACATGCCTACAAGAATTCACATGTAACCAAATAGGGTTAACAACCATCCAAAGTTTGAATGATGTGATCATTATTAAAATTATGTTCAGAATGTTACAATGTGAATATTAACATTATGTTCAGAATGTAATTATTAACATTATATTCAGAATGTACATATTGACATTGATGTTAATCAATAACAAGTGAAACAATATGATGTTATTATTTACAACATGCCTACAAGAATTCACATGTAACCAAAACAGGGTTGGCAACCATCCATAGTTCGGATTGTAATTATTTCATGACCATCAACAACCAACAACACCAATAAGTCTGACATTGATGTCACAATGTGAATATTTACATCATTTTCCATCAAATTTTTGGGTGAAGATTGGGGGTTCTGTGGATATCAACAATCAACAATACCAACATTGACAGTAATGTGAACATTCACATTATTATACACTAATGTGAATGTTTACATCAGTGTCTACTAATGTGAGTTTATCCATTAATGAACAGTAATGTGAATATTCACATCATTTATGTTTACAAAATCAAATCCAAAAACAACAATAATAATAGGGCAATGTAAATATATACATCGGTGATCACATTATGTTATCATTGACTGAAAAACAGAAGATGGAATGATGGTGCTTACTTTTGTTCCTCATTGTGGGTAGGTACGGAAATCGATGGACCGCACTCAGTTGACTGACGGGAAACATGGAACAACGAACCATCCTCATTCCGATGTAAACCTTCGCAGCGGTGAGATGAAGTGGAATAGCAGTGGCCGACGACAGTGGACGATAGACGACGATGGTGGTGAGGCGATGTGAATCTAGGGTTACGGTTTGAGAGTTGTTTGGGGCCGACAATGAGATTTTCTTTGGGAAATCAGTGTTTTGTGGATTGAATAGATGGAATAGAAATGGTTTGTTTTTAGAACGGAGTAGACGCGGGAGAAGTGGAGGGGGGTAATTTCATCCTATTACAATGAATGGACCTAATGAAATAATCAAAAATGATTTAGGTTTTATGGTATAAAACTGTTAGGAATAGGATTTATGAAAAAAGCTCCCTAGAATTTAAATTGACACAATTAAAAACTCAAGATTTATCCCCAAATTTTTTTGCATGATTTTTTTAACTCAAAAAATATGTCTAAAAAAAATGAGTTTGAATATTGTAAAATGAACAATTCAGTTAGGTTAACATAAAATTAAAAAAAAAAAAAAAAAGTTGCGCAACGGTAATTTTTGTATTAAGTGTTTTATTAAAAAAATATTTTTACAATTATTTAAACTATTGTATTAGTAATCAAAAGGTTTAAACTATTGCATAGCATATAATAATGAAGTTTTAAAATTTAATACGAGACTTAAGAAGAAACGCTATTTAAAAAAATTATTAATTTGTACTCATTACATATTTTAGTCCTTTTTTATTGTAAATATTATTATTATTATTATTTTATGAGTGGTGTTACATGTATTAATTAGTGTACTAACTAGTGTACTAACACTAATTATGACATTATTATTGATCACACTTATTATACAAATTATAAATACTAAAATATCTTAAATTATGAGTACTGTTATTAGCACCTTCCTTTCTTTTTTGGACCCCCCACTTCTTTGAACCCTCATCCAGCTAAATGAGGCCCCTCCATTTTCTCTTTGAACCCCCACCTTAATTCCAACTATACCCTCACTCTAACCCACCTTCCCAATCCAACCATTGTCAGCTCCAGCCACAACCTCTACCGACGGTGCCACTCTCCGGTCAACTCCAATCCAAAGCCACTTTTCGGTCAACTTCATCGTGACCCCCACAGTCGACCACCCCTAGCAGCTTCAGATAACCTTAATCTAGAGCCACCATCGTGAGCCCTCTCTCTCTCTCTCTCTCTCTTACCACCATCGCCTAGCCACTATCGTCGGTTGCTACTCATCCCAACTCAAATCGCGATGGCAACAAAGGTGACTAGGGTTTGAGGCCACAGATCATGACAACAGCTAGGGTTTGAAGTCACAGATCATGACGGCGGCTAGGGTTGAGATCTCAAATCCCGACGACAATGGAGGTGGCTAGGGTTTGAGGTCACAGATCGTTATCTCCGTCACCATCGCGCCTCCAAACCTTATCAACCCAACCATGTGCAGAGAGAGAGAAAGAGAGATTGCAGTGGTGGTGGGGTTCGTGATTGGTAGGGGTGGCGATCGCGATTGCAGTGGAGATCGCAATTTTAGAAGAAGAAGAAGAGGCAGATGGATGTGGTGATTGGAGGTGAGAGGTTGGTTGACAGCCGGTGGATGTGGTAGTTGGAGTTGAAAAGGGTTAGGGTTAGAGTTAGGGTTAGGGTTAGGGTTTGAAAAATTAGGGTTAGAAAATGAGGGATAAGGGTAAAAATGAAATTTTATGTTGGGATAAAATTAGAAATAAAAAAAATGGAAGAGGTGGGGGTCGAGAAATTCTATTTTCACACACCTAATTAGCTCAGGGTACACATTTAATGAAATATTAATTTAATGAAAATTATATCCTAAACAACAATGACTATAATAGATATCTAGCAACACCCATAATATTATATGAAAAAATTCTCTGTATGCATCTTTAAAGAATAAAAAAATCTCAATATATACTTTTTAAGTTAAAAAAATTAAACCCTAATTTTTCATTCTAACAACTGATCGCTGCTTATTGTAGACATCCCATTTTTGACCGGCCTTAAGACTCAGATGTCATCGATTGAGCGCTCAGTGATAGTGCATGTTGCGCTCGTTTCGAGGTTTCGGAGTTTTGGCTGAGAGCCTTACCTTCGGGCCTCTGAACTCTTTGTGTTTTAGCTCGGTTTACGGACCAAGCCTTGTTTTCCTTGCCTGAGGGAATGAGAGGTCTTGTAGACCATCTCTTTGTGGTCGTAGACCACTTTTTGTGGTCGTAGGCCACTTTTCCCGTGTGGAGACTAGTTTTCGGTTTTCGGAGCCTTCGGCCGTGTGTCTTGTCTCGGGACCGCTTAACGTTCTCCGTTTGGCGTGGTTTTTGAACCACACCTTGTTTCCTTGGCCTAGAGGGCCACCGTGGTTTAGAGGGCCACCGTGGTTTGGGAGACCACTTTTGTGGTCATAAACCACTTTTGGTGCTCGACAGCTAGTTTTCGAGGCTCTTGGCTACGCGCTTTGCCTTCCGAACTTTCGTCTTGCATTCGTTTTGGTTTGTTTTTGGTACAAACCTTGTTTTCCTTGTTTGGAAGGTGGTACAAGGGTGGGAGACCAGTATTTCCCCTTGGAGACCACTTTTCCTCCTGCCAGCCAGTTTTCTGGTCTGACAACTGGTCTCCCTGATCTTTGGACCATCAAAAGTGGTCGGCCACCACACCATTTGCTTGTTTTCATGCTCTGGACCCTCTCCCACCATGGCCGACCAGTTTTTGTTTTGGGAGACCACTTTAAGTAGCTGGCCGACCACTTCAAGTGGTCGGCCACTTTTTGTCACATTTTTGAAGATATTTTCCTCCAGCTGGCACAGCTGGAGGGCACTGAGACCATCCTCCATACACGTGTGTGGAGGGATGGCCTTGAGCCTTAGCTTCTCCTAGAAGCTTTAACTTTTGTTCTCTATAAGAAGGAGACTCCTCCTCCCTCCTCTAGGTTCAGAAAAATTGCCTTGAGAGTTATACATATAGCTTTGTCTCTATATTGCTCTTGTTCTTGATTTTGTGCTTTAAAAGTGTAGTTTTACCACACTTTAACACACAAACACACACTCAAGCACCATACTCTTGGAGCTGAGGTCCCTTGAGGTTATTTTTGAAGCTTTTGGACTGGTTTTGGTTGGAAAAAGTTACTGGAGTTTTGGTTTTGAAGAGGGTCTTTAAGGGTGAGTTCTTAATCTTTTAAACCCCCATTCTTGCTTAAGCTTTTGGACCCTTTTCCATACTGTTTTAAGCTTAACTCTTAACTACAAAAAGTTCTAATTTTTGGTGCTTAAGATCTTTGTTTAAGGTGATTTTTGTGTTTGGGGTTGTTTACCCCCTCTTAGGCCTTGTTTGGCCTTGCTTTTGTGCCTTCTTTTTAAGCTTTGGGACCACCTTGTTTTGGCCTTTTCACCACTAAAATTCAGAGGAATTTCAGTGGTGGGAAGGGTGTTTTGAGGTCCCAAATAGGAGAGGGTCATCCCCTCTCCTTGTGTCTTCAATACTTGTCTTGAATGCCTTATGTGTGAGCATGTTTGTTAAGTTTATGTTGGCCATATCTTAGCATGTATTTGGGGTTATTTTGCTGTGGCATGCCACTGTTTTTACTTGGTTTAGTCACTCAATGCATGCCTAATACACTTGTAGTGTAAATCTCACAAACTAGTCTTGTATGCTTCATGAAGTAGCATGTCATTCTAGCTTGTTTTGTTTCCATTTCAGCATGTTTTTGGTGATGTTTTGCCATGTCATACATCTGTTAGGGTTTGGTTTGGTCACCTCTTGCATGCTCCCTACACTTGTAGTGCATTTTCATGAATTAGCCTAACATGCATCATGCTTTAACATGTCATTCTAGCATGCTTTAGGCTTAACTTAAAGAAGCTTTTGTCCATATTTTAGCATGCTTAAGCTCTGATTTTGGTTGTTTTGGTCATGCATGACTTGCTTTGTATAGCCATGGTTCAATCTAGCTTGTTAGCTTTGTGTGTCAAGTTCACTAGCATGCTTTACTTGGCCTATTTGAATGATTTGGCATCATTTTATATGTGATTTCAGTCCATGTTTCATGCTCATGCACTTGCATTTATCACTCATTCAATGCGTTGGAGGGTTTGCCCCTTTAGGCCTTACATGAATCATTGCGTATGCCTTCATGCCTTTGCTTGCGAGCCATCAATCAATGTGTTTTTGGGGTTATCTTGCCATGATATAACTCTAATTTTTGTTGGTTAAGTCATCCCATGCTTGGTCTTAATAGGTGTAGTGTAATCCACCTTATTTGCCTTGTATACATCATGCCTTATGCCCTTCATGCTAGCTTGTTTTGGCTTCCTTCCATACATGTTTTAGTATCATTTTGACATGTTCTAGGATTGTTTTAGGTTGCCCTTGTCATATGCTTCATGTTTTGCATAGCTATAGTGTAAGTGCTCTTGCTAGCTTCAAGTTTTGGGCACCAAAGCATGCTTCATTTGTTTTGTGTACATGATTTGGCATCATTCATCATGTTATTTCAGAGCTTATAGCATGACTATGTTCCCACTTCATTCATTCTTTAAGTGCCTTTGAATGTTGTGCATTGTTGCCTTACTTATGGCCTAGCATGTATGCCATCTTGCCTATGTCTTTGAGCCTCCATCTTAGCATGTTTTGGTCTTTGTTCAGACCTAATTAAGCTCTGTCCATGGTTGGTTCATGCACTTGTGCCATATATTGCATGCCCCCTTTGTAGTCCTCTTTACTAGCTTCATGCTTTAAGAACCATTGCATGCTTTACTTGTGTTGATCAAATGATTTGGCATCATTTCTTACCTCATTTCAGTGCACTTAGTGTTGCTACACTTCCACTTTTGTCACTCTTTGAGCACTCTTGAGAGTTGTGCTCTTAGGCCTACTTGGTAGGCCAAGGCATGTGCATGTTTGCCTTGCCCCTTTTGTGCCTTTGTTTTGGTGTTAATGGCTACTGATTTGGGCATGACTGAGGTCTGTCCATTTTGGTTTAAGTCCATCGAGCATGTTGGTTTTCATGTTGTTAGCATTGTGCATGCTTATTATTCATTGCCTTAGGTATACCATCTTACATTGCATTGTGCATGCCATGTAGTTCTTTGCATTGTGTATGCCAAGTAGTCCTTTGCATTGAGTATGCATGTCCCTAGCATTGATAAGTTGCCCTTGTTGCATTGCATTCCGCATGCATGCATTACATTGTATTTAAGATCTTAAGTTGCTTTGCATTGAGCATGCATGCCATTGAGTATTGAGTATGCTATGTTATGTTGCCTTGTATGTTGTTAGCATGCTAGTCCATTGCATGTTCACATGCTTGTTTCATTGTATTGCATATTTGCATGCTTATGTTGCATTGCATTTTTGCATGCTTGAGTCACATTGTGTATGTCATGCTTGTGTTGCATTGTGTTTGGAATAGGTGTTCGTCCAAACACGGGAAATGAGGGACGTTTCATACTTGAAGTGATGAAACGTGCCTCAATTTTCGGTCGCTGGCGCTCTTGATCATACATGATAGAGTTCTAGGCCTTATGTGTTTACTTGTGCATTCATTTTCATATTGAATTGTGCAACTTCGCCTCTCGGCCATCATGCATTGAAATGCACGATTGGTGGCCAGAGGGTCGAGAACCACACTCCCTTGAGCTTATGAAATGATAGGGAGGGTGGTTGTGCACACATACCTTGCAAATACATTGCCATGCCCTTTCTTGCTCTTTGTTGCAGAAAAATAGAGTCTGGAAGCAACAACTGGTCGGCTGACCAGTAAACCTGGCTGGCCGACCACTTTTTCTGGTTTTCAGTACATAAAGTGGTCAGCAAGTGGTCTTCTTCCTCAACAACTGGTCGGCAGCCCTCCCACAGATTCCCAAGGTGGAGTTTAAGCTTTCTGGAGCTTGATGTAAGTTTCTGAGAACAATTGAAAACAGAGGCAAGTCAGGGCATCGCGTTGGATTTCCGAACGAAGCGACCGAGCATGCATGAACTCCTCGCCTTGAGGCTCCTGCTTTATTGCTTTCCTTAGCTGCCATGCTTAGATAGCTAGCTTATACTTCATTTTATACTTTAATAGTTAATGCGTTTAGCTATTTAATCTAAGCTAATTAAACTACTTATTACATCACACCGAAGCTAATTAACTAACCCTAGTTAACTAATTATTACAAAACAAATTAAAATAGCTAGTTAATAGTTATTACATCGCCTTGAGGCTCCTGCTTTGTTTTGTAATAATTAGTTAACTAGGGTTAATTAATTAGCTTCGGTGTGATGTAATAAGTAGTTTAATTAGCTTAGATTAGCTAGTTAGCTTCTTATTCGGACTTTCCCTCGAGAGAGCCAACTGTTGTAATAAGCGTGCGTGTGTGTGATGCATGTCTTCCAACCCCTATTTCTTTATCCCTTTTACTTAACCGCTTACGATGGTTAGTTTTAGGGCATATTTCGTTTAGCATACCTTATGCTATGCATGCGTGCATCATTCATCTGTATTACATGCACCAGGCTCGGCGCATCATACTAACTGCATTGTATTTCAATTCCTATTTGAATACATGTACCAAGTTGCATTTCACATGCCATCTCTGAATAGCCGATCCTATCTAAGGTACATTTTCGCATGTGTTGCATTAGCCATCTTAACATGAACTAGGGTCATACATGATTTCTAACTAGTTCTTTGTTTTGGCTCGGAGTACACTGTGAGTGTTTACGCTTTAGCATATTGCATGTGTGTTATTGATTACCATGAAAGCATGCTTGCCATAAGGCTAACTGCTTATTTGATATAACTGCTTGAATGCCTGTGGATGAAGGTTGGATTACTTGAATTGGAACAATTCATTGAATCCCGAATTTAGCCTACTTGCGAGTAGCAAACTTCAAACCTTTTTTTACAAAACGAATATGCAATGTTTTGTTCTAAATTAGGCGATCTAGTCTATACTTGTATGCTGTGCGCATCACATAGTAATTCTAGGTTAATAACCGAAATAAGAGCACATGTGTTTTCAAAAATAAAATATAATGCTTAGTACAGGCCGATCTTTGATCAGACGAGTAGGAGTGCTCATTGCATGACCTTCCCCTCTCGTATCCAAGTTCCCGAGCCGAGGCAACTTTGGTGATGACGGACACGTGGCCTTAAGCACGAGTCAGGGTTTCCTAAATTCCCCCAAAATAAAATATTTAGGTGGCGAGTCTGTATCTGGCAAAGCAGTCCATGTTTGGAACTTCTTTATTAAAATCAGTTTTCCAAAAATGATTTGCCGGATTTGGACTTTTTGGTGATTTATCGGTCTTGCATTGCACTTTGCGAGATTAGATTCAGAACCGTGACATTGAGTCCGAACTGTAGTAGCTCAGAACAAAACGAGATTCGCGCCCCCTCGCGTGCACGCGGATGTCGGGGAGTTCCCAGGAGCGTGTCTACACTTTTCTTCTTTGGAAAACATGCTATGTATTGCCATACATCTGCAAATATGTTCACCACTGTTAATACCACCAAACTATTGAACACCATTTGCTTCTTCTTTCTTTCTTTCCTTATTACTCTCTCACTCTCTCTCTCTTTCTTTGGTTTCTATTACTAGCTTTCATTTTTTCTTGTCTCTCACTTTGCTTGTGAATTGGGTCTCGTTTAGTAATTAGTCGAACTAATACCATTTATTTGGAAGTTAATTTCTGAATTAACTCTATTGTTTCAAAAAACCAGTGTCGAAAGCCCCAAACCATAAATCACTAGAATGAAATTGAAGGTTGTATACCAATGGAGTGCACATAGATCTAAAAATAATAAATGTAATAATAAAATAGAAAGATGCTTTATTTTCAACACTATTTTGGAGGGTTTTCAATGGAGGTCTTCTATGCAAGTCTTCAATGGAGGGAATTTCACTTCAAACCAAAGTCTTCAAGGGCGTGATGGGTCTACAAATGTGGAAGAAGGGTCAATCAAAAGTGTGTGGAAAGGAGAGTTAGTGGTATGTGTACAATGGTCATGAGTAAAATGTATAATTGTGACTTTAAGTGTGTAGACTGAAAAAATTAATTAATAATCAAATTAGTAGGTGTGTATATTGAGACAAGATATGCCCTAAGCTAATTAGGTATGTGAAAATAAAATTCTCCGTGGGGGTCAAAGGAAAAAAGATAAGTGTTAATAGCATCACTCAAATCATCAATGATATACTAATTAGTACACTAATTACTAGTGCATATAGGGATGCAGGGTCACTGTTGTGACCCCTGCAGCTGTGCCCCTACTGTGCCTTTTAAACAGCACCATTTTATTTTTATTTTTATTTTTTTCCTTTTCTTTCAGCTTTGTTCTTACAGTGCTATTTCACCCCCCCCCCCCCTTTTTTTGCTTTAGCTTTGTTCACAATGTTGTTTTTCAGCAGTGATGCTATTTAAAATAATGTAATTTTTTTTATTATTTTAAAATTAATCTACCAAATAAAAAAAATTAATATAAATTAATTTTATATGTCTATCCATAAAATTAAGCTCACCATTTTATTTATTTATTTATTTTCTTTAGCTTTGTTCACAGTGCTGAATCTAAGATTTGAGACTCAATATGATATTTTTGGTTTTCTATAGCGATCCCAGTTTTCCTCGTCATTTATTGTATTCCGGACTCGGGTCTAGTGGTTGTATGTTGTTGTCTTTACCTTGTTTCCATCCTTTAATTCCTTGTATTTGAATTATGGGATGTGTTGGGTAAGTTTGGAACAGGATGGTTGTGAGTTGGAACAAATGGTTGCTGCCCAAGTTTTTCCTTCTTCGCTCGAGCGAGGCTTTTTGCGCTCGAGCGAGCTTTGGGTGTTTGCTTCTTCGCTCGAGCAAGTATTGTGGGTCTTCAAGTTTCTTTTTAGACGCAGCTTCTGCTCGAGCGAGCCTTGTGCCGTGTGTCTCTTTGCTCGAGCGAGCAGTCTTGTGCTCGAGCATGCGTCTGCGTCTCTTTTAGATCTAAAGGTTGGTATTCTTCGCTCGAGCGAGCTTTCTTGTGCTCGCGCTCGAGCAAGCGAGCCCTATGTTTTGTGTTTCTTCGCTCGAGCGAGAACTCTTGCACTCGAGCGTGCTTCTGCGTTGCAGACCTGAAGCTTTGCGTTGTTCGCTCGAGTGACGCTTCTTGCGCTCGAGCTAGGTTCTTTTGTGTCTGGTCGCTCGAGCGACCACTCCTTCGCTCGAGCGAGCCCCATATATATCAGTTCGTCGCAGCATGATTCAAGAACACTTTTTGATTTCTTTTTCATTCCAAACCCTAATCCGGCAACCTCTCTCTCTAAAATACCCCTTCTCTCTACAAATACACTTGATCTAGAGTGTCACTATCTTAATCCCTTTGTAAAAAGGGCAGAGCATTGCGTAGGCTATCCTTTGATTCGAAAAAGCTTGGATTTGGAGCATCTTGGGTTTTTCTCTTCATCTCCTTTGAGTCTCTCTATTTGAGGTAGGGATAAACTACTCCTTATTATGGGTTTTGACATAAATGTTTTTTATTTTGTATAGATGGTATTGTTTGGGAGTTTTGGGCAAAGTTAGGGTTTGATTTGAAAATTATAAAAGAGGGGTTTTCTTATTTGGGCTTCATATGTGTATATGAGACTTTGGAAAGGGGTAAATTGTGTATAATTGGTGAAATATGGCCCTTGGGAGCAATATTTGAGAAATGGGGAAAATGCCCTAATTTGAATCACATATATTATTTGTGTAAATGACGAAATTATTATGGAAATATGAAATTGGATATGGAAACATGAAATTGGAAGGAATTGTGATTAAATGGTGTAGTTGGATTGATAAATCACTCGCCTATGGAAAATGTGATAAATTTAATTATCTGTTTAAAAATAATTGTTTTGGGTTATCGGTAGAGGATAGCCATGAGCGTTGTAGAATTGCATGATGATTAGGTAAATTGAAACTAATAAATTGGAATATGTCATTGAATATGACGAAATGATAATAACATTGAATATGTAATTGAATTGGTCATTGTATATGACAACTTGTTTAAATACATTGTATATGTATATTGTTTGGGAGGAGATAGGAGATGTACTCCATTGTTTGGAAGGAGATAGGGGATGGACTCCATTGATAATTAAGTTGGCCGGAGTGTCCAAGGTGAAAGTCCCGAAACCTTATTTACGTTTGAATGACGTTGATGATTGAAGTGTTGATAATATGAGTTGTAGTCTCATTTTGAATTCTTTGGATAAATAATGAATCATGTCTATGGAAGCGGATTGATGTACAGTTGTAAATGTTGATTGATATTGAAAAGGAGATATGTTAGCTTACAAGTGTTAACCATTTATCGAATGCTAATGTTTTAGTTATTTCTCATATTTGGTTTAGCATATCTCTACTGAGCTTTGACTCACCCTACTTGGGACATCATTTTTAGGTACAGGTGACATGCCACCTCCAAGATTTTAGCTTGGAAGGTTTGGGAGTTGAAGGCTCCATTTTGTTGATTTATTTTGGTGATAAATGTAAACTCAAGCCGAGAGCTTTATTTGTAATAGAGTTATAACTCTTCTTTTGTTGTACCTAAGCGATAGCTTGAAAAAATGTAAGCCCGTAGGGCATTTCTTTTGTTATTAGAAGTTAGAATTACATGCTATAGTTTCAGGATGAATATCAATGAAAATGTAATGCATGTGATAACTGTTGTAAAAAAGACTTTGATGAATGAAAATATATTATGTCTCTTATGTTTATGGATTATGTGAATGGTTGTCTTATACTGTATTTTGAGGGGCGTTACATTTTCAGTTGAAATAATGTAAAAAAAATTTATTATTATTTTGGAGTCAGTGTACTAAACCAAAATAAAAAAAGGTACACTAACACTTCTTAACATTTGATAGAAATACATAGACACTCCCTAACATTTTCAATATATCACAGATATCCTTTGACATTTGAAAGTTTTATCACAAACACTTCATGACATTTAATTAAATAAAAAGCACACCTATCATTCAACAAAATACATGAACATTCCTTAATATTTTGCGAAAAAATTATAGACACCTCCTTTCACTTAAATAATATGTGATAACATTAATTAAATTACTTACACTACAAGAAAAGTGGGTTTATGAGATGGAACTATTTGCGACGGCACACTTGCCGTCTCAAAAAGTCACTTTTTGCGACGGCAGAAAATGCCGTCTCAAAAAAGCAGAGTATTTGCGACGGCAGAAAATGCCGTCTCAAAAAAGTAGAGCATTTGTGACTGCACAATTTGCCGTCTCAAAAAATGAGAGTATTTGCGACGGTATTTGTCTGCCGTCGCAAATACTCTTATTTTTTGAGACGGCAAATTGTGCCGTCGCAAATGCTCTGCTTTTTTGAGACAGCATTTTCTGCCGTCGCAAAAAATGACTTTCGTGTTTTTTTTTTTTGGTGAATATTTTCAAAATTTTAAATATTTTTTTAGATGCACTTTACTTAGATGTATCTAACAAAAAAAATTATGAAAAAATATTTTTAAAAATTAATAAATACATAAAAATACAAAAAAAAATGTATTGAATTATTGTATTTTTGGTATTTAGTGAATTTTTAATTTTTGCAATTTTTTTAATTTTTAGGTGTATTTATGTTATGTGTGTCTAAAAATTAAAAAAAATACTTAAACTATTAAAAAAATTCAGTAAAAACAATATAACGCGGAAAACAAGAAAATATAATTTTCTTAAAAGAGTTTTTAGAAAACTCTAACCTAGCATAGTGATTGTGGTTTTGAGACAGCTTCATATATATACAGTCACAAAGTGGTTTGAATAAATTCAACGGTATCTTTCTGTCGCAAAAAAAAATTAAAAAAAAAACAATGTTGTCTTACTCTTTTGATATAACATTTCTCTTTTCATTCATTTTTTCATCTTCCTGTCTCTCTGTCTCTATCTCTCTCTCTTCTCTTTATCTCTTTCACTTATCACTCTTCTTTCTCTGTCTGTCTATTTTCTTTCTCCCATTTTCTCTCTGTGTCTCTCGCTTATCTCGCTTATCTCTATCTCTCTCATTTGTTTTCTCTCTTTGTCTCTCTCGTTCATCTCTCTTCTCTCTATCTCTCTCATTTCTTCTCTCTCTCTCTCTCTTATCTTTTTATCTCTCTCTATCTCTCTCGCCCATTTCTCTTCTCTCTCTGTCTCTCTCTTTTTCTGTATGTCTCTCTCGCTCATCTCTTTTCGCTCTATTTCTCTATCTTTCTGTCTATCTCTCGCTCATCTCTTGTTTCTCTCTCTTTTTCTATCTCTCTCTCTCTCTATCTCTTTTTCTGTCTATCTTTCTCTCTCCCTGTCTCTCTCTCACTCATCACTCTTCTCTCTCTCTCTCTGTCTACTTGTCTATTTGTCTATTTCTCCCCCACTATGTTCGCCTTGCTCACTCTCTTACTCCCATCTTCTCTATTTATTGAGCTCCTTCTCGATTTATCGATCCATTATAAACGACGTCGTCTTACTCTTTTGAACATTTCTCTTTTCACCCATTTTTTCGTCTTCATATCTCTCTGTCTCTGTCTCTCTTCTCTTTCTCTTTCTTATTCATCACTCTTCTTTGTCTGTCTGTCTGTCTCTCCCTTTCTCAATGAGTCTCTGTCTCTCTTCTCTCTCACTCTCTCTCGCTCATCACCCTTCTCTGTCTGTCTGTCTCTTTTTTTCTCTCTGTGTCTCTGTCTTTCTTCTCTTTCTCTCTCTCACTCATCACTCTTCTCTGTCTGTCTGTTTGTCTCTCTCTTTTTCTATGTGTCTCTCATCCATCTCTCTTCTCTCTATCTCTTTCATCTATCTTCTCTCTCTGTCTATCTCTCCCTTTCTCAATGTCTCTCTGTCTCTCTTCTCTCTCACTCTCTCTCGATCATCACTCTTCTCTGTCTGTCCGTCTCTCTCTTTCTCTTTGTGTCTCTGTCTCTCTTGTCTTTCTCTCTCTCACTCATCACTCTTCTCTGTCTGTCTGTCTGTCTCTCTTTTTTTCTATGTGTCTCTCGTCCATCTCTCTTCTCTCTATCTCTTTCATCTATCTTCTCTCTCTGTCTGTCTTCTCTCTCTCTTCTTTTTTTCTCTCTCGCTTTCTCGCTCATCTCTTTTTTTCTCTCTCTCGTTTATCTCTTTTCGCTCTTTTTTTTCTCTCTCTCTATCTCTCTCCCTCTCTTTGTCTATATCTTTTCACCCATTTTTTCATCTTCTTCTCTCTCTTTTCTTTCTCTCTCTCATTCATCACTCCTCTCTGTCTGTCTATTTGTCTCTCTCTCTCTCTCTGTGTCTCTCATTCATCTATCTCTTCTCTCATCTCTTTTCTCTCTTTCGCTCATCTCTTTTCTTTCTATCTCTCTCACCCATCTCTCTTCTCTCTATCTCTCTCACCTCTCTCTCGCTCATCTCTTCTCTGTCTCTCTCTCACTCATCACTCTTCTCTGTCTGTCTGTCTCTGTCTTTCTCTCTCTCACGCATCACTCTTCTCTGTTTGTCTGTCTGTCTCTTTTTCTTTATGTCTCTGTCTCTCTTCTCTTTCTCTCTCTTACTCATCACTCTTCTCTATCTGTCTGTCTCTCTTTTCTCTCTGTGTCTCTCGCTTATCTCTCTTTTCTCTCTGTCTGTCTCTCTATTTTTCTCTGTGTCTCTCATCCATCTCTCTTCTCTCTATCTCTTTCATCTATCTTCTCTCTCTGTCTCTTTTCTCTCTCTTCTTTTTTTCTCTCTCGCTCTCTCGCTCATCTCTTTCTGTTTCTCTCTCATTTATCTCTTTTCGCTCTTTTTCTCTCTCTCTCTCTATATCTTTTCACCTATTTTTCATCTTCCTCTATTTCTTTTATTTATCTCTCTCACTCATCACTCTTCTCTCCCTGTCTGTCTATTTGTCTTTCTCTCTCTCTTTTCCCCACTATGTTTGCGTTGCTCACTATTTCCCTTCCGTCTTCTTTATTTACTGAGCTCCCTCTCGATTTATCGATCCACTACAAGAAAATACACTTTTAGCAACCACTTTGTCTCTCTTTCGCTCACCACTCTCTCTCTCTCTCTGTCTCCCACTTATCTCTCTCTCTCACCATCCATCTCCTCTACCACCTTCACTACTACTGCAAACGCCATTTCACTACCACCACTACTACCACGGTCGCCATTTCACCTCTACGACTACCATTACAATATTTTTCATTAAAATATTACCCATACTTGTACTAAATAAAAAAATAATAATAATTTTTTTTTTCATTAAAATAAAAATGAAACAAATAAATTTTCAAGCTTAGTAACTAAAATAAATTTTCAAGCTTAGTAACTAAAATAAAATAATTTTTTTTAAAAAAAATTTCTTTTAACAAAAATAAATTTTTTTAACAACGACAACCCCTGTTGCAAAAAAAAATAAAATTTAAACAACATTGTTTTATTGTTTAAATTCTGAAAAAAAAAAATTTTGATTTTTTCTTTTCTCCCCCCTCTTTTTCCATTCCTCCCTTTTTTTTTTCCGCCCCCCCTTCCATTCCCCCCCTCTTTTTTTTTTTCCGCCCGCCCAAAACCAAAAAACCCTAATCTCTTCTTACCCCTCCCTCTCTATCGATCGATCAAGCGGCGGGCAGACGACAGAGAGCGAAGAGAGAGAGAGAGAGAGGCGGAGAGATGGTATGCAGCAACACATTTGCGAAGACCATATGCTCAATCTGCTACGAAGATCTCAAACCCATCGTCGAAGACCTTCAATCCATCTCCATTTGCGAAGAATTGAATGAGAAGAAGAGCCGTGTTGATCGCAAACTCACTGCTCCTCAGGCGCTCTGTATCTGCCGTACCCGAGAATTGGCGATCCAGGTTTGTTAACATATGCAAATCTGTACATAATTTCTATTTGTTAAACTAATCAAACTTCACAAGCAGTGGTCTGGTCGCCTCTCTCTCTCTCTCTCTCTCTCTCTCGGTATGTATGAATCTTTTCTTTTAGATTTCCTCTGACAGCTCCAACACACATCTAGGAACAGAGAAATCACTCAGTTTTTAATTTGACATGCCTAGTGTTCGATAAAATTCCCAAACTAAATTGCCATCAATCTTTCTCAGTTTGCTTACCCGATAGCGGGTTGGTTTTTGGGTTCGTACTGGTTGGTTTCAGATTTGAGCAATCCGACTTGAGAACTGAGGATGGTTTTGTTATGAGTTGAGGAGGTTTCTTGACCTTGACAAAACCTGCCTGAACCCCCTGTATTCGAGCTCTGTTTTTGAGCCATTTATTTGGTGTTCCAATTCTAGGAACCATTGCAAGAGTATTTATATCTATCGACTCTTCTATGTACTTTCCAACTGTGTGCCTTGGTCATTTGGCTTTAGAAACCTTGACACAATGCTCTTGCAGTTGCCTATAGGGAACCCTGTTGCTTGCCCTTGCAAATTTTTTGTTTTTCCACTTAATTTCTTGTTAATGGAATATCTGTTCTAAATAAATAAAAATATGTCTTTGGTGGGAGTGACTATGTGCAGAGCATAAGTGAACTAATAAGTAGATTGCCTGTGAAAGCAGATCGCATTTATTATTATTATTATTTATTATTTATTGTTTATTATTTTGGTTTTTTAATTTTTATTTAATAATACTATTTGTTTTTAATCATGTTGAACTTTCGATCTGAACCATCAGCAAGTTCTCTGGAAGAAAATTTAAGCTGATTTTATTTTATTTTTTGTGTGCAGAAGTCTAGTAAAGCATTCAGCTAGTAATTTCTGTTGGAGTTTACAAAATGTCAAGTGGGGCTGGGCTTGAATCCCTTGTAGATCGTATGCAATCCTTATACCTGTTTTAAATGTCATCATCTACTTCTATTGTTTTAATTGCTTGTTTTCCTTTTCTTTTTTTTTTTAAAAAAAAGTTGGCATGTATTCTGCAATTTGATTTTGTGTGGCTTGAATGGTGATTTTGTGTGGCTTGAATGGTCTATGATTTTCTCCTGAATCCAAAATTTTCTTTGCTAAATTACCAGGTCTCTGTGGTGTACTTTTATTATCTTGCTAAAACTGTCTTATTTATCATTATTTTTATTTATATTTTTTTTGTAGAAACAATTTCTGTCATTACAAATGATGGGCACAATATAGTGGTGCGTTCTGCAGCTTGGGCCTCGTTGCAGTTTTTTTTAAAAATAAAGTAGTTGTACTGACCATTACAGTTTCTCCTCAGGGAGTGTTAAAAGGTTTTGACCAAGCTACAAATATAATTCTTGATGAATCTCGTGAACGCGTTTACTCCACCAAGGTACGATCAATTTCTGTAGAAAGCATAATACATGCATTCATGAATAATTGCTATTTTTCTATGTTGTTGTGCACTTCCAGATTCTTTCAATGGTCTTAACAGGTTTTTCATTTAGAATAGTAAAAGAATGGTTAATCTATTTGTTTAATGTTTCAGACCTTTATGCTCATACTTTTGATTTTGGGCCCTTGTGGGTAGGGAATTTTGAGATTTCCTAGAACCTCAGCTTTAGGTTTTAGTAACTTTTTCTGAGCTTTGAAGTATAACCAACACAAAACTTGACTGATTTAAGTCTTGGTTTTTTTTGTCCCTTATGCTTGCCTCACGGGACAACATATTTTTTTTGTAGCTTCGTGGTTTTCATTTCTTTGTTTATATGTTCTTTTTGTTAGATTTTGGGGGTTTGAGGGGTGGAAATTAATTACAACCAGTGGAGTTTTAGTTATGGGTGAACCATGTCATTTCTGCCTGTTGTTCTACATAGCTTAATCCATTTGGTTGAGTGTACAATGAAGAAAGTTGATATCCTTTTCTCCTCTTAATGAGTAGACCATAAATGCATTTTATCTTATTTTGATTTTCATCATCCAGAAATTCTCATTGCTCCGGAAAGTAATTATAGGAATAATGTTGATGATTACTCTGTTTTGCAGGAAGGTGTCCAGCAACTTGTGTCTATTTTGATATCAGATGTTGAAACCCGAAAGCTTTTTTGAAATCAAGTCTATAATCATTTGAAAAATTAACAATATTTATGTACACATTAAGACATGCAGAGTTACCAGACAAGGAGTTGAACCAGTATGATGTAAGTGATGATGGGTTTTACATTAAACATTTGTGTTAAATAATACAGGACAGTAGAAAGAATTCTGGAGTATTGGCCTTCAGTGGAGAATATGTGTTTGCTACTGGAACATGCTATGGCATATGAAGGCTCTGTTGAGTTGTATTCAAATGCCTCCAAGGCACTAATCACTATTGGAACTTTTGTTTTTGATTTATGTTATTTAGATTTGTGAACAACATTATATATGTATTATGCAACATTATGTATTGGATAATTTTGTTGATGTATTGTTCTGAATGGAAGAATATTTTAATTATGGATGAATTTTTATTTATATATTGGACTTTTTATATTATTATGTAATTATTGATTTTTTTTTTTAGTTATTTTTCATTTAATACAGGTTATTTTCATATTTTTAATAATTTTAATACAGGTTTTTATTTTTTTATTTTTTTTATTTTTTTTGAGAAGGCAGAACACCCCGTCTCAAATAGTAAATTGAACCAGGCTTTTTGCGACGGCACCTATACTGTCGCAAAAGGTAGGGAATTGAATTGAAAAATAAGGCTTTTAGCGATGGTATCATTGCCGTCGACAATAGTCATTAGCGACAGCTCAGGTTGCCGTCAACAATAGTCATTAGCATCGACACTTTTGGCGACGGTATTTTTGCCGTCGCAAAAAAATCCTTTTAGCGACGGCAATACTGTGCCGTCGCAAAAAAACTCAGATTTTCATCCATTATTGGCGATAGGAAATTGCCGTCGCAAAAAAGACATTTTCCCGTCGCAAAAACAAAGGCGACGGCACTTGCTGTCGCTAAAACCCTTTTGCAACCCCCTTTGTTGCGACCCCCACTTGCCGTCGCAAAAAGCCATTTTACCGTCACAAAAACCTTTTGAGACGGCGTTTGGGGTATTTGCGACGGCGTTTTACCGTCGCAAAAAACAATTTTTTTTGTAGTGTTATATGTATGTATGCGTGTATATGTGATAATGTTAATTAAATTACTTATGTGGATATCTACATATAATATGTAAAATTATTTTAAAAGTATGTTGTGATATTTACAATGTAAAAGAATAAATTTAACTTATGTCACACTATGAAAGTGTAACTTAATTTAATATAGTATAAGTGATAATTTTAATTAATTAATTTATATATATATATATATGCTTATGTATATAGACATATAAAATTAAGGGTTGGTTTGGGGTGTCCTAAAAAAGTGCACTTTTTGTCTTTTTAGGAAAAGATGTGCAGAAAAGTAAAGAGGTGATGTGATTGAAAAAAGATAAAAAGATAAAAAGATGGATTATATAGTAGATCCCAGCCTAAGTCATCTTATTTTTTTTTATTTGGTAGATTAATTTTAAAATAATAAAAAAAGTACATTATTTTAAACAGCATCACTGCTGAAAAACAACACTGTGAACAAAGCTTAAAAATAAAAAAAAATAAAATAAAATAAAATAAAAAAAAAAAAAAAGGTAGTTTAATGGCACTGTAACAACAAGGCTGAAAGAAAAGGAAAAAAAATAAAAATAAAACGGTGCCGTTTAAAAGGCAGAGCCGCGGGGGTCACTGTCCTGCATATAGACTAGTCAAATATCTTCTTCCCGAACGAAGCCATAGAGAGAGAAAATATCAGCGAACACACAGATTTAGAGACAGAGGGAGGGAGAAGGAGAGAATGGCAATGGTCTCTAACTTAGCCGCATTTCAGAAGGTGCGAGTTCTGCAATTCTTCGGAGGTTTCGAGATTTATATTGTTGTAATTTTAAACTCGGAATTTCAATTTCGTTTTTTGTCAATTATATATATATATGATATACTCTCTCTCTCTCTCTGAGTTTTAGTTTTGATTTTGACAGTATTCACCGGCGCCCAAAGTTGTGTGCAGAAAGAAGGAGAGAGAGAGAGGTGGAGGAGGAGGAGGAGGAGGAGGAAGAAGTCAAAACCACCCCTACAAAGTCATTGAAATTACGCCTCCCCCCAAGAGCCTCGGCATTCGTTGCTTTCCCCCCGTAAGCAAATCCTAAACGGTTCTTCTACTCTTTTTTTTTTTTTTCCCCCTATTTTATTAATGTTAAATTCTGGGTTTTTCTACTATGAATTCGTAGGGAAGGCTGAGAACTGAAATTTTATTTTTATTTTTATACTAGTATTAAGCCCTTTGAGAACTGAAATTTATAGGTCATTCCTTATTTCTTGATTGCAGTTAATACCTTCTCAAGTGCATCTGCTACAGCTGAAAAATGAATATTGTTCACACACTAATACACAAAATATGAATTGCTCAAAAAATGTGAATGTAATCACTCCACTCAAAGTGGTAGCCCCAATATTCTGCACCAATCAAAATATGTATATTGTACTCACACTCAAAGAGTGAACAAAATTGGACTCGTTATAGCTACAACATCAAGGACAAATGTTCACCGTTACATTTCTTTGCCTATAAGATCATGCATTGACATTGTTAATGTATCAAAGATAAAAGCTTAATTTAACCATTGACATGTGAACTATTTCTCACTTAGTTATAACTCAGTCGAACATGTTTTCTCTAGTTGATTTCCCTCTTTACTTCTCATTGTTCCCTTTTAACAAAACTGGTAAATTTTGTTTCAAAAATGCTAATTCTTCGATATTTAAATGTTGAAAAGCATTCCTTCAAGAAACTAAAACCCCTGTGGCTCTTACTGTAATTCCAATTGAACCCTCAATATGCATTGCCCAAGGACTCCAAAGGGTAATATCTATTTTTTGTTTGTGCTTGTGTGTGGATTTCGAGATCTTTTATGACTCTTGCGAATATTGTTAGTTTTGATAGCTAATTATGCTCCATAATTAGTCGAACACTTCAGTGGAGTGCTGACGTTTTAAAATGAGAGATCTAATATGAAATCAACTTAATGCTTGATGTCTTGGGCTACAATGTTTCTTTTTAATTTAATTTTTCTTTTATGTTCTGAATCGTAGTTGTATGGCAAACATTACTTGGTGCCAAAATACGTAAACTTTTATGTGAACTATATTTTCTTTGAGATTTTGCACCCCTAAAGCTTTGCTTACAAGCATCTAGAAACTTGTAGGAGTAGCACCTTCATTTTCATTTTTCTTTAGATTTAGCTCTTCCTGTTTCAACTTTAGGGGTTGGTAGATGGTAAGTGATTTGATTTTGTGGACGATGTTTGTAAAAGGTCTTGATACCAATCTTCCACATCCATATCATGAGGAAACAGTATAGATAGTCCAACTTTAGAGACAAAGAGGATATAGAGGTTTATGTATAAGGGGACTCTTCCAGTGAGACTCAGAGAGAGAATTGCTCAATTTTCATCTTGAGGTTATTTCACTTCTGCCATTGTAGAAGAAAAAAATTAGAAATATTTTGAAATTGAGTCTTTATTGGGTGAATGTTTTGAAATTGAGTCTCAAATACATAATGAGAAAAGGATGGTGAAGAAAGGATGTTAGCAAAGAGAAAATTCTTTAAAAAATAAATATAAATAAATAAAGGGCATATCTGGTTATGGAAAGCTATTTCCAATAGATGATCTGTCAGCTTTGTTGTGCAAGTTGGTTGGAAGTTGTTCCTCCATGGACCATAGTTCTTAGATATAGGCTTGAATAATTTTTTTTTCCTTCCTTTTCTTTACCTTTTTCCCTTTTTTGTGCAGTGTGTGGTTTGATGAAAATGAATTGCATTAAGAAAAGGACATGAATATGGAGAGAAAGTTACACACTTTTGAGGTGCTTGACTATTAAAAGGAAATCCAGAGTAGAGAAATAAAAGGTGGGGCAAAGACTCACCTTCTTTTGCTCAAATCAATTCAGTTGTCACTTCCAAATTAATTCAGAAAGCAGGAAATTAGAAATCCATCGAATCCACACTTAACTAAAATTCAATGTACATCCCATCCCATACAGAACTTAATGGCTTGTATGTTATGTTGTCGACATAGTTGTGTTGATAGATTGGCATTGGCAGGGCTTGGTCTGGCATGATTTGTGAAAGGTGGGAACACCTAAAAATCATGTAGCAGCTGGGGCATAAATGTTGTGTGGTGTCTGATCTCGCTGTAAATTTTCTTCATTTTTTTTTCCATGTAGCAGAACTTACAATGTGGGGAGAGCGTGACAATTGAAGGCCAAGCATATACAATTTCAGCTGTGACTCATCGTTACCAGCTTAGAAAGGGGAAGTATGAGCCTAGTGAGAAGAGGCTTGATGTTCTGTCCACCGGGAGATACATCTTGAACTTGTATTTGGAAAATTTACTAGAAAACTCTTGACTTGACGTGGACTTTCAAATAAGTTCCATTTTCATGCAGAGTAAGGAGTTAATCTAAGATCAATGTATTGTGTCATGATCCTGTTTGTTACTAATTCATTTAAGGTTAACCTTAATTATTGAGCTAAACATATACATACAAACATATTCAGGATCTCAAAATGTAGAACGAAGTTTGTTTGTTGTATCTTTTATTAAATGCTTTAGAAACTTAAATTATGCTAATTTTGCATCAATATTTTTGATTCAATCCTTAACGTTGTCTTTTGTCTGTATAATTAATCCAGTGAAGATAAAATGGTTTATCTGTCATGGTAGTAACTCTGCACCTAGCTGCTGTTATGCTACTTTGATTTGGGCCTTCCTTATAGTAGTACATAAAGGAAATTGCTGCCTCTATAATTATTATGGGGTTATTTCCAATCCTTTCACTTTGTGAGACTCAATTAAGGATGGTAGTAGATATATAGGGCTTGTTTGGTGCATGTCTTGTGGTTGAAAGATTTTATTAGGTAATTGTGAAGTATCATGTAGTTTTTGCTTGAGGCTCTCTCCAGCCATCCCCATCTACACCATACATATACCTCTGCCCTCCCCATGAAACTTTGCAAAAAGATTGATAGAATTTATGGAAACTTTTTATGAAGAGATACTACTTCTAATCCAATAGATTGTTAATAAGAGGTGAAACATATATTTAAAATTTGTACTCAGATTTTGTTTATTTACCTAAAGAGTTACGGATTGTTTAAGATGATCCAAATAATTATACTTTTTGACTTTTTACGAAAATATATATATAAAAAAATAATGTAACTCAAAAAATGAAAATAAATAAATAAATAAATACACTTTTATAGTGGATCCCAAATAATCTCTTAATCTTAAATAACAACTAGAGCGGAATGAGCTCCCCTACACACACACACACACACAAAACAAAACAAAACAAAACAAAAAAAAATCCTAATTTAAATAGTGTTAATAATTAATAACTATTATTCGAAGAGCACTCAATTATTTGTATATGGGTTTGGTCGGGTAAAGTAGTCAACATGATAAAAATGATATCATACATTGCGCGCACACACACACCAAAAATGATTGCTCACCAATGTCCACTGGATTGGTTACAGTGGTCCCCAGATCTTTGGACCCTGTCTCCAAACATCCATACCCATCAGGCCACGTGTCAACACAACCAATCAGAGATCTAGAATGACAAATCCCCAAATTCCAAATCCAATCAGCCTCTAACCCATCGTCCGATTTGAGTAATTCTCTCTGGGTCAACTCAGGTGAGGCCAAATGGACCCAAACACACACGATAGGTCACTGAGTTCCACAATCACCATCAACATCAACGGTCTAATGAGAAGTCTACGTAACTACTACTACCATGTACCGCTTTCGTATACTCTCTCTCGAGACCGAAGAGCTTTTGGTGGGCCCCACCTGAACTCAATTGCAGGTGGTGGGTCCCTCCAGCATGGCAGGCTGCCCCACATGTCTCATGACTTATTTTGGGGATTTATGATTTGGCCGC
The DNA here is from genome assembly GCA_036172215.1 of Camellia granthamiana. Taxonomy (NCBI): domain Eukaryota; kingdom Viridiplantae; phylum Streptophyta; class Magnoliopsida; order Ericales; family Theaceae; genus Camellia; species Camellia granthamiana. The sequence continues at coordinate 6,032,579 of CM069903.1, read as the reverse complement.
CTCTGTCTAAAAGGACAATAATACCCCTATCGACAACATTATTAAGGGAAATTATTAAAAACATAACGGGCTTGTTTGGTTTGTGTTTCAGAAACATGTTTCTAAAAAAAAAAGTACGAAAACATATTTGGTTTGGTTTTTTGGGAAATTTGTTTTGGAAAATTGTTTTGAGAGAGAGTTTTGGAAAAAGTGATTGATTTGATGTGTGTGTGAGAGAGATTTGTTTGGAAAAGTTGTTTGGTTTGTGTGTTTTGGGAAATTTTTTTGGGAAAATTTGTTTGGTAAAGAAAATTTCTGAAACTTATTTCTGAAAAAAATTTCTGAAATTTTTTTCCCAAACACAAACCAAACGAGCCCAACCTTTTTGCGGGTGATGGGTATTTTGAGCTTTTCACCTGCTTCTTCTTTCCAACAAAAAAAAAAAAAAAAAAACAAAAGGTTAAAAAGTTAAAAAAATCAGTTTTTAACTATCTTTTCAAAACACTACAATGTTTGAAAATATATAAAGGGTGAACTACACTAACTGTTAGTTTTTGTGGTTTGAGATTTGTATCATTTTTATTTTTGATTTTTTAATTGTAATATATTTGATTTTAAATTTTAAATGTCGTTTTAAATAAGAACAATTAAAGAAATTGTTGCTCAATTTTAATGTCAAAGTCGTCAATTTGGTAAAATATAAATTAGTTTGACAAAAATAAATATCAAAAAATTATTTCTACTCACTACAGATAAAATTGTATATAAAAAAAAGATAAATCTTTTATATTTTTATTTTTTTACCAAATTAATTTTTAGTATGTATTTGGATGATGATCATGTAATGAGTTGTTATTTTTAGTGATATTTTTTTATAGTTATCATGTAATAGATGATTGTATTTTTAAATAGTTATCATGTAATAGATGATTATTAGGCTTTTAATATGTAATTAATATGTTTAATATATGAAATATTTTTAGTTTTGAATTTTTTGATTTAATGGATTGATTTAATAATGATATCAAAATTGTCACTATATTTGATTTTTGAAAAAATAAAAACTAATTTAACGAAAATAAATATTAAAAAATTTATTTCTACCCTTCTAAAAAATAAAATTATATAAATATGATGTGTTTTTAATTTTTTCACCAATTTAATTTTTAGTGTCTTTGAAAAAATTTCTGAAAATTGATTTTAAAAATCAAACTAAATAAAATTTTATAATAAAAAAATTTCAATATTATTCATTAAAAAAGAAAAAGGCTAGTACATTTCGAAGAACATATAAATTAACTAACACAAAATAAGTTATATGACGATTTTATCCTTAAAATGGATCGTTTGCAAAGGAAACATCTTTTATTGTCTTTATTTGGAATAACATTTAAAATTTAGAGTTAAATGTATCATAATTGAAAAGTCAAAAAGTGAAGTGACACAAGTCTCAAATTACAAGGACTGTTAGTGTAATTTACTCATATATATAATGTGTATAAAAATGAATAAAATTATGTAAAACTAGTAGGGAAATTAAAAAAAAAAAAAAAAAAATCTTTAGATTTGACATTAGTTAGAAAATAAATATTGAGTTTTTAATTTTGCTAATTTAAATCCTAAATTTTTAATCTAAACTATCTATTTTTGTTAAGTAAAATCTATAGAAAAAAAAAATCATTTTAGTCATTAAATTCAATAAAAAAGATATTTTAAGCATTTTATGTAAACTTATATTAGCTTAATGATAAAAATATCATTTTTATCATTGATTTTATTTAACATAAATAGATTTATAATTTAGATTGAAAATAAATTAAAATATTATGATTTAAATTGATAAAATTAAAAATTAAAAATTTATTTTATTTATTACAATAATTAAACTCTAATTTTTTTTTGTAATATTTTTGAAAATATTTTAAAATATGTGAAGAATATATTAAATTTATAAATAAAATTTATTTTTTAATTGATAAATGCTATTAAATGCCCTTTAGACATTGTTTAATGTTAGGCGGTATATAAAAAATATTTTAAAAATATTAAAATATGTATTAAATTTAGTAATAATTGTATTATATGTTTTAATTCTTCTGTTTTGTTTTGTTTTGTTTTTTTTTTAAGGATTCACTTTGTCTTTTGTATGACACTATTGTTAATTTTGGACGGAAGTTATTAGAAAGAGGAGTGCCTAAATTATTGACCTATATATATATATGGCTAAAAAAAGAATCATTGACCTATATAGTAATTTACTAACTTTTGTTATTGACCTATGTAGCAATTTACTAACTTTTGTTATTTATTTATTTTGTTTTGTTTTGTTTTGGAGTTTTGAATGGTTTGTGTGACCGTGAGGGGGCATGTATGACAGCTTGGTGCACATGCCATGGTGTCACGTGCAGGCATGTGAGGCCTCCCCGCTCCCACGAACCTTTTAGTAAATGAAAATTGGGGTGAGGTTACTTAACCCCATGTGATCACTTTTATTATTACTAGGGAATTTGGGAATCAAGTCTTGGAATGGTCAATTTTTGCATTAACGATTTTAATTCACCTTTTCAATGTTTGAGATTCACCTGAATCACTAATTTTAAGAAGATAGAATTAAAATATAAAATTAGTCATAAAAAGTATAATTATGTTTTATATTGTATTTGAATTATAGATTTGATTATAAATTTAAAAAGAAAAAAATAGATAAAATGTAACTTAAAGGATGCATAAGTCTTGTTTCGATAATCCAAACTGCTTATGTTATAGGACAAATCATTTATAAAAAAAAATTAAATTGATCTGATAATTATAAATTTTTTATTTTATTAAATTTATTTTAAAAAATAAATAATAAGTATATTTTAAAATATAAATCAGCGATTGTTTTGGTGAAATTGGTATGGTAAAATTGAAGTGGGTAAACAACATGCATCCTATGTGAAATCCAACCCACCAATAAACCATGTTCACCAATCACTTGTGACCTTCATGATGAGAAGGCCACTGTACTTGCAATTTATCCTACATCTCACCTTAGGAAGGTGCTATAAATACACTCCAAACAATTCTTCCCATAAGAATTTATTTCATAAGTTACAAAAATCTCAATCTAAAAAAATAATTAAGGTGTACAAGCTTCCCTGACCACATCCTATCTCTCTATATGGAAAAGACATTAGGCCTCTTAACGTCTATAGATAAAAGAAGTTATTAGGTGTTTCTATAATAATCTAACAGAATCTGAAATTACACAATCACGTAGAAATTAATTTTTTTATTTTTTTTTATAGATTTAACGTAAAAATCATTACTATAACCCCCCGCCAAAAGAGAAAAATCTGAATATTGAAAGTTGGATTGTTAAGATTTTCATAATTGTATAACTTTTAAAACTGTTGAATATTATTTTATAAACATATAATATTTTTTCTTAGAAATTGGTAATTCTGCATTCAAAATTCCCACTCTAAATTTTTGTACTTCATTCTTATTGGAAAAAAAAAAAGAAAAAAAAAGAAGATTAATTACATTAAGACCTTCTTAGAGTATCTCCAACACTTTACTCAAAATTTTCATTAAATTTCACTTCAATTTGATAAATAAATAAATTTAAAAAAAAAAACTTGATTTGATATCGTTCATTCTAATAGAATGATTTGGGATTTCATCAAACTACTAGTTGACTGGGAGGACGATCAGGGGGACGACTAACAAGTGTAATTTTTTCACAAATTTTTACAAAGAGGTGGTCATCTGAGGGACAATCGGCCAGTTGTCCGGTGGTGCAAATAACATGTAGTTCCAATAGCTATGAACGGTAATTTTATGGAAAACAAATCTATCCTCAATTTGATGAAAATTTTAAGAAATCCTAGATTTGATGAAACATTTGCTGCTGTGTTGGAGCAGCAAAATGTGAATTTTGTCATCAAATTTATTTGATGAAACATTTGGTGTTAGATTGGAGATGATCTTAATTATTAATAAATATCATCTTACTTCTTATGAACATGTATATATTGACATCTTAACTATAAAATTATACAAATGCATCCTTTTTAGAGGGATAAAAATAATATATTTTTATATTTGTAAAGGTTAAAATATATAATTGAAGGAGTCTGGATGTAAATAAAAAAATAAAAAATAAAAAGAGGAAGGGAGGAGCGGTGGATGGAGAGGAGCACCCCATGTATCAAAGTTGAGAGATGAGTTGAGGTCTCTTTCTCTTCTCTCTCTCAAAAAAAATATAAAACTTTTTTTATGGAGAGAAAAAAATAGAAGTGTGGAAACAAGAAAGGAGAGGAGGAGAGGGACTTGGAAGAGAGGGAACCTCCAAAGAGAAAGACGGCTTTTTAAGCTTTTTCTTTTCTTTGGTTTGTGCGTTTGCTTTGCTTGTGAGCCTTATTATTGGCCCAAACAGAGAAAACAAACACACACACACCAGAGAGATTTTCCTTTTCTTTTCTTTTCTTTTCTTTTCTTTTCTTTCTTAATAATAACCCCAAGTTCCAACCCATTAAACGACGAAATTTAACAGAAAATTTCAGTGGGATTATTATTTTTTTCCTCCCCCTCTTTCTCTCTCACTCTCTTAACTCTCTCTCTCTCTTCTCTCTCTGCTTCGATCGGATCTGAAAGGGACTCAAAGTTCTTTCACTTTCTCTGACTTCTTTTCTGAGTCTTGTAAGTTATTGGGTTGAAGAGGGTCTTCTCACTTTCACTTCCTTCATCAGCAGTCATGAAAGATCGCTTCCTCATCCTCTAATCAGGTAAAAATTATCTTTTGTTTTTTTCTTCTTTACTCTTTCTTGCCAGTCTGTTTGGTTACTGAGAAAGCGTCTGAAAGGGAAAAAAAAAAAAGAAAAAGCGCTCCTCACCTGTTACAGGATGCCCAAGCTTTCTTTCCTTTTCCTACCTTTTCTCTCAGTGATCAAACGGTGGTCCTTTACTTGTTGATTTTCAACCGTGAAAGCAATCTGAATTTCTGGGGGTTTTTTTGTGATTTTAAGATATTTATTTATTTTATATAAAAGGTGTATGATTGTGAGTCACGTTACATGTTTTGTTGTTGCCTCCGTAATCATTGTGATGTTTCTTTAATTGTACATGACCTTGGCGATTTTATCCAATGGACTTCAGATTCATTGAATTTGATTTGATTTGTGTATTGAGTGTTCTCAAACACACGCATTTGCTTCAATTTCTTTGCTTTGATGATTGTGTAAACCATGACATTACGTTAATCTTTAGAGGTTGAGTATTATGAAAATGATCACTTTGTTTTAGGGGTGTGACTTGTTCAATTGGATTGTGATGTGACAGTGCCTTTGCAAAATTACTCCAATGGAGCCGCTTGTTGATGGAATTGGTTCTTTCTCACAAAATCAGAATTCTGCATCTGCATTAGGCTACAACCCTTCTTCTGCCTCGGTGATTAGTCCTCATCTGCCATCTGTCAAACCGTCCGGGGCTTCCTCTGCATCCTGTGGAACCGCTGCTGCGGATCATGGGATGAAGGAAGCCTGCTTTCTGATGGATTCTGTACTTCATTCAAAGCTTTCATATAAAACAACCCATGACCACATGGAAAAAGGACTACCCAATTCATCACAACCCCATTACAAACCAAACAAGGCAAAATTGGAATTTGTGGGTCCAAATAACGTTCTTGATACAGTGGAAATTTTGAGTCAGAAACAGGTTTCAACATCAGAAACCATATCTTGCACCAGCAATTCTGTTGATGAATCAGAGAATGGTAATTCAAGAAGCTTGTTGGAACCAATGAACTTTGTTTCAAACCAACATAAAGGAGGTTTAGCTGGTCAATTAACCAGCCAAGTGACAACTCAATCGGGAATTAGCTTCTGTCCAAGTCCTCAAAACAGTTTCTATTCTGGTACGCAGTACATGGAAGCCAAACAAAGTTTCACCAACACAGAACTGAGTGAATGTGCAAGCAGTGTCGAGAAGTCTGCTGAAAGTGGTGAAGTTTCCAACTCGGGAGATTTTGTTGAGAGTAGGAAGACAAGTATTTACAGAGGCAGCACTGGCAGTGATGTTAGCGATGAGAGCAGCTCAAGCAGTTTAAGCAGTGCTCTGTACAAACCCCACAAGTCAAATGATACAAGATGGGAAGCAATTAAAATCATCAGATCTCGTGATGGGGGTCTTGGATTTAACCATTTTAGGCTGTTGAAAAGATTGGGATGTGGTGATATAGGCAGTGTTTATCTGTCTGAGTTGACTGGCACGAGAAGTTATTTTGCCATGAAAGTTATGGATAAAGCAGCTCTAGCAAGTCGGAAGAAGCTTGTGAGGGCGCAAACAGAAAGAGAGATATTACAATCCTTGGATCATCCATTTCTGCCCACTTTGTATACACATTTCGAGACAGAGAAGTTCACTTGCTTGGTGATGGAGTTCTGTACTGGGGGTGATTTGCATGCGCTCCGGCAAAGACAACCCGGAAAGTATTTTCCAGAGCACGCTGCCAGGTTAGGAATCCTCCCCCTAACCTCCTTCCTTTGCTTTTTGTTTTGGTGATTGAAACAACATAATTGGAACATTTAATTTGTGAAATCTGTTAATCGTCAATTTAATTTTAGTGTGTCTGCAATAAATAATCTATTTTTTTCTATGTTACTCCTACCTGGAAGAGCTTTCTGGTTTGTTATTTTTTCTATATGAAGACTAGTAGATCCAATTCGATTGAGGGATATATTTTTATGACTTAATAATCTCAATGGACCTTTGTCAGAGGAGTTTATGTGCTAAAATAGCCTTTTGAGAAATGAATTAAAATAGTTGAAGAGCTGGTAGAACTTGTTCACTTGGTTGCTTATTTGTATTTTCATGCAAGTGCATTATATGCGGCATGAGGGTCTTGCCTGCAAATTGGAAGTTCATGAATCCAGGAAATTAATCTCTCCATTTCCGTGCATTATATTAGTTAAATAATTCTATTTAGTTTGTTTATTATGCATTTTCATTGATACAGGATTTGACTCATGTTATGGTTTTTATTTTTAGAATCTGAATATATCAAAACCATGACTCACTTATAGAAAGATTTTCTTTGAATCAGAATGGTGTGAGAATAATTGATATGAAGAAAGCAAGTGATAATTTCATCACAATAACCTCTGAATCATTGTGTAGGTTTTATGTGGCAGAAGTTCTCCTAGCTTTGGAGTATTTGCACATGCTTGGAATCATTTACAGGGACCTCAAACCAGAGAATGTTTTAGTGAGAGAAGACGGGCATATAATGCTTTCGGATTTTGACCTTTCCCTAAGATGTGCTGTCAGCCCAACCCTAGTCAAATCCTCAAACTCGACATTTGAATCCAAGAATTCAGCATACTGTGTTCAGCCCGCTTGTATCGAGCCATCCTGTGTAATCCAGCCAGCTTGCATCCAACCCGCATGTTTTGCACCACGTTTCTTTAACAAGTCAAGGAAAGAAAAGAAGACCAAACCAAAACCAAAGCCCGAAATATATCATCAAGCATGCCCTCTCCCTGAGCTCATTGCTGAACCCACAAGCGCTCGATCAATGTCCTTTGTGGGTACACACGAGTATTTAGCGCCTGAAATTATAAAAGGCGAAGGCCATGGAAGTGCTGTCGATTGGTGGACATTTGGGATCTTTCTCTATGAGCTCTTGTTTGGAAAAACTCCTTTTAAAGGCGCGGGGAATCGTGCTACTTTGTTCAACGTGGTTGGACAACCCTTAAGATTTCCCGAGTCTCCTACTGTGAGTTTTGCTGCTAGGGACTTGATCAGAGGTTTACTCGTGAAAGAACCACAGCATCGCCTTGCATATAGACGTGGGGCCACTGAAGTCAAACAGCATCCATTTTTCCAGAGTGTGAATTGGGCGCTCATTCGTTGCACAAATCCACCGGATGTTCCAAAACCGTTCATGATGGACTTGTCTGCAAGAAATGATATGCAGAAGGCTACTATGACAACAGAGAAAGTGCCAGGCGTTGATGTGAAGCCTTCAGGTAATTATTTAGAGATTGATTTCTTCTGAATCTTATGTTTGTTTTCTTTGTGAGTCGCGTTTGATCATCACCTTATTTTTAGTGAGCTTCAACAATTCTTTTCCATTGCAAGGAACACGAATTTGTTGTTCCTTTGATAAGCATGCGTAAGCACTCCTTACCAGTAGACAATATAACCAGTGCTGATGAAATGCTAATGCACAGAAATGAGGAATGAGATTGCTGAACTTTGTTAAAACCTATCTAAGTCAGAGTACAGTTTCTTTATATTAGCACAATTATGTTTCTGCACTCTTAAATGAAAAAACTTGCCTTGTTGGCTCCGAATTATCGAACTCTCAGAAATCAAATTTTTTTGTTTCTGGGACATTGGGCTGAAGGCCTGAAAAGAAAGACAACATATAAAAATTTGGTTATGGATTTTGGCTTCTTTATCTTTTTGTTTCAAAAGCTCAAGATTCATATTGAGTGACCCCGTTTTCAACAAACATGAAGGGCTACAATTATTGAATGAAATTGAGCAAAATCAGCAACAAAAGAAAAAGAAAAAAGAACGTAAAGTACATGAAGTGCTCATCAATATTACCAATTGTAGAGGGACGAATCCTCCACAGAAATATGAACTTGATGAGCATATGAGGTGTGCACGATTGATCCTGCAAGATGAAACTGTTATGTCACAAATTGTCTCAAAAGCTTGAAATGTTAAGAAATAGAATCAATAATATATATCAAGCTATCCAACAGAACAAACCACTAATGCCATATGGACAATTGTTGGATGACCAAATGGCACTTCGAAAAACACGGTGGGTGACTCCACCCTCTAATTGTATCCAATTTCTTCTCCAACCTCTGTTGTGACCACTTTACTGGTTTTTAGGGACAGATTCTCTCTGTTGTGACCACTTTACTTTACTGGTTTTTAGGGACAGATTCTCATTATAGACAAAATCTTTCAATAATCGTTACGAGTGTTACTACTCACTAAGAACCACGTGGCTTGGCACTTTTATAGAGCGCACCAAGTGAAGCTTCACCATGTGACCTCTATGTTTGTAGAGTCAAGCCCAACATTCATGTGCCTTGTGTTCAAAATTTCACCTCCCAAACAAACCAATTTGCTTTGTGACAGTCAGGTTCTGGGTGATTAGGTCTTTCTCTCCATGGAAAGTTGATGGGTTCACACAGATTAAAGTTAGTAATATGAAAAATTGTGGAATAATGATAAAGGCATGAACTCATGACTCTACACACAAGATAGTTTTTTAAAGTCTCAAATGTGAAAGTTACTAAAATGCCCACTTCCTTGGCGCTGGTTATAGCTTTTTCACCTTGTCTTTCAATTCAGTAGTATTATTATGTTAACAGTGATGAATGTATCAACAATGGTTGGGAGTTTTAATTTTTATGATCTGAATAGTTCGAATGTCTTGAAATGACGTCGTTTTAATACATTCAAATCATTCAAACTACACAAATTCAAACTATTAAACAATTTTCATGAATGTATGGTTCACCAAAGATTTCCATAAATTCTAACTCTCCTCCTTGAAATAGTGGTTGAGAGCAAAAGCAGAGTTGATTTGTATGATCCAGTGAGACTGTCGTACAGTATCCGAAAAAGTGCTTCAGAGTTGACTGGAAAAGAATAATGGAAAATTTGCATTTCCGTTCAATTATGAAAAAAAAATTTATTTTCATAATGATTTACGTCTCTTCCGGTATATGGTATAAGCTTTTTTTTTTTTTTTATATATATTTTTTTATGTGTTTAATATAAATTTTTTGTGTGTCAATTTACATACCAATAAAATAAACCCACTTATAATGCAATTATTTTAAAATTTTCTCTTATTTGCAATTTCGCCAACTAGAAGTAGGACCACTAAACATCTTTAATCGTAAGTGCATGCGTCAGCAGTTACCATGCCGGGCATTGTGCCAACATCCACGTGTACATCATTTTTTTAGAGTGATATTTATTGGGTTCGTTTGAAATGGGAATTGATGTTTAGACTTTTTAACTATTTAAGGGATAGTTTGGAATGTTTTAAATAAGTGTATTTTTTAATTTTTTATAAATAAAAAATATATATATAAAAAAGTAGAAAAAGTGATTAGAAAAGTAAAAAGGAGACGTTGATTGATGTGATCTAAATAAATGTATTTATGTAAAAAAAAGTACAATTTTTAAAGTTAACCCAAACAAGCACTTAGTTTGGTATTAAAAAGTCTCGTTTGAAATAAGTTTTTTAGATTTTTTTATTTTTGTAGGATAAAAAATGAAATAATTATGATTTAAATGTGACATTTTATCTTATTGATTTTTTAGCCTATTTAATCTTTTTTAGTTAAAATAGTCAAAAAATTAGACTTTTTAGCATGTCAAACGAAATCATTGAAAATAATTTTGTTTACATAATACTACATAAATTTTAATTGGTCTAAAATAAGAAGTTTTATATTTAAAAAATATATTAACCTAACTAAGTGCAAATTTTTTTTTTTTTTTTTTTTTTTTTAAGTCTTTAATATTTTTGTTTCACCAATTAATGTGTGAACAAAACCGGGCTATATAGGCCTTTTTGAGAAAATAATTAAAAGCCATCTTTTAATTTTAACTTATTTTAGATTATATTATCTTTATATTTTTTTTTACATGTTTTTTTTTAAAAAAAGTTTAAAAAGTCAAAAAATAACTTTTAACTAACTTTTCAAAACAATTCATAGTATCATTTAATTTAAATGTGCTTAAAAAATGAAAAAAATTATAGAAAGGATTGAACATCGCTTATGTTCATATTTTAACATGTGAGTGCTTGAGAGGCTTGTGAGGCCAACTACAAGTCTTGTCTCAAATATAAGAACGGTTCATTTTATAAGACTTTCAATACATGTCATTCGTAAAAAAAATAGTTTGATCCGATAATCATAGTATTTTTATTTTACTGCTTTATTTTTGAAAAAATAGGGAGCAAATATATTTTTGAAAATAAACTATTTATATTTTTTAGCAGTAAACATGATAAAATGAAAAAATTATAATTATTTAATCAACTTAATTTTTTTTGACGAATAATATATATTGAGAGTTATAAAATGAATAATTTAATAATTTATTGTAAATTGCACCAAACGGAAAATATATATATATGGAAGCAATTTGCCTCCTCTCCTTAATTAGATTGGATGTTGTTGTTCGGTCTATGGAGGCCTATCACGGGTCCTGTTTTGATAATTCAAACCGTTCAATGTGTAGAACTCGTCGAGTATTATATGTCTGTAAAAAATCACATTGATTGGATATCGATAGCTATCTCATCTTATCAGTTTTTTGTTAACTACTAATTTGTTAACTGTTCATTTTTTTATACAAAACTGATTTGATCACATAACTATCGATATCCGATCAACACAATTTTTTTTTAGATATATAATACTTAACGAGTTCTATATATTAATAATTTAAATTATTAAAACGGACCCATAATAATTCTCTGGGTACTGTTATGGTGTGCAACTTATGCCTTACACTTACGCCTTTTCTGTTTACAGTCCTGCTTTGGTTTTCACCTTCCACTTATATTTTTTGTGTAAGTAACATATGATGTACAACCTTAAAGATTACACACTTAACAAAAGTCTTAATTCTCACAAGTCAAACACTACCTTCCAATTCGATTAAGGACGGCACGCAAGCTGCTCTATATATATATATATATATAAACTGCTCTGAAAACTTTTGTTAACTAGTTAAGGTTGCAGCACCAAACAGTTCCATTGACTGTCTATTAGCACTTGCCTTGACGAATGTGTACATTGAAATCCAGTCAACCGAACATTTTGGCAGAGTTTGGTAACGTTTATATATATATATATATATTTTTATATTTATAAAAATTTTATAAATTAATTTTTATTTATTTTTAAAAAAACATAAATTACAAATATGTTTGATTTGAATAAAATATTTTAAAAAATTTAAAAATAGTAATTAAAAAATATATTTGTTAAGGCTTAAAATATTTATATTTATTTATTTTCTTTATGACAATGAGATCATACACATTATAATTAAAAAAAAGGATTTAAAAAAATAATTGAAAAAAAATTATTTGGAAAAAAAAATTATCAATCAAATTTTTAAATTTTTGTTTAAAAACCAATGTAAACTTATTTTTTGAATTTATGTTTTTTCCTTAAATTTATAAATTGAGACAACTATTTATAAATCAAAAAAATTATCAAACAAATTTTTATGACAATTTTTAAAATTTTTATAAATATAAATTAAAAATTAAATGATTACCAAACATGCATTTTAAATTCTTTTGTCGTCACATTTTTAAATTATTATTTTTTAAATAAGTGTTGACATCATAATGGACCTCCAACAAGCATTACTCCACAACAACCCCTGCCCTGCTCATCTCTATCAAGGAGGGGCTTCTCAACACCAACCCTCTTATGGGTTTCTTTAGAAAGTGGGTTGATTTTTTAGTTTTTTGATTTTTTAATTTTTCAGTCTAAAATTAAAAAGTTTTATTTAAGATGGGTTTTTTTTTTACTTTTTTGAAAGAAAGAATGTAATGATTATGGATTAGATGTGATGTTTTATCGTATTGAGCTAAAAAGTTTATTTTATTTTTTGTGTGACTATTTTAGCTAAAAAAGTCCCAAACCTATCTTCCCAAACGAGCCCTATATAAGAGGTTGGGGGGTTTAAACTTCATAAGCGATGAGATTAAGGTGTGTACATACTTCATTAATTTTTATTTATTTCATTCCTTCTTGCCATCCCTAACTATTATTTTCAAAATTTCATTAATGCTAGTTTGGTTGGGAGATTTGAGAATAGATTTGGAAAAGAAAAGAGAAAATGTTGATAAAATATGAATAAAATATATTTACATTTCACTTAATTTCACACACATTTTTCATTTTCTTTCTAAATCCCTCCTAATTTCTCAAATCAAACACAACGTAAATATATTTTTCAAAATATTTATGCATGTCAATTAAACTTTTGATATTTTGGAGACAAAAATAAAAAAGCAAAAGAACAATAAGAGTAATCAGTGTGTTTGGTTTCAGTTTTTTGAATTTAATTTTTTAGAAATTGAGTTTTTTTTTTTTTAGTGAATAATTTTAAAATTTTTAAGCATTTTTTTTTTACTTTTTTAGATATGCCTTACTTAGATGTATCTAAATAGTAAAATATTTGTGAAAAAATATTTTAAAAAATTAATAAATACATAAAAATACCAAAAATATATTGAATTTTGATTTTTTTTTTTTTTTTTTTTTTGGGTGTATAGTGAATTTTTTTTCACAAATATTATACTTTTTAAGTGTATTTATGTTAAGTGTATCTAAACATTAAAAAAATTACTTAAAATATTAAAAAAATTTATTAAAAACAAAAAATACGAAAATAAAAAAAAAATCTAAAAAGTATTTTTTGAAAACCAAAACTGATGTTACTGCGTGTTTCAGATGGAACAGGTCGAACTGATCCACACTTCCTAAACCGGAGCCTGAGGTACCAAGCCCACGGAGAGATCTGTACAAAAGTTCAACGGGGAACTGGGAGTTTCCCAGCGAACCCTCCGACGAGCAAGTTAGAAAGATAGATGGAGTGTAGAGATAGATTAGTGATAGAAAGTTTAACCTTCTTCTTGTCTTCGACGTCTGCTTGTATCCTCTGGTAATCATTTCGTTGTCCCTTCCGACCTGTTATTTTGGCCGAAAGTCTATGCTCTACCTTGCCTTGTTCATGGTGAGGTCGTTCTGTCTCGACGGGGAGGGGTTATCGCAATAAATGTTGTAAGGGGCTTCATTAATAGCTGATGTGCAGTGCAATAACTCTGTAGGATCTTTGTTTGCTTATGTGGCTTGTCCTTCTCTTGCCACGTGTTTAGATGTCATTGGTTTTTAATGCCATGTTGAGCTCCAGCAACGTTGGGCTTTAGTATTTGAATTATGTATTGGGCCCTAAGTGGTGAGCTATAACCTTTATAGGCTTACCCATGTCAGTAGTCCCCAATTCCTGACTGCAGCTTTAGTCCAACGAAGGGAATAATGAAGAAAACGATGGTTGTTAGAGACCGGCGGGGCAAAGACCGACCGAGAGGTGGGCCGACGGCGATGGGTGGCCGAGCGGAGGGGCCGACCATGAGGAGGGTCGACCGCAAAGGGTGACCGAGTGGAGGGACCGACCATGAGGAGGGCCGACCGCGAAGGGTGACTGAGTGGAGGGACCGACTATGAGGAAGGCCGACCGCGAAGGGTGGCCGAGTGAAGGGGCAAGTGGCGGTGCATGGGGCTCGAGAAGTGGTAGGGCACGTGGTGATGTGAAGTGGAAAGGACAGGGTAGGGGAATGGGGTAGTGGATCGTGGTCGTACACGTGGCGGAATCCCATGATGGGGGAGGTTAGGCGTTGGGCAAGAAACGAAAGGGTAGGTTAACATAGGGTGTTGAAAAGGCGGTTTTGGCGGATTTTTTTGAAAATTTTCAAGCTGGCAAAATTTAATTGTGACCCTTGGAATACAGGCAAGCCTTGGGCTTTTGGTATTATCCACTTTACCTACCTTTTTTGCGAAAAACCAAAACATTCCAAGAGTAAACTCCTTTGTGTCGAGTGATACACCTTTGCAACATTTTGTGAACTACCTTGTACCAACATTTGAAGCTATACGCAGGCATACGAGAGATGGCTCGAGATGAAGTGCCCACCGTGAGACTAGATGCCTTAGGAGACGACGACGCGGTGGACCTGGCAGAGCAATACAGGACGGAGAAGCCATCCGACGCCCGACCGGGGGAGTTTGCCCTCTACGAGGAGGCGTTGAAGAGGGGGTTGAGGTTGCCGCTTCCGCAGGTGGTAGTAGATGTACTAAACCGGTTGGAGGTGGCGTCGGGTCAACTAATGCCCAATGAGTGGAAGATTTTACTGGCCTGTGCAAGTGCGTGGCCGCAGGCGAACGAGGGGGCTGCGATAACAGTGGACGAGTTTTCTGCGTGCTACAAGGCTTCGGGCCAGCAAAAGACTTGGGTCACTTTACAAACGGCGACAGGGAAGGGTCTGGTGGCGGGGTTTCCGTCGTCCATTAAGGGGTAGAGGCCGCAGTGGTTCTATGTGTCCGCCAACGGGGGAGTAGAAGTGCGCACAGTGTGGAGAGTACCAACCAAGTCGGTGGAGCCAAGGTTGGGGGCAGCGGCAAAGGAGAGGGTGAAGAAGGTGAAGGCATAGAGGGAGAAGGAGGGCGCCAAGTGGGACGACCTCGTTCAGCCCTCAGCCTTGTTTGCCTCAAGGCTGGGCCCTCAGTTGACCAGTGGAGATCTTGTGCCGACAGAACTAGAGGCGAGGAGGAGGGCGTAGGAGGGGGAGGATAGGACGATTTTTGCCAAGGCTAATAAATTCAAAGAGTCTCAGTTAGGCCGCCCGCCCAAACCAATCGCGAGGGAACGAGTCCAACCGCACCCCAAGCCACTTGGGGAGAAGGACCTGAGCGGTTTTGAGCCACGACCACCTCCAGTGGATCCTTTGAAAGAGAAGAGCAAAAAGGAGATGGAGGCTGCATTGAAGAAGAAGAAGAGAGTAAATGAGAGGGAGGAGGGACCAACCTTGAAGAAGATGAAGGAGGGGATGGCAGAGGGGACCCCCAAAGTGGGGTTGAAGGAAACAGCAAAGGAGATGGAGAGTGGGGCGCCTGGCCCTGAAACACAAGTTGAAGATGGGGCGACTGGCCCTGAGGAGGGGGAAGAGCAACAGCCTAAGAGGGGGCCTGCGCCCCAAGGAGAAGGAGAGAGAGCCAAGTTGAAGACTGTCATCTATCACGCTCCAACAGTGTCTGGGCAACTGGAGGGAGAAGGAAGTGAAGCCAGGACTGCTGCCGATCGGCTCTTGGGGGTGGTGGAGGACACGGCCGTTCATTCACTGGCGAGTTTTATAGAGGCGGAGCTGCTAAGGGGGTTATGCTCGGCCCAGATGGAGGCGACGACCATAACAGGAGCCTTACTGAAGAAAGCGGCATTTGCAAAAGGCGAAGTTAGGCCACTGAAGGCGAAGCTGGAGGAAGTGAAGGCCCAGCTTGAAAATTTAAGGAGGGAGACCGGGGGGTGGAGGAAAGCCGCGTGGAGTGCGTGTGTTAGGGGGCTAGAAGAGGCCTAGAAAGCCAAGAAGATGGAGGTGTTGGCAATGGTGCGGGGCTATTCAGCCGACCGCGCCAATGCTGAGCTGCTCGCCACCAAGTTAGAGCTAGAGACGGAACGCCGCAAGGTGGTGTCGCTCGAGTTCCGGTTGGTTGGCGAGCAGAAGAAGCTGGAAGAGGCCCAGAAAGCCTGCACCATCGCCAACGAAAGGTGGGATGAGGCCATGGTCTGCAATAAAGATCTGTGCGCTCAGTCGATCAAAAAAAAAGAAGAAGCAGATCTGAAGATCGCTGAGTTGGAGAGGGCGCTGGCGGACGAGTGGGCCAAGTCAGTGGCTGAGAAGGCAGGGTTGGAGAAGGCCTTGGAGGAGGAAAGTGCCAAGTTGGCATCTGAGAGGGCGGCATACCCCGATCTATGTGTTGCAGCAGTACAGCAGTTCAAGGGGTCTGCTGACTTCCAGATGGCCATTGATGCCGCTATCGCCAGCGGCTTGGCGAGAGAGGGAGATGAGGGGGCTGGCCCGTCAGGAGCGACCGCTGGAAGTAGGAGTAAAGAGGAGTGATCCAGAACTTCCAGCGGTCCGACTTCTACAAGCATGAGACGGCTGAGTTTTGGGACAGCGGCTGGAAGACTTTCAGACGCAAAGCAGAAGAGCTGTTCCCAGACTTGGACTTCAGCAATGTAAGAATAGATGAAGACGACGTGGCCCAGACCCCCCTTGATGAGGGGGTGGACGAAGAAGCCTGGCCTCAAGCGAAGAGGAGTGATTGATTGTAAACAAAATTTGTAAATAAAATTTTTGTTTTTGTTGTTTGTTTGTTTTTTTTTTTTTTTTTTGTGTAATTTATGTAGTGAACTTATGTGTAAGTTTGTAAATAAATAAAATTGTGAGTTGTGGTTTTTCATACTGTTGTCTTTATTTCTTGTAGATCTTGAAAGAATGAGAATGGTCATTCAAATAAGGCTTGTGTATAAATCATAGTAAAGGTTGAGAAGTAGGGAGCCATCCTAACTTGTGAGAAAACCACGACGTAAAGTGAAGTTTAAAATGTGAAAATGTTAAAAAAATGCGAAGTTTTAAATCATGACCCAGTAAGGAGCCAATCTAACTTGTAAAACGGTGAAATGTAAAGGTCCTAAAATGTGAAGTTTTAAATCATATTGTGAGAGTGTTGATAAATGAAAGATTGGGTTTAAAAAATGTAAAATGTTAAGAGGCAGAAAAGCATGGACCTAGAATTTGACTAAGTATGGCAACTATGCCATAATCATGAAGTTGCAAGAATGGGCTTGGACGAGCTCTTCATTCGTGCTCAGTTTGGCTTGAGCCATAATTAACTCAGTCTAACTGACTCTTCAAGTAACTCAGTCTGGCTGAGACTTTAAGTAACTCAGTCTGGTTGAGCCCTTCGTGCTTAGTCTGGCTGAGGCTTTAAGTAACTCAGTCTGGCTGAGGCTGCAAGCAAGGTGTTATTGAAATACCACACAGATAACTGAGATATAAGATTGTTGTCATTTAAAGTGTAGCCCATTGATCACAAATTTACACTATGTGAGAAAAGAACAAAAACATCTAAGTGTGTAGATTGTCAAAAAGAACATACAGCAATTGATCAATACAAAAATAAGGCTTTATTGAAAATAACGCTTCAAGTGCTCGGCGTTCCACGGATGGGGGAGATCTCGACCTTCCATGTCCTGAAGTCGGTAAGTGCCCGAACGAGGTCTGGCCTTAACAACGTAAGGTCCCTCCCACTTGGCTGCCAGCTTGCCTGTAACAACCCCCATACCATTTACCGATAAATTACTGAAGTACTGAACGGACTGATTGAAAACTGGAACTGAATTGACTGAGCATATCTATTGTATTACATTTTTATCTTTTCGATTATTCGATTATCTGTTGGTATGTTTATATTTAAATTGCGAATTGAAGGCCTTATCGGCGGCCGAATCCAAAATTGATTAGTGTTCCATGATTAGTGGCATTTATGTGATTTTATGGTGTATTTAATTAAAATGTGATTAGGTATGATTAAATTAGATTAAATATTGATAAAAGGCAAAGTTTGACTTATTCACCAAAATGCCACCTAGTGGCCACTACTTTAGACAAATTTGAGTCTTGTATATACTTAGGCAACTACTCCTCAGCCCCTTATTCTTGCTATAGCTGACCTTAGAGTAAGAGAGGGAGAGAATTAAGAGGGAATTGGGTTCAACTTGTAGAATTGCTTGGGAATTGAAGATTGATTTCAAAATTGAGCTCTTAAACCTTGAATACAAGACTAAGGTAGGACATTCATCTTCTTGTTGTTGTCATAGAGCTAATTCTTGCATGATTCATGTTTCATTTTAGAATTAAGGCATGTTGTAGCTCATACATGGTGAATTATGCTAGAGTTCATGCATGTAAATTGCACATGCATGTTCATAATTAGGCTTGAGTCCATGATTTCACCATGTTCTTGAAGAAATGAGTTCATTTGAACAAGAATTTGAGCTTTGAAATAGTTTAATTTCATGCATGTTTGCATGTTCTTCATATTCTTGAAAATGGGTTTGAATATGGTTTTAATTGACTCACCTTTGGGGCTTGAATTCATAAATTGAGCTTTGGAAATTGTTATACAATGAATTTAGATATGTTTTCCAGAATTTGGGCCCAAGAGGTCGAGTTTGGAGTGGTTGAATGCTTGGTTTGAGCTTGGGAGGCAAATCTGGAAATTCCAGATTTGGCTTCCTCGCTCGAGCGAAGGATTCCTCGCTCGAGCGAGCACCTTTGTCCAGGGCTCCGCTCGAGCGAGCATCGAGCGACCATCACGCGTAAAATCACAGTATCCAGTATTTTTACTGTTCGACAGACCGCTCGAGTGAAGGATTTCTCGCTCGAGCGAAGCCTTTGATTTTGGAAGCTCGCTCGAGCGAAGAAAGGCTCGCTCGAGCGAGGCTCCTATTTTCAGCAAACTTTGCAAAATGTTTTCTAAGTGTATTTTTGCATCCTCATCCCATTCTAGGCATTCTTAGGCCTAGTTTAAGGCGTCTTAATGAGGATATAGATGTAGAACACACCAAGGCAAATTAGGGATTAAGTTATGACATTTCCCAACTGTGTAGCTTAGTGTGTGTTCAACCTGTGAACTATGTAGGGTTGGCGACTGGGGAGACACGCTCTAGCATACTGTAGCCCAAACTCTGTGAGTAACAATTGTGTAAAGATATGATTCAACTGAGAATGTTTTCTGACTGTTTACGGAACTGTTTTCTGAAGTGATTATTGTTATTTGATTGAATGTATGTCCTATATTCTGAAATGTCTTGTGGCATCCTTAGCAACTACTGTATACTGTTACTGCTACTGCTACAGAGATCTCTGTCGGTTCCCTCGTGGAACCATTACTGTTTACTGATTGATGGCCATCATTACTGTTCGGTCTTTAAGACCTACTGTTTACTGCTATGCTAATGGATGTACCACATATGACTGAATAACTGTTATGACTGAAAGACTGAAATACTGTTTAATGAATTGTTTTCATTACTGTAAGGACATTTCATTCTTAACCTCTTTACGCATTATGTTATTCACTGGGCTTTAGCTCACTGTTTATATATATATGTAGGTGCTCAGCCACCAGATCGGAGCTAGGAGCGTGGGTTAGACTCCAGTTTTGTCAAGCTAGCCTATGTGCCTCACTGCGAGGTTCCGAGTTGCCATGCTATGGCTTTGGGGTGTTTTGCTTTTCCCCCGTCTGTCTCTGTACTGTTTTGGATTACTGTATAGACTGTCAGCTACTAACTGTACTTCTATCAAGGGATTAGGTCCCTGTACTGTGTGACTGTAAAATTTTGTATAGACTGTACTGTTCTACATGTGTGAATGCATGAAAAATCTTTTTGGCATACAGACTGTCACAGCTCAATGGACATTATTTATTTACTGTATTGGCTTCCGCCAGGCCCTGAACTCTGTTTTACTGTACTACTGTTAAGCAGGCCTTCGATAATCTCGGATTACTGGCCGGTTACGGTGCTAAACCCATAGGGCCGGGTTTGGGTCGTGACATTGCCCTCAGCCGAATTTTTCGTGGCAAGAGTTGCTTCGCGCAAAACAAGGTCCCCCACGGCGAATTCCCTCAATCAGACTTTGCGGTTGTAGTGTGTTCTCATTTTCTGTTGATATGAGGCCCGGCTGACAACAGTGGTCTCTCGGAGTTCTTCAATTAGGTCCAAGTCTGCCCGACGCAGTTCTTCAGTTAGTTCTGGATTCGAGTGTAGAACCCTCGGGGTAGGCAGACCGATTTCCACTGGGATGACGGCCTCAACGCCGTATGTTAAGCGAAAGAAGGTCTCCCCAGTGGGGGTTCGGGCGGTAGTGCGGTAGGCCCAGAGTACGTTTGGTGATTCCTCAGCCTAGAGTCTCTTAGCAGCTTCCAGCTTAGTTTTGATGATTTTCAGAAAAGAACGGTTGGTAACCTCAACTTGGCCATTGGCTTGGGGGTGACCTGACGAAGAAAAACATGGCTGGATTTGAAGTTCTGCACAGAATTTCCTGAACTTGGCATTGTCGAATTGTTTGCTGTTGTCGGAGACGATGGCTTGAGGGATGCCAAAACGGCACACGATCGACTGCTAGATGAATCTGGTTGTGTTCCCCTCGGTAATTGTGGCAAGGGATTCTGCCTCCACCCATTTAGTGAAGTAATCAATGGCGACGATTGCAAATTTGGTTTGGCCTCGGCCAGTAGGCAATGGTTCAACTAAGTCGATCCCCTATTTGGCGAATGGGTAAGAACTGCAAAGTGTGATCAGTTCTGTAGGAGGAACATGAGGGATGTTGGCGAAGCGTTGGCACTTATCACATTTAAGCACGAATTCAGTGGCATCTTGATTGAGAGTAGGCCAGAAGTAACCGGTGCGAAGTATTTTGTGGGCTAGTGGCCTGGCACCCGAGTGATTACCAGATATACCCTCGTGGACTTCCTTCATCACGTAGGTCGCTTGAGCAGGATTGAGGCATCGTAGGTATGGGCGTGAAAAGCCACGTTTGTACAAGAGACCACTGATAAGAATGTAGTTGGACGACCGGGCCCTGACCTTGGCGGCCTGGTGTTTGTCGGCGTGCAATTTCCTATTTGTCAAAAATAGTAGTATATCTGCCGCCCATGGAATAGGTTCATTTTGGAGGAGTGTGGACTTGCTGCTGTTGTGGGGAAATGGTCGGGTGGGCCAGGTATTCAAGGCGAACGCCATGGCTGAGGTCTGATTGGTCGGCAGAAGCTAACTGAGCCATTTCATCTGCCTTGGAGTTTTCCGTCCGAGGGATGTGCTTGATGTGGAAATTATTGAAGAGGCGAGCAAGGGGGAGTGCAAAATCCCTGTAAGCCCGTATTGTGTCTTCCTTGGCATCGAATTCCCCTGTGATTTGTCCGACAATGAGTTGGGAATCGCTGAACACTTGGATATGGCTGACACTAATGTCTCTGGCGAGGCGGAGACCTGCGATGAGTGCCTCATATTCAGCCTCATTATTGCTTGCGTCGAATAAGAAGCGAAGAGCACACTTGAAATAACCACCATCGGGGGCGGTGAGGATGAGACCAGCCCCACTGCCTTCTTTCCGGGATGATCCGTCGACGTTGAGGGTCCAAGAGTAGAGGTCTTCTACCTCAGTGTGGGATTGTGGGGGCGGGGGAGCCGTTTTTGGAATAGGATTGGTGAATTTCAGGATAAAATCGACAAAAGCCTGCCCTTTGATCACCGTTCGAGGTCGGTAGGAGATGTCAAATTGGCCGAGCTCGACCGACCATTGCATAAGTCTGCCGGACAGCTCTGGTTGTTATATTATCTTCTTTAAAGGTTGGTCAGTGAGGACCACTATGGAGTGGGCTTGGAAGTAAGGACAGAGTCGTCCTGAGGCGATGACCAGGGCCAAGGACATTTTTTCTAGCAATGGGTAGTTTTGTTCTGCACCTCTGAGAGCCCGGCTAATGTAATAAACCGGGCGCTGTACTGAACCGTCCTCCCTGATGAGGGCCGCACTGACTGCGGTGCTCGATACGGCTAAATAGAGAAAAAAGGGCTCACCCGTGAGCACTTGGGAGAGTAAGAGGGGGTTGGCCATGCACTGCTTCAATTGTTGGAAAGCCTCTTCAGACTCGGTCGTCCACTCAAAAGTTTGTCGAAGAACTTTGAAGAATGGGAGGCACTTGTCCATTGCGCGGGAAATGAAGCGGTTGAGGGCGGCGACTCTGCCAGTAAGCCTCTGAACCTCCTTAACTGTTCTGGGTGACTGCATTTCTATCAAGGCCTTGATCTTTTCAGGATTAGCTTCGATGCCCCGCTGACTGACCATGAAACCCAAGAACTTCCCAGATCCTACGCCGAAGGCGCATTTCTCCGGATTGAGCTTCATTTGATACTTTCGTAGGGTGCCGAAGGTCTCTCGTAGGTCGGCTAGATGATCGGCGGAGAGTTTGCTCTTTACTAACATGTCATCGATACATACTTCCATGTTTCGGCCTATCTGATGATGAAAGACGGCGTTGACCAACCGTTGGTAAGTGACTCCGGCATTTTTCAACCCAAATGGCATGACACAATAATGGTAGGTTTCCTGGTCAGTGATGAAGGAGGTGTGTTCCTGGTCAGACGGGTGCATCAGAATTTGGTTGTACCCAAAAAAGGCATCCATGAAGCTGAGCATTTGATGACCGGCCGTGGCGTCAACAAGTAGATCTATGCGAGGAAGGGGATAACTGTCTTTGGGGCAAGCTCGGTTAAGGTCGGAATAGTCGACACAGAGTCACCATTTACCGTTGTTTTTACGGACCAGGACCACATTTGACAGCCATCTGGGTAGTCCACGTTTGTGATAAATTGTGCCTCAAGGAGCTTATCTACTTCAGAAGCAATAAGAGTATTGCGCTCCAGGTGAAAGATGCGCTGCTTCTGGCGGAAGGGTCAGAAATGGGGCTCAATGCTAAGATGATGGGTGATGAAGGAGGGGTCAATACCTGGCATGTCGGAGTGAGTCCAGGCAAATACGTCGTTGTGCTCAATCAGGAGGGTTGTAAGGTCGGCCTTGGCCTGAGAAGATAGTTGGCTGCCGATCTTGGTAGTTTTTGTCAGGTTTGTGGGATCGATGAAGACCTCGACAAGCTCTTCCACTGGTTCCCCTCTAACCAGCTCGTCCTCATCTCTGACGTCGAGACCTTTAATGATCATAGCCTCATTTAGCTTGACCTCTTTAAGTGAAGCAACGTAACATTCTCTGGCCATGGTCTGCTCTCCCCTCACCGTGCCGACCCCAAGGTCGGTGGGGAATTTGACGGCAAGATGGAAAGTGGATGTGATAGCTTGGAAAGCATTTAGGGTGGTGCGACCGAGGATAATGTTGTAAGCGGAGGGGCAGTCGATGACGAGGAAGGTGAGCAACTTCGTGGTCTGCCGCGGGTATTCTCCGATTATGATGAGAAGATCGATGGAGCCGATGGAGGTTACCCGATCTCCAGTAAAATCGACCAATGGGGTTTGAAGAGGGGACAGACTTTCTTCCCT
The DNA here is from genome assembly GCA_036172215.1 of Camellia granthamiana. NCBI lineage: Eukaryota > Viridiplantae > Streptophyta > Magnoliopsida > Ericales > Theaceae > Camellia > Camellia granthamiana. The sequence goes on along the minus strand of CM069903.1, from coordinate 6,008,867 downwards.
GACCTTGAGCTGGTGAAAGACATTTAGGAAAATGATGTCTGAAGAACTGCCATTGTTGACGAGAACCCGTTTGACTTTGTAATTGGAGAGGAGGGCTGAGATAACGAGGGAGTCATCATGGGGGTAACGGATGCCTGTGCAGTCGGCCTCCGTAAAGGTGATGGGCTCCATCCACTGCTTGGGCTGTTTGGAAGGGCGGTCTAATGTGGCAATTTATTTGTCTAAGCCCTGCCTTATTTTTCTGAGTTCTACCATCGACCTGGTCTTTGAGGTTAACACAATCCTCGGTATTATGGCCGTGGTCCTGGTGAAAATGGCAGTATTTAGACTGGTCTCGCCGGTTGGAAGGAGACTGTGAAGGTTAGGGCCATTTGAGGGGATAATCTCGCTGGATCTGGTTCAGAACTTGTTCCATGGGAGAATTGAGGGGTGTGTATCATTCGAACCGGCTGGGCGGTCGGGTTGGCGTCGACCGGTCGGCTCGAGATAGTCGGTTGGTATATTGAGGTGTTTGGTGAGTGTACTGGGTGTTCCTGGTTTCTGAGTCATTTCTCTTCTTTCTGGGGGTCGGGTTTTTGGCTGTAGGATCTTGTCGGGCGGCTAGGAAATCTTCGGCGTTCATGTATTTTTGGGCCTTGGAAAATAAGGTTGCCATAGAGGTCGGGGGGTTTTTGGAGAGGGAAAAAAGAAAATCAGATGATCGTAGACCGGCCATGAAAGCCGTGAGAATGACCTTGTCATCATTTTCTGCCACCTGCAAGGCCTCAGTATTGAAGCAGGTGACGAAGCTGCGCAGCGACTCTCCCTCTGTCTGACGGATGTTGAGGAGTTGAGTTGCCGGACGCCGTTGGCGCTGGGCACTAATGAAGTGGCTGAGGAAGGAATCACTCAGGTACTGAAAGGTAGAGACAAAGTCCGTTGGTAGCTAACTAAACCATAGTCGGGCCGACCCCTTAAGTGTTACGGGGAAAGCCCGATACATGATTTCGTCAGGGAATGCATGGAGGTTCATGAAGGTCCTGTAGGTCTCCAAGTGATCGACTGGGTCCGTTGTATCGTCGAAAGAGTCGATCGAGGGCATTTTGAACTTAGGAGGTAAGGGTTTGTTAATGATGGAGGCAACGAACGGTGAGTTGGCTGTGGTAGATGGTTTATTCTGTATGTTCTGCATGACTCCTTGGAGCTGGAGCTTCATGGCTCGGAGTTTGGCATCCCATAGAGGAATGTTGTCACCACCGGAAGGCAGCGGGGCTGGACGCTACTGGCCTCTCCCTCGGGGGTTGGTACCGGGACCGATGGATGTGGGGCCCGGGGTGGCAGGTTTATATCAAGGGGAGGGGGTCACAAGCCTTCCAAGTTGGGTGGATAAGGTTGCTGGATAGTGTGGCTCGGGGCTCGTTCTTGGTTGGGTGAGATATCTGGAGGTAGTGGAGGGGGCATAGGAAGGTTTCTTTGGAGTAGAGCATTAATTAGGGCTTGGTTTTACTCGGCCAGGCGGTTAATGTTGTTGGTGAGCTCGGTGAAACACTGCGGTGGGTTGTTTGGATTGGGAGGGTCGGCTTGGTGGTCGGCAACATTATGGTGAGAAGCCATGGATCTAGTCGTGACCATCCACCTTTGTGGGTGGCAGGAAAGGGTTATTGGGAAAGGGTTTCCGGCGACAATGAGCACAACTGGCGCGCGAAGCAAAAATGTTTCCCACAGACGACGCCAACTGATGTTACTGCGTGTTCCAAATAGAACGGGTCGAACTGATCCACGCTTCCTAAACCGGAGCCTGAGGTACCAAGCCCACGGAGAGACTTGTATAAGAGTTCAACGGGGAACTGGAAGTTTCCCGGGGAACTGGAAGTCTCCCAGCGAACCCTTCGACGAGCAAGTTAGAAAGAGAGATGGAGTGTAGAGATAGATTAGTGATAGAAAGCTTAACCTTCTTCTTGTCTTCGACGTCTGCTTATATCCTCTGGTAATCATTTCGTTGTCCCTTTCGACCTGTCATCTTGGCCGAAAGTCTATGCTCTAGCTTGCCTTGTTCATGGTGAGGCCGTTCTGTTTCGACGGGGAGGGGTTATCGCAATAAATGCTGTAAGGGGCTTCATTAATGGCTGATGTGCAGTGCAATAATTCTGCAAGATCTTTATCTGCTTATGTGGTTTGTCCTTCTCTTGCCACGTGTTTAGATGTCATTGGTTCTTAATGCCATGTTGAGCTCCAACAACGTTGGGTTTTAGTATTTGATTTATGTATTGAGCTCTAAGTGATGGGCTATAACCTTTATAGGCTTACCCATGTCATTATACAACACTCTTACATTATTCATAAACACCAAGGAGTTTGAGACAACCAAATTAAGATTATACTCCTCAAATATCAAATGCAATATCCATGACATATTGGAGCGATAGATCTAAAAGATAGAATGATCTCTTCATCGCCATTTTCTCTGAACAAATTGAGGAGCTAAACTTAGAATGATAGATCAGGTCAAAAAAAATAAATAAATAAAAAATTGCAAACATCAAAATTTAAAAGTTCAGGGACCTCAATTGTAGGATCCGAACTTATATAAAATTATACTTAAGGTATCACTAATTTTGCCAAACAATTAATAGGTGTACATTGTAATATGATTAGTTTGTGGTAAAATCTTAGCAATATTTTAGGTGCTATAAAATTATCCAAATTTTAAATATTGTCTGTTTGGTAACGTTTACGTTTTCAGTTTATATTTACAAAAATTTTATAAACTGATTTTTGTTTATTTTTTGTTTATTTTTAGAAAAACATAAACTACAAACGCGTTTGGTAATTGACAAAATGTTTAAAAAAAATTTAAAATATAAAAAAGAGTGAAAAATGGCAAGTGGCGGCAAGTTGCGGCGGAAGACGGTGGTGCAAAGTGGTGACGGTGGGTGGTGGGTAGCGGGTGGTGGTGGTGGTGGTGGTGGGTGGGTGGGTGACAGTGGCGGGTGGTAGCGAGTGGGTGGTGGTGGTGGTGGTGGCGGCGGCGGGTGGCAAGTGGGTGGCGGATGGCGGGTGGTGGCGGGTGGTGCTAGCGGGTGGGTGGGTGGTAGCGAGCGAGTGGTGGTGGTGGTGGTGGTGGCGGGTGGTAATGGTGGGTGGATAGGTGACGGTCGCGGATGGTGGGTAGTAGCAAGTGGGTGGTGGTGGTGGCGGGTGGCGGATGGTGGCGGGTAAGTGGTGGTGGTGGTGGTGGGTGGGTGACGGTGGCGGGTGGTGGGTGGGTGGTGGTGGCAGGTGGGTGGTGGGTGATGATGGTGGTGGTGGTGGTGGTGGGTGGTGGGTGGTGGGTGGTGGTGGCGGGTGGGTAGCGGGTGGCTGGTGGTGGTGATAGGTGGGTGGTGAGTAGTGGTGGGCGGTGGATGGTAGTGGGGGGTGGCGGGTGGATGGCAGGTGGGTGGCGGGTGGTGGTGGCGGGTGGTGGTGGCGAGTGGATGGCAGGTGGGTGGTGGTTGGTGGTAGCGGGTGGTGGGTGGTGGTGACAGGTGGGTGTTGAGTGGTGGTGGCAGGTGATGGCGAGGGGTGGGTGGTGGTGGCGGAAGACGGTGGTGGAAAATGATGGCGGGTGATGGCTAGTGTTGGGTGGTAAAAAAAAAAAAACTCAAAACTCAAAATGGAAACATATTTTTTGAGTTTATATTTTTTGGCCAAATTTATAAACTGAGACCATTGATTTATAAATTAAAAATTTATCAAATAAATTTTTATTTAAATTTTTATAAATATAAACAAAAAATTAAAAATATAAATATTACCAAACTACACATAAAGGTTTGAGGTTGTTTAAAAGGTGCAAGTTCGGATATGAATAAAGTATAGGAATTGGGAAAACTATAGCACCTAAACTTTTGTTAACTAGTTAAGGGTTGCAGCACCAAACAGGTCCATTGACTGTGTATTAGCACTTGCCTTGACCAATGTGTACATTGAAATCCAGTAAACCGAACATTTTGGCAGAGTTTGGTAACGTTTATATATAGGCAGTGCTTTGGTCAAGATCGGATTGGACCGTGTTGTTGGATTTGTAAGGATTTATCACGGGTCTTATTTTAATAATTCGAATCGTGTAATGTGTAGAATTCGTTGAATACTATATGTCTGTAAAAAATCACGTTGATCGGATATCGATAGTTATGTGAACAAAACAGTTTTTTATCAACCGTTAATTGTTTCACGGTCCATTTTTTTTTTATATACAAAACTGATTTGATCACATAGCTATTGATATCCGATCAACGTGATTTTTTACAGGCATGTAGTACTCGACGAGTTCTACACATTCCACGGTTCAGATTATCAAAATGGGCCCAAAATATGGGCCCCATAGGCTGAACTGGACGGGTCCAGTCTTGATCTCAACTTGAGACAAGCTGGACCCTTATATATATATATATATTTTTATATTTATAAAAATTTTATAAATTTATTTTTATTTATTTTTGAAAAAATATAAATTACAAATGCGTTTGGTTTGAGCAAATATTTAAAAAAATTTAAAAACAGTAATTTAAAAATATATTTGTTAAGGCTTAAAATATTTATATTTATTTTTTTTTATTTATGACAATGAAATCATACACATTATAATTAAAAAAAAGTATTTAAAAAAATAATTGAAAAAAAATTATTTGAAAAAAAAATTTATCAATCAAATTTTTAAATTTTTGTTTAAAAACCAATGTAAACTCATTTTTTGAATTTATGTTTTTTCCTCAAATTGATAAATTGAGTCAACCATTTATAAATCAAAAAAATTATCAAACAAATTTTTATGATAATTTTTAAATTTTTATAAATATAAATTAAAAATTAAAATAAAATGATTTCCAAACATGCATTTTAAATTCTTTTGTCGTCACATTTTTACATTATTATTTTTTAAATAAGTGTTGACATCATAATGGACCTCCAAGCATTACTCCACAACAACCCCTGCTTTTCTCTAACAAGGAGGGGCTTCTCAACACCAACCCTCTTATGGGTTTCTTTGGAAAGTGGGTTGATTTTTCAGTTTTTTGATTTTTTAATTTTTTGATTTTTTAGTTTTTCAGTCTAAAACTAAAAAGTTTTATTTGAGATGGTTTTTTTTTTTACTTTTTTGAAAGAAAGAATGTAATAATTATGGATTAGATGTGATGTTTTATCGTATTGAGCTAAAAAGTTTATTTTATTTTTTTGTGACTATTTTAACTAAAAAAGTCCCAAACCTATCTTCCCAAACGAGCCCTATATAAGAGGTTGGGGGGTTTAAACTTCATAAGCGATGAGATTAAGGTGTATACAAACTTCATTAATTTTTATTTATTTCATACCTTCTTGCCATCCCAAACTATTATTTTCAAAATTTCATTAACGCTGTGTTTGGTTGAGAGATTTGAGAATAGATTTAGAAAAAGAAAAGAGAAAAGGTTGGTAAAAGATGAATAAAATATATTTACATTTCACTTAACTTTACACACATTTTTCCTTTCCTTTCTAAATCTCTCCTAATTTCTCAAATCAAACACAACGTAAATATATTTTTCAAAATATTTATGCATGTCAATTAAACTTTTGATATTTTGGAGACAAAAATAAAAAAGCAAAAGAACAATAAGAGTAATCAGTGTGTTTGGTTTCAGTTTTCTGAATTCAATTTTTTTAAAATTGAGTTTTTTTTTTTAGTGAATAATTTTAAAATTTTTAAGCATTTTTTTTTTAAACTTTTTTAGATACGCCTTACTTAGATGCATCTAAATAGTAAAATATTTGTGAAAAAATATTGTAAAAAATTAATAAATACATAAAAATACCAAAAATATATTGATTTTTGATTTTTTTTTTTTTTTTGGTATATAATGAATTTTTTTTCACAAATATTATACTTTTTAAATGTATTTATCTTAAGTGTATCTAAAAATTTAAAAAATTACTTAAAATATTAAAAAAATTCATTAAAAACAAAAAATACGAAAATAAAAAAAAAAATTCTAAAAAGTATTTTTGAAAACCAAAACTAAACAACTTGAATATTGTTAAGAAAAATATCTCAAAGCTCAGGCTACACCTACCTACCTTTAATACATGCACATTTCCATCAAGATATACATATACAGAGGAGTAACTATTGTGTGAGTGAATTTCTGACCACACTGTCAACTCAGTATTCAGCTGGAAAGTACTGGCAGAATAGATGACACCTAGCTGACCTGTAACAGAAAGAGAAGATTCCGGCGGTGGTTCGTCCACCTGGGGGCACTCCGACGATCAAGTCATATATCTCTCAAAGATAGTCAATTGCTAAATTCACTATTATGAATATAAATTGTGTACCTTAGACCCATCGGAGGTGCCTTTCTTTTATAGTTAACTCAATCCTTGTCCCAACAGAAGCCTAGCTTCAATGGACTTTAGCTCAGTACTTATCCAGGACTCTTTAATAGATAGAGATAAACTCCCTAAGAACTTTATCCTTATCCAGGCTGAGTCCCTTCATCATTCTAGGACTCTTGTGCCCTATCCTCTTATCTCGGATTCCGACATCTTCGGAGATAACCTCGGCCTTACCGAGATAACCTTGGCGTCATGACCAGGACACGCGGCACCTCGGCTGACATGTCGGCGTCACCTTGGCCACGTGTTGGTACTCAGAAAATATATCCCCACAACTGCCCCCTAGGTTCTATTACCTCGGCATTCTGAGGTGATGGAACCTATATCGGTACTTCCTGCCAGCACATCGGCTTCAGCCGAGATCATCATTATAGGCCTACATGTCTTCTTAAAGATCAAGAATTCCAAGAGCTTCTTCACGCGTATGAGTTGTTATACATAATAACTCAACCATTTAAGCCACGTGCATTCCCCCTACCGGATCATACTTGTTACGCGTTTGTAAGTCGAATTCTGCTTGCGTGCGCCATCTAACAGATCCGTCGTTCTAGGTTCATTAATTCTGTTTTGCCGCTGTTTCAAGTTTTAACAAAACTTTTTCCCCCTTTCCTTATTTTTTTACTTTTCTCCATCGTTTCTGAGGCTTTCTCTCTCTCTAGCTTTTTCTTCCGAATCCTCCATTGTTCAAGCTTCTAAAGCTCTGCAACTTGTTCCGTCCACCTCTTTCGGCGAGGTTCTTGCTAATCTTTTCTACAGCTGCTGTTCGTCTGACTTCGGCGAACTCAACACCGATTTCTTTTCTTCGGTGAGTTTACTGTTTCTCCTAATTTCAGTTTTTGATGTTCTTCATTACTCATTGCCATTACTGCTTTGTTCAAACATTCGATTTGCGAATCATATATCTGAATGTGATTATTTCACGACTTTGCTCCTGCTCATGTCTTGAATATACGTACTGCTCACAATTTTCCTGCACTCTTGCCACTGTTCTTGGCCTTACACCCTTTGTACTTACAATGTTCTTGATAGTCCATCTTTGTTCTTGATTTTGAAGCACATTCTTGCTTTTCTGTTTTCTATATTCGTGCCTTTAATCTTCGTTTCCATAGATCTAGGTTTGGGATTTGTTTGTAGAACTCAAAACAATTGTTAGGGAAAATTGAAACGATTCCCCACAGAATCTATATATTTTCAAGCTTTAGCCGAGGTCCATAAATCCCTTTATAAACACACCCTTCTGAAATCCAACCCCTTCAGTTAAGCCGATATCATGGGTATGTGGAAGCATAGGGTAGACACCTCATCCAAGTTAGAGTACTTTAGGCGAGAGTTTGACATCCCGGCCGACGTCCATCTGAGGCTGGCTGGGGATGATGACTCCATCATGCTTACAACTGATTATATGCCCTTCCCTGTGGTAGCTTTCATTGAGTGGGGACTTCGACTCCCACTCAATATCCTTTTCTGTGAGATACTTCATTACTATAAGTTGAACCCTATGCAACTTGCCATCAATTCCTACCGAGTCATAAACGGTATAATAGCCTTAGCCAAACAAGAAAACGCTAGGGTTACCTTAGCCGACATCCAATATTGCTACACCATGTGTGGCCTCAAAAAAGATACAGGCTATGTTTACTACCTTAAGCCGAGGTCCACAGAGTATAAAATCGTAGCCGACCTCCCAGACTCCAACAAGAGAGCTGGAGACGATTACTTCAGTACCTCGAGGAACTGGGAGTTTACTCCAGACGAGGACCTCCACCTCCATCCTCTTCCTCAAACAATTTTTGTAGAAGGCAATGGTAAGAGCCCTGTGTGCATACTTACTTGTTTTTAAAGTCTTCAATACTTTATTTGTTTCTAACGTCTGTTTTTCTTGCAGCTCTCCCTCAGCCACTAAAGGGCTTCCGTCAGTCTTTCTTTCCCAACAAAGACTTGAGGAAACTTTTGGATCTGCCAGTCCACAAACGGAAGGCCCCTATTTTACTTAATTTCATTCCTACGTACAAGTCAGCTCTTCCCGACGTCCCCAAGAAGAAGAAGAAGAGTCTGTTTCCTCCTTCCGCCACAACTCCTCAAGTTGCCTCCACATCTCGGCAAGATCAAGGATCGACTTCTGATTCAGCCGAGCAGCTGTCAACCTCAGCTCCTTATCTGATCCTAATATCCCAGCGCTAACGTCGACGACGAACTGTTTTTTCTGTCGAGATGGGTCGCCAGAAAGCAGTTGCCAAAGATCTCTTGGCCAGCATCCCAGCAACCATTGACGCTCCACCAGCGCAATCCCAGCCTCCAAAGCCAAAGCAAAAAAGGATAAAAAAGGCTAAGCCAAAGGCAACGGTGACTCAGATCGATTCTAAGGACACCTTGCCAATTTCCAAATTGGCTGAGAGTGAGAAGACTACCTCTGTCCCCGAGAAGAGGTCTGCTGAAACACAACCATCCGAATCCACCAGATCAAAGAGGCCGAGGTCATCCGCTGCAACTACCTCGGGGTCTCGAAAGCATGATTCCCCCTAGGCCCCCCAAATCACATTGGAGGATAAGTCAGTTATGGCTAGCGATAGCGCTGATGACATTAATGTCGCCGTTGCCCTTAGTACCGCTCTGCTTCTTCCCGGTGATCTCGATCGAAACGCCGAGTTGAGTGAATATGAGAACTATGCTCTGATACTTCAGCGCTCTGTTCAAGTAAGTGCCTTTATTTGGTCATTTTTCTTTCTTTCTCTCTTTTTTATACTTTAGAGAATTTTTGTAATAACTTCTGTTCACTTTCAGGCCATCCAGCATGCTCATTCTTTCTCAGTACAATCTTTCGAGAACTGGGAGAAGCTAGCCGAGAAGAAGAGGGAGGTCTCCAGTCTGCAGAAGACCAATAAAAGCTTGCAATCCAAGATGAAGACCTTGGAGGATCAAGCCGAGGCTGCTACCAAGGCTCAAAATGTCGTCGAAGAAAATGCAGAATCTGCTGAGGCCATTAGGAGGGTTCTTGAGGCCGAAAAGAAGGAGGCCGAGGAGAAAACGGCCCAGGCCCAAAAGGAACTGCAAGAAGCCTTGGTCACGAAGGACGCCGAGCTCAAGGCGGCCGATGAGAAGGGCTACAACAAAGGGGTGGCCGACGTTACGGCGGACTATGAAAAACAGGTGAAGTAGGTATGCAACAAGGGTTTTATCCTTGATTGGATGTCTCTTCTAAAAAAGCTTGAAGTCCCAGAGGACTCTCCCCTTAGGAACGCCGACGTCATTCCTCTTCCATTCCCTCAAACTCCAAGTCAATCTGACGACGAATCTGAGTCTGAGGAGGAGACCTTGGTGAGGAAATCAAAGGAGGCTGCTGGGACCAAGTCCCCTTCTCTGAATGAGCAAGTCCTGGACTTGACTCAAGATGAGGAGGATGAGGAAGTTCCCAAAGATGCTACAGCTGAGAAGGCATCAGCCAACGTGACCCTTGCCGACAAGAGCCTTGATGAAACCCTTCAAGAAATTGATGCCGAACTTACGGCGGAAAAGGCTGCCGAGGTGTCTTCCCAGCAGTCGTCCAAACTTCGGACCCAACCATCTGTTGTTGCCGAAGAGTCTTTACTTTGATGTGTTTTTCCTTTGTATTGTGTACTTTTGTTCTTCTCTTTTTTTGGAACAATTTGTAAGTTTTGGCCGACGTGCCTTCTTTTGAATGTTAATACAACTTTCCTTCTCTGAATGCTTGTATCTTTGTCTTCTCTTTACTGCTTTTGCATGATTCTAAACTTAGAATATTTTGTATATCTTTAATATACACTTCAATCCTTGTGCAATCTTCTCGGGGTGACACACCTCGGTTATACAAACTGATGATTTACCTCGGCAAGTAAAAAAGTACCTTTCTTGGCATAACCTTGGTTTCACCTTGTAAATTTTTTCATAAAATTTCAACAAGTGTTTAACCTTAGTCTTCAACTTGTAAACTTTTCTGAAGTTTCAACAAGTATTAAACATAATCTCGGTTTAACTTCAACTTGTAAACTTTTCTCAAGTTTCAACAAGTGTTAAACATAAGCTTGGTTTAACTTCAACTTGTAAACTTTTCTCAAGTTTCAACAAGTGTTAAACATCATTTCGGTTTAACTTCAACTTGTAAAATTTTCTCAAGTTTCAACAAGTGTTAAACATAATCTCCGTTTAACTTCAACTTGTAAACTTTTCTGAAGTTTCAACAAGTGTTAAACATCATCTCGGTTTAACTTCAACTTGTAAACTTTTCTCAAGTTTCAACAAGTGTTAAGTATCATCTCGGTTTAACTTCAACTTGTAAACTTTTCTCAAGTTTCAACAAGTGTTAAACATGATCTCGGTTTAACTTCAACTTTTAAACTTTTCTTAAGTTTCAACAAGTGTTAAACATCATCTCGGTTTAACTTCAACTTGTAAACTTTTCTCAAGTTTCAACAAGTGTTAAACATAATCTCGGTTTAACTTCAACTTGTAAACTTTTCTTAAGTTTCAACAAGTGTTAAACATCATCTTGGTTTTCCTTCAACTTGTAAACTTTTCTCAAGTTAAAGGAAGTGTTAAAACCATTTTTCTTCTCTCTGCCCCCCTAATGTGAACCTAAGTTCCACTTGGGTTCTCATTATATATGTATTCCAGAAATCAACGTTATGTATCTTTACCAGTCACAAGTGCATAAACATATATAAATAAGCTAAAACTTTATTTATTTACTTCGGCAAAATGACAAAAAATTCTAATGATAGAAAAATTTCAAATTGCAAGTGTTCCAAGGCCTTGGCAACTCTTTGCCCTCATTATCTTCAAGCCGATATACCCCATTGCCCAGTACCGAGATGATTCTGTAGGGTCCTTCCCAATTTGGGCCAAGCTTCCCCTCTCTGGGATCCTGCTTGTTGCCGACGACTTTCCTTAGGACGAGGTCACTGATTTGAAACTCCCTTGGGTTGACCCTTTTATTATAAGTTCTAGCAAGCTGCTGCTGGTATGCTGCTAGTTGAATTGCAGCTCTCTTCCTTATTTATTCTAGTAGGTCTAGATCTAGGCTAAGAGTACATCATTAGTCCCGTTCTCTACTCCTTAGGTTCTGATCCTAGGGATGCCGACCTCCAGCAGAATGACAGCTTCTGTGCCATAAGCCATGGCAAAGGAGGATTCCTCCGTTGATCTTCTCGGGGTGGTCCGATATGCCTAGAGCACACTTAGTAGTTCATCCACCCACTTTCTCTTTGCTGCCTGTAGCCTCTTATTTATCCCATCCAAGATAACTTTGTTGGATGCTTCTGCTTGTCCATTGCTTTGGGGAAAGCTTGGGGTTGAAAACTAGTTCTTGATTTTGAACTTTGCACAGAAGTTCTTGATTAGCTTACTGTCAAATTGTGTTCTATTGTCTGTAACTATTGCTCTTGGAATCCCAAACCGGGTGATGATGTTCTTCCAAATGAAGTTCTTTACATTAGCATCTCAGATTTTGGCAAGGGGTTCAGCTTCTATCTATTTGGTGAAGTAGTCTGTTGCCACCAGCAGGTACTTTCTTTGTCCAGTTGCTTAGGGCAGTTTCCCAACGAGATCCATGCCCCATTGGGCAAACGGCCAAGGACTGGATACTGGGTTTAGGTCTGCTGCTGGTTGGTGTATCAGAGGTGCAAATCTTTGGCATTTTTCACACTTCTTCACATAGGCTTCTGCATCTTTCTACATGTAGGGCCACCAATACCCCTGGGTAATGGCCCTATGGGCAAGTGATCTGCCCCCAGCATGGCTTCCACAAATTCCTTCATGAATTTCATATAAAAAATCTTCAACTTGTAAAGGATGTACACACCTCAAAAGGGGTCCAGTGAAGGATCTTCTGTAAAGATGTCCCTCTGCTGTCAGACTGAACCTTGCCGACTTTAACCTGATCTTGTGTGCCTCTTTGTGGTCATCTGGCAGCTTTCCTTCTTTCAGGAATGCAACAATTGCATCCATCCAGCTTGGTCCTATGTCCACACACATTGCTTCACGCTCTGTGGTCAGTGGTTCGATGCTCGGGCCCGACAAATAGTCAATCATTATTTTCCTTGCTTTTCCAGGTTGTACCACACTAGCTAGGTTGGCCAATGCATCGGCGTGACTGTTATCATCTCAGTTTACCTCAAGTAGTCGGCAATTCTGAAACAAGGTTGACAACTTGATGACCTCATTTGCGTAGGCCGACATCCTTTCATCTCGAGCTGCAAACTCGCCTGTTGTCTGGTTAACTATAAGTTGTAAGTCACAAAAGACTATTACCTCATCTGCTTGTACTGCTGCTGCCAGTTTCAGTCCTGCAACGAGTGCTTCGTACTCTGCTTCATTGTTTGAGGCCTTGAACCCCAAACGAATCGATTGTTCTATTATCTGCCCATCTGGAGATTTCAATACTACTCCTGCTCCCGCTCCTTGTCGGTTTGAACTCCCATCAACGAACAGTTGAAAGGAGTCGCCGATGTAAATGCTGCAGGGTCTAAGTTTTTCCTCTTTGCTTTGTTCTTTCGCCTTTGGCTGGGCTCCTCCTTGCTTGTTTGGACATCGTTCACCTTGGCTCAACGAAGCCCGATGTACGATGGATTCTGGCGTGAACTCGGCCACGAAGTCCACCAAAACTTGGCCTTTGATTGCTGTTCTGGGTCTAAACTCCAGGTCATACTGTCCCAAGGCTACTGCCCATCCAGCTATTCTGCCTGTTAGATCTCCTTGCTGTAGTAGGGACTTCAAAGGGTGCTCAGTTAGCACCACGATTTTATGGGCTTGGAAGTAATGGTTTAGCTTCTTTGAAGCCATTACTAAAGCCAGTGCCAATTTCTCTAAGGGTAGATACCTTGTTTCTGCATCGGCCAGGGTTTTGCTTACATAGTAAACAGCCCTTTGCTCCCCTTTTTCTTCTCGGATTACTACTGCACTTATCGTATGTTCTGAAACTACTAAGTACAAAAATAACTCCTCTCCAGGTTCTGGATTTGAGAGGACTGGAGCCGTGGTCAGATACTTCTTCAGGTCGGCCAAAGCGGCTTCGCACTCCTCGGTCCATAGGAAGTCTGTGGCTTTCTTCATTAAGTTGAAGAAAGGTTTGCACTTGTCTGAGCTTCTGCTGATGAACCTATTCAGGGTTACGGTCCTTCCCGTTAGCATTTGCACTTGTTTTGCCGACATCGGGTTCTTCAAATCCAGGATGGCCTTGATCTGATCTGGGCTGGCCTCAATGCCCCTTCTGGTCACCAGGTATCCTAAGAACTTACTAGATCTAACTCCAAATGCGCACTTAGATGCATTGAGTCAGAGCTGATATGTTTTAAGGATTTCAAAGACTGCTTTGAGGTCGGCCAGATGACCTTCAGGTTCCTTGGTCTTCACGACCATATCGTCGATGTAAACTTCCACCGTTCGGCCAATCAGGTGTCTGAACATCTTGGTTACCAACCTTTGGTAAGTTGCTCCTGCTTTTTTCAACCCAAAAGGTGTCACCTTGTAGCAGTACAGCCCTTTTGGGGTGATAAACGCAATCTTCTCTTCATCCGCGGGGTACATGGCTATCTGGTGATACCCCCTGTAGGCATCCAGGAAGCTCATCCTTCCATGCCCTGAAGTGGCGTCCACTAGCTGGTCAATCTTGGGTAGAGGAAAGTTGTCTTTGGGATAGGCTTTGTTCAGACTGGTAAAGTCTACACAGACCCTCCATTTTCAATTCTTTTTCTTTACCACCACTATGTTTGATAGCCATGTCGGGTAATTTACCTCTCGAATGGCCCTGGCCTCCAGAAGTCTGTCTACTTCCTTTTCCACTGCTTCGACGTGCATCAACGTCGGTCTTCTTGCTCGCTGGATTACGGGTTTTGCCGACCTATTAACGTTCAATTTATGGCAAGTGACCTTGGGTCAATGCCAGGCATTTCGTAAGGCGTCCAAGTAAACACCTCAATATTCGCTCTCAAGAAAGCTTCCAACTCTTTTTCCTCTTCTTCGGCTAAGCCCGAGCCAAGAAGAAAAAAGCGTTCCTCATCCCCTTCCTGGACGAGGATTTTCTTCAGTGCTTCTTTACTCTTCTCAGCTGGCTCCTTGTCGACATCCTCTAGGACCTCCATGTCCTCATCTTCGATCTCTGCTTTCTCTGGTTCTCGAATGCTGCAGGTGGATTTCATCGCTGCCATGGAGCAATTCTTTGCCTGCAGTTGATCTCCTCTGACCTCTTCAATCCCATGCTCTGTTGGGAACCACAATAGTTGATGCAATGTTGAGGGAACAGCTCCTATTGCATGCAACCATGGCCTTCCCAAGATGATGTTGTAAGGGGAGGGTGTGTCGATTACGGTGAACTCTGTTGTTATCTTCCTGGTGCCTGCCTGCACCTCCAAGCTGGTTGTTCCCAGTGGCCATGTCGGCGTTCCATTGAACTCGACCATTGGGCTATTGGATTGCTCCATATCGTCTGGGTGAAGGCCAAGCTCTTTGTAACATCTGACGTACATGATGTCACAAGAGCTGCCTTGGTCAATTAAGATACGCTTCACTTGGCATTCCCCAACCTGGAGGGATACTACCAAGGCATCGTTATGTGGATGCTGCACCATCTCAAGGTCGGCTTCAGTAAAGGACACTACTGGTCCTTGGTACTCCTCTGCCCGTTGCCTCTTCTCCCCGACTTGGTAGACATGCTGTAGGTGTTTTACCTTCTGGGTCTCCCCCCGAATCTCGTTTTCGTTGACCTTTGAGTGAATTACATTAACAGCCGAGGTCCTCTTGCCTGAGGTTACTGTGCTGGGGGAGGCGGAGCTGCTGGCGCCTGAGGCAGTCTTGCCTGTTCTTTCCTTGTCCTGGCCTCATTAACAAGGTCTCAGATGGCCTTGCCTTACCAAGTCTTCTAAGTGTGTTTTCAGGGCTCTACAACCCTGAGTCATATGCCCATCTTCATTGTGGTAAGCACAATGCCTGCCAAGGTTTCTTCCCATAAATTCTCCTGGTGCCCTCGTTGGTGTTCTGAAATAGGGTTGATTCCAAATTTTATCCAGGACTTTGTGAATTGGGATTCGGAACACAGTTGTCATTGCCTGTGTAGCCCTCAGTTATGTCTCTTGCTTGTTCGATCCATTGTTACCTCGGCCTCGCTTCGGCGAGCTGTTTCCTTTCTCTTGTTTTGTCTCCTTAGTCCCCGATGTGTCTTCCTCGGCTCTGGCGTATTTTTCAATTCTAGCCATGAGCTCTTCCATGCTTTTTGGCAGTGTCTTTGCCAAAGACTTTTGTAGTGGGCAGTCGTCTTTTAGGCCGTTCTTGAAAGATACGACCGCCGCCTCTTGATTACATTCGGGTATTCGGTTGAACATCTCATAGTATCTTTTTGCGTAGGCCCTAAGGCCCTCATCCTTACTGATCTTCAGAGCCATCAATGCGTCCACCCTTAATGGCTGTAGCTTGTTTGTCACGAACCTGGCCACAAACATCTCGGCCAGGCCTTCCCAAGTCTTCACACTTCCTTTTGGTAGTTTGTGAAACCAATCTGATGCAATCTCCTCGAAGGAAGAGGGGAACACTTTGCAGAGCAACGGCTCGTTCCTACTATACAATGCCATTGAGTTCAAGTATAATCCAACGTGGAAGTTGGGATCTGACTTACCATCGTATATTTGGAACCTTGGCATACTGAATCTCTTTGGCGCCTCAAATTTGTCCAACTCCACTGAGAACGGTGTTCTCGGCTTATCGAGGGAGTTTACCTCAGCATCGGGATTTTGTTGCTTCCTCTTGAGGTAATCTCTTAAGTCCTCCTTTGTCCGTCTAGGAGCTCGGCTATCTCCTGCTTTCAATCTTTTTGGTGCACTGCTTTCAGCTTTGAGGTGAGTCCTCTTCGACCTTTCTCCATTAGTTGTGTCGAAGCACAGCGCCTGCTCTTGAACATATCGATGTTCTTTGGGATCTGCCTCCTTTGTGCGATGCGTCCTCCGTGATTCTTCCCTTCTTGACTCTCTTCGTCTGACCTCCCTAGAAGGTCGGTGAGAGTGTCTTTTGTTCCCGGTGTGCTGAGGGGCTACGAGGATTGTTTTCTGCCCTCCCTTCTGGGCATTGGCCGCTGGAATCGGCGTGTCCTGCAGCGGGAATGGTGGCTGCATGACGTTATTTTGCATCATGAAATTGAGGACCGATTGTAGGTTCGCCAATTTGTTTGCCATCTCTTTTACCTCTTCGTCCCTCCACAGGCATCTATCATTCCATACCTGGAGGTCATCCTCATTGTAGTACCCACTTCGATCTGGTTTCTTTGGTACATCGCCATCCTGGCCGACGTCTTTGTTGCTGTGATTCTGGTCACGAGTTTCTGTGTTGCGGTTGTCTCTTTCGACGTCAAGGTCGATAGGTCTACCACTCCGAGCAGGAGTGTCGTCCCCAATCTTTTCCTTCTGTCTGTTGTTGGCCATCTATTCTCCTTTCTTTCCCACAAACGGCGCCAAATTGTGTGAGTGAATTTCTGACCACACTGCCAACTCAGTATTCAGCTGGAGAGTACTGGCAGAATAGATGACACATGGCTGACCTGCAACAGAAAGAGAAGATTCCGGCGGTGGTTTGTCCACCTAGGGACACTCCGACGATAAAGTCAGTATATCTCTCAAAGATAATCAATTGCTAAACTCACTGTTATGAATATAAATTGCGTACCTTAGACCCATCGGGGGTGCCTTTCTTTTATAGTTAACTCAATCCTTGTCCCAACAGAAGTCTAGCTTCAATGGACTTTAGCTCAGTACTTATTCAGGACTCTTTAATAAATAGAGATAAACTTCCTAACGCTATGTTTGGATTGAGTGATTTGGAGAGAAAAGAAAAGAAATGGAGAAATATGTATTTCTCTTACTTGTTTGGATAACCTAAGTAGAGAGAAATGAGAAGAAATTGAGAGAAATTTAGAGAAATTCATTTCTCTTATAACTCTCATTTTCAATCTTCCCAAAAGTGGAGAGATTGGGAGAGAAAAGAAATCACTATTTTCATAATACCAATTTTGTCCCTATAAAAATAAAAGAAATAAAATGATTGAAAATATAAAAATGTTATTTTGGTAATATAACAAAATAATTTCTTTTCTTTTCTCTTAATGAAATCTAACTAAATAAGAATAAAAGAAATCACAATCATTTCATTTCTTTTATTTCTTCCTTATCCAAACCAAAAGGAGAGAAATCACAATCATTTCATTTCATTTCTTTTCTTTTATAACTTAACTAATCCTTTCTTTTCTTTTCCTTCTTAGGTTCCCAAACATAGTGTAAGAGTTTTTTCCTTATCCAGGCTGAGTCCCCTCGTCATTCTAGGACTCTTGTGCCCTATTCGCTTATCTCGAATTCCGACATATTCGGAGATAACCTCGGCCTTACCGAGATAACTTCGACGTTGTGACCAAGACACGTGGCATCTCGGCTAACACGTCGTCGTCACCTTGACCATGTGTTGGTACTCAAAAAATATATCCCCACAACTACTATATATATTTTTAGATCACCATATTGATTGAAAGATTAAAAAATATATATATTATGAAACTTTCACAATCATGTAGTGTTCCAGATTTCACGTAAAGAAAATCTGAACTCATTTGGAAATTAAATATTTTAATTATTTACAAAATAACAAGTAAAACAATTAAAAGAATGATTTAACAAATTTTTTTCGACTAAAAACAAGAAGATCTGGAAACACAAGAAATTCTCGAAACCAGCTGCACACGGGGGGACTTAAAAGGCCGTGCCGTTCCGTTCCGTTCCGTTCCTCTCTGTAGACCAGCGGTTACAACCACCCCAACCTTCTTCTTGTAACAAACACAGCGCGTGCTCTTAACGCGCCATCCTGCGCATTTTATCTTTCTGCCCAAGTCACATCCTCCTCCGCCACTCATCCCCATCATCCAAAATAAAAGCCGGATCAGATGCGCATTGCGCACCCAATACGCTTTATCGTCATTCCTAAGCTCCAACGATCTCTCTCGTCTTCTCAACTCTCGTCCTTCAACTCTCCTTTTAACTGTTCATCTTCTCTCTCGTCTCTCTCTTCTAACCCTAGCTTCCTCCATGGCCGGAGCTTTGGAGAACTTTTCTTCCGATGCATCCGCCGCCGCCGCCGACGTTGATGTCAAGTTTGGGTTCCAGCGGCCTGAGATGTACCAGAGCAACCTCGTTGGCACTGTCGATCCCTACGACCGCCACTTGTTCCTCTGCTACAAGAGTTGCGACTCTTGGCCTTCTCGCGTTGAGGACTCCGAGTCTGATGCGCTTCCCAAGCTTCTTTCTGGAGCTCTCAAAGCTCGTAAGAACGATATCAATGTCAAGGTTATTCTTCTCATCGAATGAATTTCCATAAAATCGAATATAATCTGATGCATATACGATATGCGAACAGAGTGTGTTTATTTATGTGTTGTTCGAGTAGGTGTTGATCTGATGAATTTTGACTTGGTGATTTAATGTGGCAGACTCGTTTGACCGTATGCGAGGGACGCGAGGGGACTGAGTTTTCGGATGGTGATGTTTTGATTTTCCCTGAAATGATCAAATACAGGTAAATTAGGAGTATTGGTAGGGTTTCAGTTGCAATTCTTTATGTCGGTGGTCTAGTCTCTTGTATTTCACAAAAATTGTTAGGTTCTTTGCTAAGTCTCAGATTATGACGAATTTGATGAAATTGTTTGTTAGGATTTTACTTCTCAGAAATTCTCTATGTTGAGTCCGATATTATGACAGTTTCTAGTAAATTATGAAGAATTAGTGCTTCGTTTGTTGATTATTTTGTTTATTTTCTCGATTGAAGGGGTTTGAATGGCTCAGATGTGGATAGTTTTGTTGATGATGTACTCGTGAATGGAAAACCATGGGCTTCTGGAGTGCAAGAGGTGTTGGCTGGTTCTCATGTATTTGTTTGTGCTCATGCTAGTAGAGACCAAAGGTGTGGTGTTTGTGGGCCAGTTCTCATTGAGAAGTTCAAAGAAGAGATTGAACAGAGGGCATTGCAGGATCACGTGTTTGTGAGTGCTTGCTCTCATGTTGGGGGTCACAAATATGCTGGGAACTTGATAATTTTCAGTGCAGATGCAGAGGGCAAAATTGCTGGTCACTGGTTAGTTCTCATTTGATTACTATTTTTTTTCTTGTTTCCTGAAGCCTTGAATAAAAGTGATTCAATTGGTGTCATAATTGTGTTAACTAGTTCTCGGTCTTGTTTTGTAGGTATGGTTATGTTACCCCAAATGATGTGGCTGAATTGCTGGACCAACATATTGGAAAGGGAAAGATCATTGATCGTCTTTGGAGGTTTGTGTCTTCAAAGTTTCTTCTGTCTTTCTCATGAAACGTTTGTTAGAATGTTATGTTTCTATCCTGTCTATTATTAAAGTTCCAGAAGGAGACACTGGATGTGTGAACCGTATGGCACGTGACTAAAATTGCTTGTGACTTGGTGTTCGGGTTTTGTGGGTGAGAGGTGTGGTCAGAGGTAGTCTAGGAAGATGGCAGCACTTCAATGGCCTGAGATCACCAGAGGTGGAGAGGAGGAGGTCAAAGCAGGTTTGGAGAGAGAGAGGTTGGCAATGATGGACCTTGAACACTGATGTAAAGTGTGAGACTTAGTGTGTTAGAATCATGGAGTTGTGTTGTTGTTGTGTTTCGCTACATATACAATACGTTATATAGGCCACAGGAGTATTAGAGTCCAAGCAAACTGTTGGACAGGTGGCTCATTTTCCTTAACTCTGCCAGAAGTGATATAAGCCCTTCTATTGTCTGTGGCTTGACGGCAGGCGGAGAGCAACGTTTCATGGCAGGCGGAAAGTAACGTTTCGTATATGCATTGAATGACATGAATGTAAGGTCATTGTTGCCTCTTATCTAAGCCTGATCGAGATGGAGTTGTCCTAGCAAGAAGACAACCATCTCGATGATCCCATGACCTCAGTCGCCAGTCCAGTATCCTCTGATGATCTCGAGCAGTAGTGCCTGGGTCCTGCTCCCAACCCAAGAGTCCAAGTAGGTGAATGGGCCAGGGCCCACCCTAGTGTTTAGGAGAGCCGGGGGCTCGCTTCCAAGCGACCAAGTAGGAGAATGGGCCGCAGGCTTATCTCGAAGTTTAGGAGAGGGGCTCGCTTCTAGGCGACCAAGTAGGAGAATGAGCCGCAGGCCTATCTTTATGTTTAGGAGAGCCAGTGTTCATCAATCCAAGTCCAAGTGAACCGGGGACTGATTGTATTGTTGTTTGGTCTTGGAGCGAGGTATGAACGACCATGGGCCCTGCTGGGCCATGGTGCTGCCTGTTGCAGGGCTCTTCATATTTGGATATATTTGGGCTTATATGTATGCTCTCGCTTAGGCTAAGCATATAGTCTTGGTTTTGCTTAGTGCCTTGGCACATGGTGCCCGTAGGGCTCGCCATGTATCAAACATACGACATGCCCACGTGGTGCCTTATTGGTCTGCCACATGGGTGGGATTTTGGTGATGTGGCACCTGTAGGGCTTGCTACGGATTGGGCTTGATACAAGTACCCACAGGTTTCTATTTGCTTTATGCATTACTTCTACTAATAACGTCATAAGCAGCAAGAGAGCAAGCACTCACTAACACCTGATCCTGCAATGCCCTCAGTTTTATAATCGTGTGCGAAATACTGCACTGGAGGTTTGGGATAGTCTTCCACCTCTGTCCTCTCCTTAGCAATTGAAATTAGGTACAATTGTAATTCATACTCTTGAATTTGTTTGTGAATCCAACTGGATTTGATGTAGCATTCTCCTCCATTCATATATGGATTAGAATCTTCCAATTTATTGAATACTGATTATTAGTGTGGTCTATGTGAGTGGAAATAATTCTACTTCTGGAAGTGGTTTAGTCTTTAGTGGGCGTATTCCCTTGTATATTTTCCTAGAATTTCAAGTTTGGTCTATAATATGATTGCAGTAGAGCTTCTCATTCTACTCTAGTAATTTGTATTTTAATTGTCCAACTTTATTCAGCACTTTGATATTGTTTCAATCCATGTCTGCAATTCGTGTTTCAGTATACAAATCTTTTTTGAAGGTCCTGTGTAGATGTGCGTGAGGTTTGCGTTTACCTTTCAGATGGTACATCAGGTTTTTAGTTAACCATCAAATTAGTCTTCATAAGAAGCATATTTTGGCACTTCTGGGTGCTTGCTTGTTGCTGATAGATGACTCTTTTCATTCCCTCGATAATATATTCCAAACAATATAGGAGCAGGCAGTTAACTGCGTTCATCTGCAGGGGCCAAATGGGTGCATCTGTTGAACAGGCTGAGAAAGCGGATGGACAGAAGATTCCAAATGGAAAGGATCTGGAAAAAAGCGAGAAGCCCAATGGAGATAGCATTCAATACAAGAAGGAAGATGTGTCAGTGGAAAGCTGTTGTCAGGGTACTAATGGGAATTCATGCTGCCAAAATGGAGGTTTGGAGGTGAAAGAAACCACTAAAGAGCAAGGAAACAAAGGGTCGGGCAAACTCTCATGCTGGATGGGAAATTGGGAGCAAAATGATGTGCTTGCAGCAGTTGCTGTGGTTGGAGCAGTGGCAACTATTGCGGTGGCATATAGCTTTTATAGAAGGTCAGGGTGAAAGATGCTCTATGATCTGTTATATTTTGTTTGCATATGGCGTATGTACCCTCGTTTTTATATGAGAGGTGAAATGAAATTTTAAATAATCATCTGCACCATGCAGTTCTTTAGAAGGAAAATGATAGCTATACCTTCATGTTGTTAACACTCTCAGGAGGAATTACCAATATGAGCAAATTTAAATTCTAACCATCTTGCTGCCTCTCTTGTGATTTATTTCTACCCATCTCTGAAGATGCTTTTCTGTACACAGTATTTGAATGGTGTGTATTGATGCTGAAATTTGCTACTCTGTTGTGGTACTTATGGTTGGTATCTATGTGATATTGCTGCTATTAGCTGATTAGATTGATCTTTTTTCCATTAGTTGAGGTGTGGTTTGTATAAAGGGAGGATAATGATCGAGATACAATGAGAGACGATATATGTTGACCATGCATATGAAAATAGTTGTTGGAAGGGAGTTAATACTTAGCAAATTGTGACAGGGTATCTGTACAATAGAGTCAATTTAGTTGGTCATCTTATTGTACTAGTAAAAAAAAAAAGGTACTTATCGGTGTATTAAAATCCTGTTTGGTGTTTTTTGCTTTCCTTTCCATCCTGAACTCTGGAAAAGAAAAAGGTGCAGGTTAAGCTTAGCAGTAATTAGAGAAACTAGAATGGCTAGTTTACCTTAGTTGCTCAGTAATTAATGTATTGTGGAATCTTTACATCGAACATGGGTACTTTGACTACGGTCTACAATTGGAAGGTGCTGTTAGAGTAGGAGTTTTTGAAAGTTTCTGTAAGAAGATTATATTTTTGTTCACTTTGGCCCGGAAAATTATTTTGTAAGCCAAGGTCCCCGTCAAGGCAAGATTTTATGCCTGGAAAGCAGATTTGGGAAGATAGTGGAGACAAGGTCCCCGCGTCAAGGCTCTGTTGGGTTTGCGTTTGCAGCATAGCAAGGTGGTCATTGGTAGGAAAGGCCGACGGTGTGGATTCTGGAATGCTGCACCTCCTCCTGTTGTATTTTTGTCTAGTGTCAGGTTGTGTTTGGATTTTATCCATTTGAAATGAACTAAATTTGACATTATACATTCAAGAGAATATCTCCAATTTAGATTGTTGTAGTCTACTTCTGATAGAAAAGAAATGCAGTCCGTCCTTCAGTTGGTTTATATAGGAAGGGCCAAATCCCCTAGATATCATCACAAGGTTGTTAGATTTGGATCGTGTATATATTCTTTGGTATTTCTTTATGTTTCTTACATGTTTATTCATTCATTTATTTACTGTTTTTTTATTTACTGATTTTGATTTTATATGTCTAGCTGTTTAACCAAAAAAAAAAAAACAAAAAAGGAAAGGAAAAGTAAAGAAAAGAAACTTTGGTGATCTGGATTAGTGATTGAGTTGAGTCGAGAAAAAAAGAGGAAAAACCAGAAGAATCAATATTGGTTGGGTGGCCAGAAATTGCTACTGAGAATAAGAGAAAGGTTGTTACATCCATACATGCAATATCCATAAAGATATCAGAGAGTGAAGAAGAAGCCTTCAATCAATGTGGCTTTATTTATATGATTTTTATAGGGATTAGATTGGATTGGGTTGGTTGCAGTAGCCTCGATTCTATAAAAGATCTGAGAGTCCCCAACTTTCAATCATGTGCGTGCTGTACTGTTGTTCCCTTTTGTGTCGGATTAGGATTCTTATCCATTTTTTTCACTAGAATAATTTTGTTTTGGTAATTCTATTTTAATGTTATTTAGGTTGTATTTTAAACTTTGGAGATTATATCAATTGTTAATGTTTGTTGCTGTGATTTAGTAAGATCATTACAAAAAAAGAAAAGAAAAGAAAAAAAGACACAGAATTCAAGTCAAATTCTTGGTCTCCAAAAATATATTACCACACATCACACAAATCACACAAGAAATGCCTCAAACATAAATTGGGGATAATTGAACCTCTAAGCTCACTAGCGAAAACCATTTGTCAAATAACAAAAATGATTCAAACCCAAAGATTAGCAAAAGAAACCAAAACCAACTAATCATATATACATCCAGAATCACAATTTTCACTATAATGCAACGAGTGTTCAAGCATAACCCAGTTTCAGAACCACTGCATGAAACACAAAGCTTAAAATTAAAAAAGCTCGTCACCTACACTAAAACATGTATAATTTTTGGAAAGAATAATCATTAAGCACTGAGCTTCGCAATCGTCTCCTCCACCAGCCTCAGTGCTGTGCCCACCCTCTCATCTGCATCAATTTGTTCCATAGCCCGCTCTAAAAGCACATTCTTCCATTGTTTGTTTCTCGAACTACCATGATGATGACTCGAGCAATCTCTTAGAAGTAGTAGCAGAGCACGGGCCATTTCCTTAGCTCTCCATGTTCCGTCCACGCTCAACTGAAGCAGCCCCGGCATCACTCCTTCCCTCAAAATCATCCCTCTGTATCTCTCTCTGCAGCTTTGGCATATGAGAACTAGGATTCCCACTGCATTCTCTTTGCATAGCGGTGAACCCTCCTCAAGAGCCTCAACCAATGCCTGAATCGTTCCACCAGTGCTAGCAGCCTCCATTAGAGCAGACTCTGATGAAGAAACAATTCTTTCGAGCAATGCCATTGCCTTGTCAACCAACTTCGATGATTTTTCATAGCCATAGATTAGTTGAACCAAAGAAACTACCACGCCAGATAGAACAGTTGAGGGGATAGTTCGATGATAAATAGAGAGATTATGGAGAGTGGCTATGATATCGAGCTTTGCTTGAATGCTGATGATGATGTTGTCATTGTTGTTGTTGTCTTGGTGGTTGTTGTCATTGGTGTACTCTGAATTGAGGAACTCAATGAGGAGTTGAATAGCCCCAGAAGCTGCAATGGCCAGCTTATTTGCTGTACAAGAAGAGAGGATCAAGAGAGCTGCTATCACTAGATTGAAGAGTGATTCGATTTGGCAATGAAGGAGCTTTAACAATGCCGGCACAGCTCCAGATTTCACAATATGGATCTTGTTTCTGTAAAAATGGAAAAAGGAGTCAAATTCACAAAATTTCTAAATCTGCCTGTTTCTAATTTTCAAAATTAGTGAAGAAGAAGAAGTACCGTTCACTACCGGAGGCAAGACTAAGGAGAGCGAAGAGAGCAGCTTCAATGGTGTCATAGTCCTGCATCTGCTGCTGCGGCGGATGAAGCATCATAACCAATGGTGCCACAACTCTTTCGGCCAACTTGTGCCTTTGCTTACTCGTTGCTTTGCATACTCTTTTCGCTGCTAATATCTGTCTCTGTCCATCGCCGCACAACAGAGCTTCCACCACTGCTGCTTCCTCCATCACCATGGAAGGGAAGCTCTCTCCCTCTTTCTCTCTCTCTCTCTCTCTCTCTCTCTCAATGATCAAATAATGAAACAGCTATATATATAGATATAGATTATACTATATTGATTGCTTGAGGAGGAGGATTTAGATGTAGATGTAGATGGTGGTAGTGGCTGGCTTTTGAGGGGGGGCATTGTTTGGATTAGAAGCAAACTTACTATTCTCTCTGTTCTCTGTTGTGTTTCAGCTTTTCCAATGACTGTCCTATCCTATGTGGAAATACTACATTGGAGTGATTCTTATGTAACTTTTCCTTTTACACAAGACAACACCGCCGTCAGCTTTATACTTTCTTAATTTAATACTATATATATATGTGTGTGTGTGTGGATATGGAGAAGATCCTTTTGGGATTTATTGCTACCTCGCAATTTAGTCACTCATTTCTTATAATCAAATCAAATCAAATTTTATTTTATGTTGTGCCTCAATCAATATACTCTTGTGATTTCTTCCCAATCAAAAATAGCACGATGATTTGTTACTACAGATAACAGATAGAAAAGGAGACTGAATCTTTTTGATTTCATCATGTTAGCAGGTTTAATCAAATGATTTATTACGATGTTTGGGGTAGATGAAATTTTGATCAACTGGGTGTTAATTAAGAGAAAGCTCAATCGAGGAGAGAGAGTGAGTGAAGTGGATCATACAGAAGACAAGCATCCATCATCCACGTCAAAATATCCCCCCACCTTTTCTGATTTGTGCTGCTGGGGTTACCCTCTCTCCTCTCTCTCTCTCTCTCTCTCTCTCTCTCACATAAGTTCATTTGCTCTGTATAATAATATAAAGTAAGAATTGGAACTGAAAATCATGAATATCCGACACATCAATTCATAATTTGACCCAAACTTCTTTGATTTTGCCATTATACGGCCTGCAATGTCATTTGCCAAACAATAACCTCATCCAAAAAATAACAAAAAAAAAATAAAAAAATTTGGCCATAAGCCCTTCCAATTTTCTTTTTTTTAAAAGAACAAAAAAATTTTTATACTTTCAAAACTCTCTCATAATTATAAAGTCTTGTATGAAGGACAAAATTTGTTATTTGAATATTTTATTTGACCATTATATTCTCTTTTTTTTTTTTTTACAACACTCTCTCTCTTCACCAAATTGACAGTTGATCACCGTCTCCACCATCTTCATCGTTTACTAGCGTTGTTCATTCTCATCGTCAGCCGGCAATCACCATTTTTACCATCAAACCACCACCATCTCAAATTTGATACCTATGAACTCATATTTGAAATCAATAACTTGAGATCTGAGATTAAAAAAAACTTAAATTTGATAGAAAAATGAGAAATCGAGATATTGCAATAAAAAATCAAAAGTTTTTTTTGTTTGTTTCTTCATAGATCTAAAAGTAAAATTTGACTATGATTTGTTTATTTAGTATGTATTTTGTTTTTTTGTAACAGTAAAAATTTACTTTAGTTAACAATATACTGATCTGCATAACGACAGCAAAATTTAACTTTGAATCATAGTAAATTTTACTCTGATTTAGAGTAAAATTTTACCTTTTTTTTTTAATAATTACAAAGTAAAATTTTACTCTGAATCAGAGTAAAGATTAATATGATTCAAAGTAAAATTTTACTCTGAAACAAGCTACGATGATAACTTTACAGGAGAGTGTTATGTCATAAACGAAAGTAAAATTTTACTATTTGAAAAACAAAGCATCATGAGAAGAAGAAAGAGAGATAGGGAGATAAAGTTTGAAAACAAAGATCATGAGAAAGAAGAAGAAGAAGAAGAAGGGGAAGAAGAAGAAGAAGAGAGAGAGAGAGAGAGAGAGAGCATAAATGGTGAGTGATACACACACATAAATAGAGAGAGCACGAACTATAAGAACCAGAGAGAGAGCAGGGGCAAAGCCAAGATTTCTCCAGTGGAGGGCTATTTCGCTAAAGAGAAGGTATATGATAAATTTACTGAGCTATCGATGGATCCGTTGGAGTTTTATTTGATTAAATCATTATTAAATATTACTCAATAGAGGTTAATTGGACCAATAAAATTATAAGAGATTCGTCTTAATTAAATATTATTTATATGAATTTTATGGTTAAGGAGGTCAAAATATAAGAATTTATAGATAAATGTTAAGGTAATATTTAGTAATAGTTAAAAAAATCCTAATATAATTAATCTACTATACAATATCCTCAGGTACATAAAGTTTTACAAGTGATTCCATTAAATATATTATAGAAACTCACAAATAAACTATATTGTTTTTAACATGAATTGGATTAAAAATTTTCAATAATGTTACAATTTTTTTTTTTGAACTACAATAATGTTAGAATGATTATCTTTTTTACCACAATTTATTTATTACCTTAACCACTTATATTTGATATTAATATAGCATTGACACATAAAAGGATAAACAATACATAATAAGAAAATGGGAAATTTGGCAACAAATCTCTCAGGAGGCACTTATCTTGTCAAAAATGACAAGAATTATATGAGTACTTTTAAAACCTTTTGTATTTTAAAACATTATTCTTATCATTCTCATAGTGACTGTTTGTCTTCATTATCTCATATGAGATTTCTTAGGTTTTTATTCTTGGCAACCCCGTTTGACAAAACTCCTTTAAATTGTATTTGTTTTCGCACTTTTTATTTCAGTGAGGTTATGAGTTTTTAGAAGCGAATCCAACCCGAATTGTGCCTTTTAGAGAAGTTTGTGATGTTAATGCTTTCAATATTGCCACTTCGCTGATTATGACGGGGATCGAGCTGCTCAGTCAGCTCGCGGAGGTCCAGGGGGTAGCGCCACGGCAGGGTCGAGGGGCAGCGCCCCCGAAACAAAATGCAAAATTGCATACGAAGTTGCTTGTCCGCCTTTGCTCGCTCAAGCGAAGGAGTTCTCGCTCGAGCGAATGACTGCGTCTGCATAAAGACCTGAAAGAGGTGTTTGTTCGCTCGAGCGAAGGATGCGTGGCTCGAGCGAAGCCACTTATGAAAATCACACGAGATATGTTCCTCGCTTGAGCGAGAGAAGTTTCGCTCAAGCGAGCTTCAAAATCCAGGATTTCCATAAGTAGTTGTTTTACTCCAAAACTAAGATTACGGCTCCAGATCTTTTTTTTGGATATTAAGGTTTATATCTAGGGATATTTTACTAGTTTTCTTTTATGTTTCATTGAGTATTCAACTCATGGTTTAAGAAGCATATATCAAAGAATTGTTTGTTCATTCTATACAAAAGAGAGAGTTGTTCTTTGGTGGATTCTGAAGAATTCGAGCCTGAAGCTTTGGTGGATTCTAGAGTGGCTCATCGTCAAGACAATTCCGAGGTGAAGACGGGGTTGGAAGAGGCACATAGGGGTTGGTTTAATTCGGGCGTGGATTTACTGGGTAATTGAGAGTATATTTGTGTAATTCTTTTATATCTTCTTAGTGGATTGTTTTGTGGCTGTTGCCCGTGGTTTTTTATCACAATTGGCGGTGCTCCAATTGTGGTTTTTCCATGTTAAAATCGTTGTGTTGATTTGTCTTGATTGTTTGATTGGGATTGTTATATACTGCGTAAAATTGATACATAATCACAAATCAACATCTAGGGGATTTCTAGATTTTTCAAGATTGATGACCTCAAATTTGAGATTTGTTACCATAGAATTAAAAATCGATAGTTCGTTCTCTCTCTCTCTGTGTATCTTTCTCATTCGATCTCTCTCTTTCGTTCACTTCTCCTGTAAATCCCTATTTTTTGTTCGTTCCTTTTTTTTTTTATTTGTTCACAGGCAAAATCACAAACTTTACTCTGATTCATAGTAAAATTTTACTATGAATCAAAGTAAAATTTTGTCCTTTTAACAAAAACAGGAGCTGTGAGGGAGTTTTGCAAGTATTGATTTTTTTTATTTTTTATTTTTTTTTAATCCTTTTGACAATAAACGAAAGGTCTAAGGGACTTATGACCAAATCTCCCTAAGAAAATGTCACGACCCAAACCCGCCCCTATAGATTTAGTATCGTAACCAGCCAGTAATCCTTGGATCACCGAAGGCCTCTGAACTGATTAACATAATTAAGGGGCTAGCGGAAGCAAATATATAAATATAATTGTCCAATGAGTTGTGCTGACTTATATGAAACAGAATATTTAAAACTTTATATACATATCCAAAAGTCATTCATACATTATACCCACACGCATAGTAGCATCTTATGTACAGCCAACAAAACAAATCAAGTCTGATATACATAAATAACCAGATATACGTGACACTTTAGAAACCTCTATGTGAGGCACGATGGTTGTGTGACAACAGAACACAGATCCAGACAAAAGCCTTCAGGCTCAATCTCCAGAATGCCCACCTATATATATATATACACAGTGAGCTAAAGCCCAGTGAATAACATTAAAGTAAAGAGGTTAGTGAACAAAATCCAAACATGTCATAAGTGTAAAACCGATCATAGCACAAACATTCTCGTATTTGAACATAATAATGGTACATCCCATAGAACACATCACATATCGTCTTCCAACTAGAGTAATCAGTTTTGGATACCGATTAAACATATATCATCACAATGAAGTGGCTAACGAGATCTCGTAATCACATATATGTCATGGATCCGCATTTACATGTCCTCCCCCATGACTTGGGACTATCTATGGATGCCATAATAGATTTTAAACATAGGACATTCGTTCACGTAAACAATATCATTTTAGAAATCATAACTTATCATAACTCGTTTGGAACATAATTCATATCAACATATCTTTACAGAAATGTTACTCACAGTGGTTCCCGTAAACGGTCAATCGATCCTCGAGTCTTGACCTACAATCACAAGGTACATAACGCAAACATATCTTATCATTACGCATTCACATGGCTATTACGGCTTAGCTTTTATTACATTGATTCTTGTTCTTTCTTATCACATTGCTCAAAACATACACTTGTAATCTCTTAACTTAGTACATTCATTTCTTAGTGTGATTCTACTTCATAACCTCATTACTATGGCTTAATTAAGGCTTAGGAATGCCTAAGATACAATGAGGATGCCAAACTGCATTGGAAAACACTTAGTCAAACTTCTGAAAGCAGGGTCGTCGCTCGAGCATAACTTTCCTCGCTCGAGTGGACATGCAAAATGTGAAAGGTCGCTCGAGCACAGGTTCCTTCGCTTGAGCGGTCTACAAAAACATGAAACTTCTGGGAGCTTTCATTTCACGCTCGAGCGAACTTCAGGTCGCTCGAGCGGAAGTGTAAGATCACAGAGTGGTCGCTCGAGCGTAGAATCCGTCGTTCGAACGGGGAAGCAGAATCTGGGATTTCCAGATTGCACCTCCAAGCTCAAAACTCGAATTCAACTGACCAAAACACATCTCTTGGGTCCCAAAACTTGAGATAACATAGAAAACTTGCAAAATATGATAAATTAAAGATTATTTCATAAAATTATGGCCCAAGAGTTTGCCAATAGCTCACAATTCATTTGAAGCTTAAGGAACAAAGCATGCATGTAAAATCTTTCAATCTCTTTTCTTCAAAACTCATGAAACTAACAAATTGAGTTCATAAGCTCCATGCATGTAAGAAATCTCTTTTTAAAACATGAAATCAAGGTTCAAAACATGACAATTCAAACATGTATGTGCCAAACAGTTTATACCAATGATTTTGATGCTCATAATCAAACTTAACATGGCAAGGCTCAACATATATGTAAAATTCTTGTCCTAACTCTTCAATCATGGAATTTGCTTTCAAAACTTGATCTAATGTGCATGCATGTTAATTTCATGGTCACAACTCAACATAATAACAAGGCTTATATTCAAAATGATGATGATGTAACACTCACACTTCTATGCATGTAAGAATTATGAGCCAATTCTTCATCTTCTTAATAAACTCATTGGAATTATATGCAAATGATCATAACAACTCCATGAATGCATCTCTACAATACACAATCTTCATGAATTAATAGTCAAAGGCTTACCTAGAGGCTTTAAATACACAAGATCCTTGCCAAACTTGAGCTACTCTAGCAAAATCCTCAATTTCTACTTTGAATCTACACTTTCTCTCTCTAAAATGGAGTCTCTCTCACTCTAGGATGTATGAATTCAGATTTTGGCACTAAGAAATGAGAGGATTAAGCTCAAGAATGAGCTTAATGGTCACTTATATAGTTATGATGCCATAATACATTAATTAGAACATTTGGTCCGTCCAAACACAACTTAATTAATCATTCTGAATTAATTTCTAATAAAAATTGCCATAGTGTTCTAAAAATTCCAAATAACACATTCATGTAACCAATTTCGATTTCGGATGCCGATAAGGTTTCAATTTTCATATTAAAGTGGAATTCCAGACAAATATATTTACAAGTAACAGATAGAAAGCCAAGGATCATGCAAATTACATAATAAACACATAATTTATTTTATCCACTTAATTAACATTCTTAATTACGGATTTGTAACTAATGCGGATCGGGGTTGTTACGGTCTCCCCACCTTAAGAAGTTTAGTCCTCTAAACTTGAGTTATCTTATGTCAAAATGAACAATGTCCATCATCAATATAACTTCAACTCTTTATAAAATAGAAGCATAACTAAGTTCATGAATATGTTCATAACCTAATCTCGACATCATCTCTGTACCAGAAACAGAATCATAAATCATATACAGAGATTAGAGTTCATTTCAAAATAGAGTCTTATGCACATTCAGATTTCAAATTTGAAACAGATTTATGTACATGTCCATATTCATTTTCAAAATTCATATATTTCACATCATAGTACGTGGCACATCCATTAGTGTTAACAAATCTGATGACCCACAAGGGACTGTCATGAAGGCTTTCTGATGACTTATGTGCATAGAGACGTTTCCGATGACCCATAAAGGGACGCATATTATATGATGCTAAGGATGCCACGAATAACTTTCAGAATCTTGGACAATCATTTATTTATTCAAAACATAGCATAGCATTTCGGAAAATAAATCATATCATATTAGTCAGAATATACTTGTAATTAAACATAGTTTTACAGAGTTATTACTCACATTACTTATATCGAATACCTTATCGGACGTCATAGGTTCACACTGTTTCCATTTTCATAAGTAATTTTCCCCCGTCAAGTTACAGAGACTTACTTTATTCATTTCTGAGTCATTCGTCCGGTCTTTGTTCAATTCGGTTTTCAATTCGAGAATCCATCACAGTTAGTCCAGGTCATTCAAAGTATACTAGACAAATTAATATATAAATCCCATAGCAGAAAACAAAATTTTGGAGTAATTATTCCCCATACTGATCATCAGCCTCAGTTTTCACAGATTCAATTGTATCACATTCTACCACGGAAGTAGTCAATCATAGAACATGCTGATTTCATGTATTTCCAAATAGTCAGGGTCTACAATCAAACTAATCTGCTGTCAACAAGTCCCATAATATCAATGTTGAAGTACAGTAACATAAAAGCAATCATTCTCTATAAGTGTTCAAAATTGATTCAAGTCCTCAATCGATTAGTTCTCGTAGCAACACAATTCGGTCGTTCAGTCATAAGCAATTCATAAGCCCCCACAACGTAATCAAATCAAATGAAAGTCCTATCAGTCATATCAGAAAAAAGTTTCATCCAGTCATATCAAATAAAAGCTCAGAGCATGTGCTATTGAACACAAGTTCCATCAGTTAAACAAACGTCTCATCAAACCATGGCTCTATCAGATTAGATCAGGTAAAAGTTCTATCTCCATCATTTTCAAACAAAATACATTTGGTTCTATAGTTCATACTCGATTCGCTTAGGTGCACTGTCAATAGTTCTACAGTGGTTCTAAGTTCATCAGTTCCCAAAATCACATAAGAGTCATGTATCATAATAGTTTATGTTGAAGTGTTTCAGGTCTCCAAATAAGTTTACATGTAAGTGCACAAGCAAGTAGTTGTTCATATCGAGAGATAAGCATCATAGTCAATATAACAATTTCCCAAAGGAGTCTTTCATGTAGGCGTAAGGTACACAACAGCGTATCATATAAAGTTTTCGGTGGCACATAATAGTAAGTTGTCACACAGAAGTTCCAAATCGATCATATAGTCACTAAAGCATAGGCTCACTGGTCGAGTCAAACAGTCTTGTCAATTTTCAACAATCGTAGTTCATAGTTTAGAGGTTATCATATGTGGTCTTTACTTAGTCACACAATCCTAGAGTCATAATCTCAACAGTCTAGTTAACAAAACAAATAACATATCAATTATTCTGAGCAAGGGTATAGATATATGTATGTCACGACCCAAACCCGCCTCTGTGGGTTTAGCACCGTAACCGGCCAGTAATCCGAGATTACCGAAGGCCTACTTAACAGTAAGACAGTAAAACAGAGTACAAGGGCTGGCGGAAGCCAATACAGTAAATAAACAATGTCCAATGAGCTGTGACGGTCTGTATGCAAAAAGACTTTTCATACATACACCTATACAAACAGTGACAAACAGTATGTACATTATATACAACATTCACAGTCGATCAGGACAGGGACCTAATCCCTATTAAACAGTACAGTGCAGTGCTATCAGTCTATACAGTTATTACAAAACAGGAACAGAGACAGACGGGGGAAAATAAAAACACCCCCAAGCCATAGCTTGGCAGGTTCGGAACCTCGCGGTGAGGCACAGTAGTTGGCTTGACAAAAAGGGAAATCTACCCCACGTTCCTAGCTCCGGTCTAGTGCCTGTATACCTACATATATATATGAGCAGTGAGCTAAAGCCAATGAATAACATAATGCGTAAAGGGGTTAAGAATGAATGTCCTTACAGTAATAAAAACAGTTCATTAAACAGTATTTCAGTCATTCAGTCATATGTGGTACATCCATTAGCATAGCAGTACAGTAAACAGTAGGTCTTAAAGACCGAACAGTCAATGATGGCCATCATCAGTAAACATTAGTGGTTCCAACGAGGGAACCGATAGAGATCTCTGTAACAGTAACAGTAAACAGTAGTTGCTAAGGATGCCACAATACAGTTCAGAATATAGGACATACATTCATTCTATTAACAGTATCAGTTCAGAAAATAGTTCAGTTAAACAGTCAGAAATATTCACAGTCGAACATATCTTTACACAATTGTTACTCACAGAGTTCTGGGCTACAGTAAGCTAGAGCGCGTCCCCAGTCGCCAACCCTACACAGTTAACAGATCGAACACACACTAAGCTACACAGTTGGGAAAGATAATAACTTAATCCCTAATTTGCCTCGATGTGTTCTACATCTATATCCTCATTAAGATGTCTTCAACTAGGCCTAAGAATGCCTAGGATGGAATGAGGATGCAAAGATGCACTTTTAAAAGCATTTTCAGAATTTCCAGTGAAACAGGGTCCCGCTCGAGCGTAGGTTACCCCGCTCGAGCGTAAATGCAGACAAAGGTTCCCGCTCGAGCGTCACTTCCCACGCTCGAGCGGTCCGCAAAACAGTCAAAAGTACTGGATGGGTGAAAATCACGCTCGATAGGGCGCTCGATAGCCGCTGGAGCGTAAGACACAAGGTCCCGTTCGAGCGTCCAATACCCCGCTCGAGCGGACATCAAAATAGTGCAAAGTACTGGATGCTCGAATTCTCCGCTCGAGCGCCACTTTCCCCGCTCGAGCGGGAGTGCAAAATCTGGAAAACCCAGATTGCACCTTCAAGCTTAAAACCAAGTTTAAATGCATTAAAACCGATCCTCTTGGGCTGAAAACCTGGAAAACACTTGGAAACACATGATATTATATGTTTCAAAAGATCAATTTGTAAAAATCAAGCCCAAGGGTAGTTCAATTGAACTCATTTTCAAACCAAATTTCATGGACATGATGAACATGCAAACATGCATGAATTTAGATCAATTCAAAGCTTCAATACATGCTCTAATGAGCTCACTCTTTCCAAAATAAGACGAAATCATGGACTTAAACATAAATATGAGCATGCATGTAACCTTTTGCCATGAAAAACAACTCCACTTTTCAACATACACACATGCATGCATGGAATGAGCTTCAATTCAACATACTAGAACTAAATCATGCCTTAGCTCTACAATTTGACATGAATCATGCAAGAATCAACTTAAAGACAACAATGAGAGGTTGAATTCCTTACCTAGGTCCTCAAATACAAGTCTAGAGGCTCAAGAAGGCAAATCTCTTACAATTTCTCCAAGTCTTTCAAGCCAATTCAAGATGAAGCAAGATGAACTCACTCTCTCACTTCCTCTCTCTCTATGGTCGGCTATGCTCTCAAAATGAGCTGAGGAAATGTTTGCTAAGTGTATAACAAAGCTTCAAAAAGGTTTAGATAATGGGCCACTAAGTGGCAAAATAGTAATTAAGTCTAATTTGTGCATTTTATCAATATTTAATCTAATTTAGTCATACCAAATCAATTTTCAATTAAATACACCATAAAATCATATAAATTCTAATGAACACAGAATATCAATCAATTTCAGACTCGACCGCCGATAAGGCCTTCAATTTGCAGTTTAAACACAAAGACATGAACAGATAATCAAACGATCAACAGATAGAATGCACTTAAACAGGTACAGTCAATCAGTCAGTTCAGTATTTCGATTACTTCAGTTATCAATCATAACCAGTCTCGGTTCAACAGTAATCAGTAGTTTATCGGTAAGCAGTGATGAGGGTTATTACAATGTAAGTCCAAACATTATTACAGTCAATTATAGTGTGTTCTCATGTCCAATTGTTCTAGCATAGTTCAAAAGGCCATACATAACAGTTCATATTAAGTTGTTGCAATATGGGACAAAGATCTAACCCAACAGATTCTCATTGTTCACAAGTCCCAACAATTTCCATAGCATAGGTAATTTGTCAAACTTCATAACGTTCAAAATATGTTCGATAAGTAGAATCTTATCCCATCAGTTCTAACCATATATCACGCATTAGTAAAATCAGGGCATGAAACATAGGTTCACAATTCTAATAATTCAATTGGCTCAGTCAACATATTAGCAATTCTTCTCATGTCAAAGGTTATATGTATTGTCCAACCGATTTTCACATATATACGTGCACATAATCAAAGTAGTACCTGCATGAGGCCTATTGTTGTTCGGATGAGCTCGGGAGCAAGATTTAGCCAAGTGTCCTTTTTGTCCACATCTAAAACAAGCCCCTGATAGACGGCGACAAATGCCCCAATGTTGTTTCCCACATTCTTTACAATTAGGTATATCATTATTCACGTTGCTTCTTTAACTTGCATTATCAGAAGTTCTTGTCTTAAATTTTTCATTCACAGAGGTCATCGAATTACCAGTCATTTCAACTCTCTGTTTCTTTTGTTTCTTTCCCCCTGATTCAGTTAATGATGATGACTTTGATATCTTCAAAGCTGTTATGTTTGCCTCAGACATGAGTGCTCTATCAAGGACATTTACATACTTTGCCAATTTTAAAACACCAACTCGGTTGAACACGTCTAGGCCAAGCCCACTTTCAAATTTTTTGGCCTTTTTGTAGTCAGTGTCTATCATATGGGGTGCATATTGAGCTAGTTCAATAAATTTTGTCTCAGATTCAGCCACTGTCATGTCACCTTGCTTAAGTTGTTCAAACTCAGATACCTTTCTATCTCGGATGCATTGGGGAAAATATTTTTCAAAGAAAATTTCTTTAAATCTATCCCATGTCATACACTCATTATCATTCCATATTAACATCCACCATCTCCTAACTTCTTTTTTGAGTGTGAACGTTGCCAATAAAACTTTATGTGCCTCAGTACACGGAAATACTTTAAATATTTTCTCAGTTTCTAAAACTCAAGCCTCGGCTTTTAACGGTTCAATACCCTCTAGAAATTCTGGTGGTTTCATTTTATTGTATTTCTATGTCAAAGTTATCATATCATAATTAGCTGGTTCAGGTACGAGTATTTACCTTTGTTGTTGTTGTTGTCTCATAGATTCTGTTAAGGCTTCGACCATTCTTTCTAACTGATTAATTCTAGCATCGGAAGTTTCAGATTCGTCCACATTACTTATCCTTTCCATTGTCTATACATAAACAGGGTAATCATTAGCATTGAAATAGTTCTCATGGACTGCATTTTTCATTTCATATCAGACACGTTTATACTTCCATTTCAATTAGATACGGTCACATAGGTTACGTGATCTTTTACTTTCATACGTTCATGTTCACATAGATTTCACATTCGATATCAAAGTCAAATTTTCCGGTCTCATTCATAGTTTCTATTTTCGTTTTCCATAGGTAACAGAGTACTAACTAACATAGGCACATGTTTTCTTTCATAGTGTTCAACACAGGCAATTTCACACATTCACTTATACTCAAATTACCATTCTTTAATATCCAAAAGCATATGAATGCAATCCTGAAGTCTTTCTAGACTCTCTATAGCTCGTATGAACTCGTGTGTGCGGCATAACTCGTGCTCTGATACCACTCTGTCACGACCCTGTAGACGTGCCCTCGGGCTTCATGCTACTACAGTTCGAACTCAAGTGTCACGGTTCTGAATCTAGTCTCGCAAAGTGCAGTGCAAGACCGATAAATCACCAAAGAGTCTAAATCCGGCAAATCGTTTTGGAAAACTGATTTTTAAGAAAGAAGTGCCAAACGTGGATTGCTTTGCCAGATACAGAGTTGCCACCTAAATATTTTATTTTTAGGAAAATTTAGGAAACCTTGACTCGTTGCCTAAGGCCATGTGTTCGTTATCACCAAAGTTGCCTCGGCTCGGGAACTTGGGTACGATTGGGGAAGGTCATCTATGAGCACCCCCGCTCGCTCGATCAAAGATCGGCCTGTACTAAACATGATATCTTGTTTCTGAAAACACATGTGTTCTTATTCCGGTTAATTAGCTAATCTTACTATGTGATGCGCACAACACACAAGTATAGACTAGATCGCCTAATTTGGAACAAAATATTGCATATCCATTTGTTTGGAAAATGGTTTGAAGTTTGCTACTCGTAAGTAGGCTAAAATGCGGATTTGATGAATTGTTCCAATTCAAGTAATCCAACCTTCACCCACAGGCATTCAGGCAGTTATATCAATTAAGCAAATAGTCTCATGGCAAGCATGATCTCATGGTAACACTCACACACATGCAGTATGCTAAAGCGTAAACGCTCACAATGTACTCCGAGCCAAAATAGAAACTAGTTAGTAATCAATGCATGATCCTAGTTCATGTTGAGATGGCTAATGCAACACATGCAAAAATGCATCTAAAATAGGCTCGGCTATTCTAAGTTATCATGTGAAATGCTATAATTGATACATGTATTCAAATTGGAATTGAAATACAATGCAGTTAGTATGATGCGCCGAGCCCGGTGCATGCAATATGAATGAATGCACGTATGCAAGGCATAAGGATGCTAATTGAAACATGCCCTAAAACTAACGACTGTAAGCGGGTAAGTAAAAGGGAGAAAGACGTGGGGTTGGAAAACATGCACATACTCACGCACACTTATTACAAAATTCGCCCTCTCGACGGAGGGTCCGAATGAATAATACATGCCAACTAATTAACTAACTAACAAGCTAATTAATTATTACATAACCGAATGAATAACTAGCTACAACTAATTATTACAAAACTCAATTAATTAACACATTAACTAATTAAATTGCAGATTAAAGCTAATTAACAAGTAAGGAAAACAGCAAACAATGCTGTTCCAGCTCTATTTGGAGGAGAAGAAGATGCATGCTCGGTTGCCGTCCCGAAAAGCTCTCCGGTTGCTCTCAAGAGGCTCTGTCTATAGGGTGTCTTTAAGGAATTCTTGCTGAACCTTACCAAAACCAGTCTGGGGAATGCATCAGTGGCCTGCCGGCCATGGGGAGATGCTGCCGACCATCTGCCGGCCAAAGATGGTATACTGTCGGCCAAGGATGAGGAGGTGCCGGCCATCTGCAAGGCACTACCGGCCGCTGATGTGCTAGGCCACCAAGCTGCAGCAGAACACAAAATAGAGAAAAGGAAGGGTCTCCCAAGGATATGTATGCACTATGCCACCCCATATCACCTCGAAACATCAAGGGAGAGGCATAATTGGATCCACAACCATCAATCACGCATCCCGATGCATGATGGCCAAAGATCCAATTTGTGCAAATCAATAATAAATGAATGCACAAATAAACACTTAAATGCCTAGAACTCTATCATGGATAATCAAGAGCGTCGGCGACCGAGAATTGAGACACGTTTCATCACTTGAAGTATGAAACGCCCCTCGTTCCTCGTGCTCGGATTAACACTTAATCCAAACAACAATGCAACACAAGCATGGCAAACATGCAATATGTCCTAAGCATGCAAACATGCAACTACATGGCATACTCAATGCAAGGTAGTATGATTAACTTAACAAAGCTAATGGCATGCACAATGCTAATGCTAACAACAACTAGCATACTCAATTCGAATATCAATTAGCATGCTCAATGTAATGGTGGCATACTCAATGCAATATACATATCATACACAATGGACTTAAACCAAAAGAGTAGACCTCAGTCATGCCCCAAATCAGTGGTCATTAGTGCTGAAATGATGATATGAAAAACATGAAAAGGCAAGGCAAACATGCATGCCAATTGGCTCAAGGATTAAGGCACAAAGATGCGACTCTTAAGCACACTTAAAGAGTGACAAGTATGGATATGTGACAGCACCACAAGTTCTGAAAACATGCATGGAATGGTGCCAAACTACCTTAACAAGACAAACAAAGCATGCGAGAAAGCTCAAAGCTCGAAATTAGCAAAAGGACTTAAGCCAAGGCTATATAAAGCAAGCCCCAAAGGGGCAAGGGGATCAAAAATAGTCCCAAGGCAGGTCAAGGTGAGACTAAAAACATGCTTGAACCTAGCCATTACAAGCTGGAACAAAGGGCCAAAACATGAAGCATGCAAGGCTACAAAAGGGGTGTTATGCTACACTTATTAAAACCAAACATGGCATGACTTGGACAGCATAAAATAGAGTTACATCATGATATAACAAGACCAAAAATGCACTGATATGATGACCCAAAGGCCTAGGCTTAATGGCATGCACTATGATCCATTCATGAGGCATAAAACATCAACTTTTCAAGGCATTTAAAGCATGTCAAATGCAGGTGTATGACCACATTTCATGGACTGAAATAACATTCGAAATGATGGCAAAGCATGGAAACATCACATGTATGGCATAGGAGGGGCCTCAAACCCAAGGCTAGTCAAAGCATTTACACTATAGCTATACAAAACATGAGTGATATGACCATGGTAGCCCAAAACAGTCTTAGAATAGCCCAAAATAAGAATAAAATCATGCTGGAGCAAAGCCAAAATATGCTGGAATGATGAGTCAAATCAACATGCACATAGGGCTAGTAAGCAAGATTTGTTCTACAAGTATATGGAGCATGCAAAAGATGACCAAACTAAACCAAAATAGAGGTATGACATGGCAAAACATCACTAAAAACCTACTGAAATGGAAACAAAACAAGCTAAAATGACATGTCAAAGCATGAAGCATATAAAGCTAGTTTAAGTGATTTACACTACAAGTGTATTAGGCATGCATGGAGTGACAAAACCAACCCAAAACAGATCTAAGGCATGGCAAAACATCACCAAAAACCTACTGAAATGGAGCCAACACATGCAAGAAAGACATGTTACTTTGATGAGCCACAAATGGGATTACACTACACATATATGAAGCATGCAAAAGATGGCCAAACCAGCCATGGACAGAGTCAAGGAAGGTCCTAAAAGTCACAAAAAAGGACCTGAGCCAAGCCTCAAAAGTAAAGGGATACATGCTCCTTTGATAGGCCAATGATACAAGCAAACAAAACAAAAAGAGAGGGGGGTCACCCCCTCTGATTTGAGGCCTCAAAACCATATGCCTACCACTGAAAATCCATTGAATTTCAGTGGCTAAAAGGTCAAACCAAGATTACCTCGAAGGCCTTAAAGCATGGCACAAAACAAAGCCCAACAAGGCAAACAAGAGGGTTGTGCACCCTTAACACTAAGAAGACCTTAAACAATTATCAAAAGCACTTAAATACAGAACTTTTTTCAGTTGAAAGCAAGGTCTAAAACAATATGCAAGGATGGCCAAAATGAGATACAAAAAAATGCTAAAAATGGGGAAATATTCACCCTTAAAGATCAACTTCGAAACCAGCAACCTCAGGAGCCAAAAAACAAGTTTCAGAGCTCAAGTAACACTCTCAAGAACCTCAGTCCAAAGGTGGTGGTGTATCTCTATGTGTTGTAGTGCAAAAGTGCAAGAAAAAAAGACTTTAGAACACTATTCTATGCAATATAGAGAGAGAGAGTGTGAGAAATATAGAGAGATATATCTTCTCTTCAAAATGGCTGAACTTGTTAAACAATGCAGCTGGCTCATCCCTTATATAGAAGAAAAACAATGCAAAGCTTGTTAAACAAGCTTGGAAAGGGGCTCATCCCTCCATACACGTGTATAGAAGGGAAATGAGTGAAAACCAGCTGGCTCAAAAGATCTGGCGTGAAACCTGTTAAGACAAGGGGTCTGCCGGCTATCAGTGGTGGCTGGCAGTGGCTCATTGATGGCCGGCAGGCTTAATCAATGGCCGGCAGTAACAAAGGCATGGCCGGTAGTGGCAGGCGGTGGCCAGCAGTGCACCAAGAGAATAAAGCTGAAAGGGCCAAGACATGGTCCAAAAATGAGGCAGAAAGAATACAGGGTTTAGAAAGCTCAAACCTGCGACGTTCCGCCGTGAAAGTCAAGTACCCGACGAGCAATCGAACTTGTTGTTGGATGTACCTGCAAGCACAACCAAGTCTTGAAGACGGTCAAAAATGGGGTGTCTACAGACCCAAACCCGCTCCTATAGGTTTAGTATCGTAACCGGCCAGTAATCGTTGGATCACCGAAGGCCTCTGAATGATTAACATAATTAAGGGGCTAGCGGAAGCAAATACATAAATATAATACATAGGTTTAGTATCAAAAGTCATTCATACATTATACCCACACACACAGTAGCATCTTATATACAGCCAACAAAACAAATCAAGTCTGATATACATAAATAACCAGATATACGTGACACTTTAGGAATCTCCACGTGAGGCACAATGGTTGGCTGACAATAGAACACAGATCCAGACAAAAGCCTCCAGGCTCAATCTCCAGAATGCCCACCTATACATATATATACACACAGTGAGTTAAAGCCCAGTGAATAACATTAAAGTAAAGAGGTTAGTGAACGAAATCCAAACATGTCATAACCGTAAAACCGATCATAGCACAAACATTCTCGTATCTGAACATAATAATGGTACGTCCCATAGAACACATCACATATCATTTTCCGACTAGAGTAATCGGTTCCGAATACCGATTAACACATATCACCACAATGAAGTGGCTAACGAGATCTCGTAATCACATATATGTCATGGACTCGCATTTACATGCCGTCCCCCATGACTTGGGACTATCTATGGATGCCATAATAGATTTTAAACATAGGACATTCGTTCACGTAAACAATATTATTTCAGAAATCATAACTTATCATAACTCGTTTGGAACATAATTCATATCAACATAGTTTTACAGAAATGTTACTCACAGTGGTTCCCGTAAACGGTCAATCGATCCTTGAGTCTTGACCTACAACCACAAGGTACATAACGCAAACATATCTTATCATTACACATTCACGTAGCCATTATGGCTTAGCTTTCATTACATTGATTCTTGTTCTTTCTTATCACATTGCTCAAAACATACACTTGTAATCTCTTAACTTAGTACATTCATTTTCTTAGTGTGATTCTACTTCATAACCTCATTACTATGGCTTAATTAAGGCTTAGGAATGCCTAAGATACAATGAGGATGCCAAACTGCATTGGAAAACACTTAGTCAAACTTCTGAAAGCAGGGTCGTCGCTCGAGCGTAACTTTCCTCGCTCGAGTGGACATGCAAAATGTGAAAGGTCGCTCGAGCACAGGTTCCTTCGCTCGAGCGGTCTGCAAAAACATGAAACTTCTGGGAGCTTGCATTTCACGCTCGAGCGAACTTCAGGTCGCTCGAGCGGAAGTGTAAGATCATAGAATGGTCGCTCGAGCGTAGAATCCGTCGCTCGAACGGGGAAGCAGAATCTGGGATTTCCAGATTGCACCTCCAAGCTCAAAACTCGAATTCAACTGACCAAAACACATCTCTTGGGCCCCAAAACTTGAGATAACATAGAAAACTTGCAAAATATGATAAATTAAAGATTA
Organism: Camellia granthamiana; assembly: GCA_036172215.1. NCBI lineage: Eukaryota > Viridiplantae > Streptophyta > Magnoliopsida > Ericales > Theaceae > Camellia > Camellia granthamiana. The sequence goes on along the minus strand of CM069903.1, from coordinate 5,965,059 downwards.
TTTCATAAAATTATGGCCCAAGAGTTTGCCAATAGCTCACAATTCATTTGAAGCTTAAGGAACAAAGCATGCATGTAAAATCTTTCAATCTCTTTTCTTCAAAACTCATGAAACTAACAAATTGAGTTCATAAGCTCTATGCATGTAAGAAATCTCTTTTTAAAACATGAAATCAAGGTTCAAAACATGACAATTCAAACATGTATGTGCCAAATAGTTTATACCAATGATTTTGATGCTCATAATCAAACTTAACATGGCAAGGCTCAACATATATGTAAAATTCTTGTCCTAACTCTTCAATCATGGAATTTGCTTTCAAAACTTGATCTAATGTGCATGCATGTTAATTTCATGGTCACAACTCAACATAATAACAAGGCTTATATTCAAAATAATGATGATGTAACACTCACACTTCCATGCATGTAAGAATTATGAGGCAATTCTTCATCTTCTTGATAAACTCATTGGAATTATATGCAGATGATCATAACAACTCCATGAATGCATCTCTACAATACACAATCTTCATGAATTAATAGTCAAAGGCTTACCTAGAGGCTTTAAATACACAAGATCCTTGCCAAACTTGAGCTACTCTAGCAAAATCCTCAATTTCTACTTTGAATCTACACCTTCTCTCTCTAAAATGGAGTCTCTCTCACTCTAGGATGTATGAATTCAGATTTTGGCATTAAGAAATGAGAGGACTGAGCTCAAGAATGGGCTTAAGAGTCACTTATATAGTTATGATGCCATAATATATTAATTAGAACATTTGGTCCGTCCAAACACAACTTAATTAATCGTTCTGAATTAATTTCTAATAAAAATTGCCATAGTGTTCTAAAAATTCCAAATAACACATTCATGTAACCAATTCCGATTTCGGATGCCGATAAGACTTTCAATTTTCATATTAAAGTGGAATTCCAGACAGATATATTTACAAGTAACAGATAGAAAGCCAAGGATCATGCAAATTACATAATAAACACATAATTTATTTTATCCACTTAATTAACATCCTTAATTACGGATTTGTAACTAATGCAGATCGGGGTTGTTACAGAAAATATGATCACCATAACATTATTGTAAATATTTTTTTTGAAAGGTAACTCTACTATATTAAGGTCTTTGGAATTTGTTTTGAGTGTTAAATTGAAGTTGGGGGGTCATTGTGTAATATATAAAAAAAAAATTGGCAAAAGCATACAATGGAGATTTTACAGAAGGTTGGAGGGGCCAAGACCCCCCTGATGACTCCGCTCTTAAGGAAGAAAGTGAAGGATCTCAGATCTGAGACTTACGAACCGTCACAAATTGTCATTTTCTAACTACAACGACGACAGTGAATGATCTCAAATCTGAGGTTGTGAATGCGGTGAGTGATAGTGGCGATGAAGACGGTAGAGAAAGAGTTCCATAGTGAGTGGCGGTGGCACCAGTGTAGGGCAGCGACGGCGCCAATGGAGAGCAACAGTGATAAAAGCGAGACAGAGAAAAAAAAGATTGAGATGAGAGAGAGTAATTGCAATCTGATACCCACACACACACACACACACACACATATATATATATATGAGGGTATTATAATAAAATAAACAAGTTTTAAAATACTAAGGGGTTTTGAAATAATCTATATAATTTTTATCCTTTTGAAAGATAAGTTAGACACTGAGAGGTCTATCACCAAATTTCTCTAAAAAAATACATTAAATCTTATGATTTGGCATAATTTTTTTATCAGCAATTTGTTAGTTCTATTCATAAAAAAATGATGTTATCCATTTTATATTAAAATATATATTTTATTATTTATTTTCATGTCTATATACTATTTATATTAATTCCGATGGTTTATCTTTAAGGAAAGAAGTTTTATTGTAATTTGTTTTTCCCTTTAAATCTCTGAGGTCTAATTAGTGTACTTTACCCAATATAAAATGATTGCATTTTGTTTATGTAAAAATATTATTATGATTATACTTACAAATCTACTATTGTTACTGTGTTGCATTATTATTTTGAAAATAAATTTTATATATATAAAAAAAAATTGAATGGTTAAATAGGAATTGTTACTTGTCAGTGATGTCAGGGGATAAAAAATATAAATTCATTGAAAAGTTTATAAATCTAATTATTAATATTTATAAAAAAAAAATTATTAATTTACGATTATTTTTTTCAAGATTCCACTGATATGATTTCTCCCAAAAAAATATCAATGTCATATTATAGTCACATGAAAAGCCTGAACCCAATAAAAAGTAAAATATTATTATCATGCACTTGAAGTGTAAAAAGAAATTAGATTAATTTTTTTTAAAAAAAGAAGAAGAAGAAGAAGAAGAGAAACCAATGCAATATTTTTAAACTAAAAAAATAAAATAAAATTTTATAAATTTAATTATTAATATTTATTAATTTATGATTATTTTTTTCAAGATTCCATTGATATGATATTTCTCCCAAAAAAATATCAATGTTCTATTAAAGTAAAATATTATTATCATGGACTTGAAGTGTAAAAGAAATTAGATTAATTTAAAATAAAAAATAATAATAATAATAAAATAAAAATAAAAAGAAGAAGAAGAAGAGAAACCAACACAATATTTTTTAAACTAAAAAAATAAAATAAAAGATTAATAAAAAAACCAAAAACCAATTACTCATAAAAGCCACAAACAACCATCATGAATAACCGGGCACATATTCAGGAATAAAAAAATATAAAATAAAATGAAACCAACTTCTAATCATTTATGAAAAATAAAAAAATGTTAACATTGTCTCAAGACTACCTCTATGCAAAATTGCCTTAACTCTACTATTTATGGCAAAAAAAATAAAATAAATAAACCTTTAAATCTAACTCCATCTTTGAATCTTCATGCTCATCTAATGAAGTGGACTGCTCATCAAATGTCTATGAAGTTGAGTAGGTCACACCTTGAATATTCATAGCAAGTTTTGTTCAACAATAATTGCAGTCAGCATTCTTACCTTTGATTTTCTCTTTCTAGTTTACTTTTGAAAGGGATTCTGTTCCTCAAGGGGAGCATCAATAATCTGGACTTCTTCATTGGCATTCTGAATGATAGTAGGTAAATGGATTTTGTGTGTCCAGCATTGGTGTAGAATTCTTCGTCGGTGTGGAATCATAACTAATATTCAATAAAAACCATGCCTCAACAAACAAGTTAAACAAAGAAAAACATGGAAGGGAAAAAATCATAACTGATATAATTAAAGTCGGGTTAGTGTTGGGGATTTAGGAAAGGATTTGGAAAGAAAAAGAGAAAATGTAGGTGAAATGTGAATAAAATGTACTTATATTTCACATAATTTCACACATATTTTCTCTTTTCATTTCCAAATCCCTCTCCAAATCTCCCAATCAAATGCATTGTTAATCAATCTTATTTGGGTAATAAGTGGTTTTTATTTCTAGTCAACTTGAATTTATTTTTTTTAAAAGAAAAAAAAAAGTAGAAGAAAGGAGTATAAAAAAAACTCACCTGTTTATGGATTCCTAAGTTCCTAACCAGACACACAAAAGCATGCAGTTACTTAAAATAAGTCCCAGTAAACAAATCAACTATGCATACAAAAACAAATCCACTATGGGCAGCAAATTAACTTCCAACACTATCTGGATGGACATGTTTGGTTTGAGTTTTTTGGATTAAATTTTTTGAAATTTGAGTTTTTTGATTTTCGTATTTTTTGTTTTTAGTAAATATTTTTTAAATTTTAAATATTTTTTTTACTTTTTTAGATGAACCTTACTTAGATGTATCTAAAAAGTAAAAAATTTGTGAAAAAATATTTTAAAAAATCAATAAATACATAAAAATACAAAATATGTATGGAATTCTCGTATTTTTTTTGTATTTTTGGTATTTAGTGAATTTTTAAAAGGTTTCTTTTACAAATTTTTTACTTTTTAGGTATATTTATGTTAGGTATGTCTAAAAAATAAAAAAAATTGCTTAAAATATTAAAAAAATTCAGTAAAAACAAAAAAAACACAGAAAATAAAAAAGTAAAATTTTATGAAAAGAGTTTTTGGAAAAATCTAACCAAGCATGCTTTTCTTATAGATATCTTCAATTTCTTCTCTCATAGTTTGTGAGATACTCTTTCTTCTTTTTTCCCTCCAAATTTATAGCTTGTCTAATGTAATTAAATAGAACGAAAGGAGATTAAAAAAAAATTATAAATTAGTTTGATAAATTTCAAAAATTATTTCAATCCTAAAAAAGAACAAACCATATGAAAATAATGAGTACTTTTTATTATTACATTTTTTTCACAAAACTAAATTTTAAAAATTGTTGAGAAACAGATTCTCGAATCTCACCCAAACAAAGAAATTTACTTCTTCTTCACATAAAAGGTTATTAAAGAATAGCAAGCAAAAGAGTTATATGACTAATTGAAACTGTTTGGTTGTATTCAATTGTACAAAATATAAATAAAGAGAAAGGGAGTTGAAACAAGATACCTGCTAATCTTTGCAAAAGAACCTCACCAGAATTCATACGATTCTATGAAAGCCCTGATGCCGTATGTCTCTGTTTCAGTTTCATATCTGATCTGATATAATAAGAGAAGCTGTGAATTTCACAAACCCATCGAGTCGAACAGGCCTTTGTTCAGGCTCAGGTCAACAATTTCAACGAGCTGCATTTTCTGATTGAGCTTGGTTCGTTTCAATAAGTGAACAAGCTATTAAACAAGCTCGAGCTGTTTGGCTGTTATTCACCCCTACCCATCATTCTTTTAATTTATTTCTTTTTCAATAACTAGGCCAAAGTAAAGTTTTTCCCTACGTAGTGTGAACATTATGATGCTCTGGTCTATTTTCTTGCTTCTTCTTCTTTTTTATTTTTTATTTATTTATTTTTTGTGATAAATAATGCTCTGGTCTATTTCTTGAAAAGTATACAGGAAAGTAAAATTTTAATCTAAATTTATTTTAAGTATAATAAGAACAGTTCAAATGAGCATAACACATGCATATATATGATCTTTTTCTTTTCTTTTTTTAATGCACGTATGGGTAAGTGTGCCTATAGCAAATTACACTTTTGGCGACTAAAAATTATTTAGTCACTGAAAACCTTCAATTGGCGTTAGTCGCTAAAAGTTCATAATAAATTTAAGGGTGAATTACACTAATAGTCTCTGTAGTTTGGGACTTGTGTCACTTTGGTCCATGACTTTTCAATTGTGACACATTTGACCCTGAATTTTGAATCTTGTTCCAAATAAAGACAATTGAAGATATTATTAGATTTTTTAAGGGTAAAATCATCAATTTGATAAAATATAAACTAATTCGACAAAAATAAATGTCAAACAAATATTTTTGAATTTTTAAAAATTATTTCTACCTACTAAAAATAAAATTATATAGAATTGATAGATCTTTTAGACATTTATTTTTTTTTTACCAAATTAATTTTTATTATGTGTTTGGATGATGATTATGTAAAATTAATTTTTAAAAATTAATCATGTAATTTTTATTAATTTTTATCAATTTTACATAATTTTATCATTGGTGGATAAAAATAATTTTTAAAAATTTAAAATATTTGTTTGACATTTATTTTTGTTAAATTAATTTATATTTTATTAAATTGATGATTTTGCCCTTGAAATTAAATAATGGTATCTTCAATTGTCCTTATTTGGAAGAAGATTCAAAATTCATGATCAAATATGTCATAATTGAAAAGTCAGAGATCAAAGTGACACGAGTCTCAAACTATATGGATTGTTAGTGTAATTTGTCCTTAACAAAACAAATCTTTCAAAAAAGGCCAAATTACACTAATAGTCCCTATAGTTTGGGACTCGTGTCACTTTAGTACTTAACTTTTCAATTGTGACACATTTGACCCTGAATTTTAAATCTTGTTCCAAATAAAAACAATTGAAAATATTATTGCTTAATTTCAAGGATAAAATCATCAATTTGATAAAATATAAATTAATTTGATAAAAATAAATATCAAAAAAATATTTCTAAATTTTAAAAAATTATTTCTACGCACAAAAGATAAAATTATGTAAAATTGATAAATCTTTTAAACATTTATTTATTTATTTTACCAAATTAATTTTTATTATGTGTTTGGATGATATTATGTAATGGGTGATTGTTAGAATTTTAATGTGTAATTGATATATTTAATATATGAAATGTTTTTAATTTTAGATTTTTTTATTTAATGGATTCGTTTAATAATAATATCAAAACTGTTGCCATATTTGACTTTTGGAAAAATAGAAACTTATTTGATGAAAATAAAAACAACCACCTATTACGTGATCATCATCCAAGCATATAATAAAAATTAATTTAGAGTGTGTAGAAATAATTTTTTTAATTTTTAAAATATTTTTTTGACATTTAATTTTGTCAAATTAATTTATATTTTGTCAAATTGACGATTTTGCCCTTGAATTAAGCAATGGTATCTTCAATTGTCCTTATTTGAAACAAGATTTAAAATTCAAGGTCAAATGTGTCACAATTAAAAAGTCAAGGACCAAAGTGACATAAGTCTCAAACTATAGGGACCGTTAGTTTAATTTTTCCTGAATTTAACATTACATTTTCAACGACCAAAATTTTTTTTTGCCAAAAACTTAAACTATTTAGGGCAACCAAACTTTTAGTCACTAATTTTCTTTTTTTGTTTATCTTATTTCTTTTAGCTACTAAATGGTTTTAGTTGCCTAAAGTCTAGTTTTTTGTTTAGCTACTAAAATTTTAGTCACCTATCATATATCTTTTTTGTTTTGGCTACTAAATATTTAGTCACCAAAACCGTTTTTTTCTTCGTTTTTTTTTTTGGCTACTAAATCATTAGTTGCCTAAAGTGTTTTTTTATGGTCACTAAATATTTAGTCGCCAAAAGATTTGTTTCCATTTAATTATTTTTTTAGCTACCAACTATTTAGCCGCTAAAAATATTTACCCCATTTTTGGCTACCAATTGTTTAGTCGCCAAAAACATCATTTTATGTTTTTTTTTTATAATTAATTTGTCCACAACTTGTATGTATCTCATGCAACCTGTAACAAGTATACAAACAAAACAGTACATATATATTATCATCCATTTCACAATTTGCATCTATTTCACTTACAACCATCCAAACAAGAGAATAACTTTTAATGTCAACATTGCATACAAACCAAGTATATTCCAACTTAAAATAATAATTTCATACAAAACAAATAATCATACGAAAATCATGTCCTCCGTACAGAAAAATATATTTACTACTATGCGAAATGGCCATTTGACATAGTACAAATTAACATGGTAATCTGTACCACGACAAAAGGTTATCTATATTCCACGACAATAATGTACCTGTTCGATGTCAAAAGTATTATGTACCCCACCAAATCCTATATGTATGATTAATACAAATTCATACAAAAAGCAGAGGACGACAAAAAGCAAAGGACGACAAAAAAGTGTAAATGATCCTCTGTACACAAAATTGGAATATCCACATATCCATGCCAAAAGCCATCTAAAAAAAAAAATTCACCCATTAGTTTCATATAGCATTTGAGGACAATGTCTCACTGTCTATGGATAATTTAATTATTTTAAAACTTGTAATGTGTTTTATAAGTGTCCAAGTGTTGGGAAGTATCCATAGAGTGTTAACACGTTACTTTCTTAGAAGTGCCCGTGCTTCTTAGGTACAAACAAAATGCTAAGCAAAATTGCTTCATACATATCATTTTCAGCTGTCAAGATGGCTTTTTAATTGTTTTTTAGCTTCTATTGATTTTTAGGAGAGTTTAGTTTTGTTGTTGGCTTTTAGTTTTGTTCCCACTGTGTAAAGAGAATTCACCCCTACAGTGTAAAGAGGTTTCACCTCTTTCAACTTTATTTAATTATCAGAAGAAGAAAAAAAAATCCATGAAATAGGATTGCACTTTGACAGGCCACATGACTCTACTTTGACAGACATCTTAATTGGTAAAATATTTGGGGAACCAAATGCAAACAAAGGTATCAAAACTTCAACTTAAAAAATGTTAACCCAATCTGTAATCTCCATTCTCCACAGCTTTTAGATTGCATCCTTAGTTCCTCTTTCACAATCTAAGGCTCACCCATTGGAAGAAGGAGGGGTGTGACAAGATGTAAAATTATAACAACTAAAATACTAACAACTCACAATACCAGACAATAACAAAGCACTTGGTTCCTACAAGAACCCAGACTCAGTACTTGAAATATTCTCAAATAGGATATGTATATACCAGCTTCATAAGCTACCTAAGACACTGAACTTCTCCAAAACGAAAAACTACTTAGGTCAATGAAGGAAATGATGTAAGTGACGAGTACACATACTTGCTACTTCCAAAAGCATAAAGTCATACAAGATATTCCTACAATTATAAGGACTTTTACCACATCAAGTTGCTGACTACATGACTCCATTCTCTCAAAATCCCAGACTAGATGATTAGATGGAAAGAACTAATTGTAATGTTGCTAGAAAAAAAAAATGTTGATGCTTCCACAAATGGCACATATACAAACCTATAAAAAAGTTTTTTTTTTTAATTTATAATTTTGGTAAACTAAGAATGGGTACGATCCTCAACAGAATTAGATAATCCATCAATTTACCAACTTTTTGGTCAGAAAAGTGGAAGGGGGCTTAAATCATTACTTCAGAAGACTGTCACAACAAAATGGAAGTTTTGGCACCGTTCAAGAAACATGATCAGCAGTTTAGAAGCATAAGATCAGTCACTCATTCCAAATCAACATTATTTATCTTTATACGTTAACTACCTCTCCCAGATTATGTTGCAAGTAGGAGCTTTGTGCACAAGGTACAACTACATACGTTAACTTTGAGGAGAATAAAGATGTACGTTAACTTTACCAAAAACATTATTAAAATATTGTTGATTTAGAAAATTTTACTAAAGTTGTCTTGACCCCAACCTATTTCACAATCTAGACCCATTTCTCCCCAAGTCACACACCTTACAAGAAATAGATGATGAAGTAGAAAATTCAATTATAAGCCTAGACTTGGAATGGAGGCTCCGAAAACCTCCATTTGAAATAGAGGCTCTATAATAGGAAGCCTCCACTGCAAAAGCCGCCATTGGAAATTTTATAATAACTACAATACATAAAAAAATAATTGGCCTTTATATAAGAATCCATTTTGAATAGTTACATGATTGATATTCAAAGTTTCTTGAATTATGATTATCTACCGAATATATACTTGTGTCCTGCCTTTTTATTATACAGGAATGTTCAAATGAGTTTTCAGAGCTAGTGGTTACATAATTTTTGTGTGATGTCATTCACACCTTACAACTGGAAACTTAACGTTTTCCATTTTCTTTCATCTCAAAATTTATTTCTATCACTCTAGAACGACTAAAATAACCAGAGAGAGAGAGAGAGAGAGAATAATAATTTAGGGTGATGCAAATAACACTCACTTATGTTTCTTGATAGCATTATCAAGTTGACTGACCATAAGTGGAAAGGACACCTTAATACTCTGCAATAAGAAATACCTTGAGCATACTTTATCAAGAATGAAAATGAAAGCACACTAATAAAAATGCTAAGAGGAGAAAAATGAGAACTTGAATTTCTACAGCATCAGAAATACAAGAAATACCTGAGATTGAAAGGTAAGTGTAAAAGAATCTAATTGCAACTATATATATATATCATAGCATCAAGTAAAGCAATTTCGTTATTGACATTTTAAAACAAAGACCCTTGTAAATCACAATTACTTTTTCAAGTTACACACTCCTCAAAAGTTGAATTTTGTTCCTAAATAATAATAATAATGCCAATAGAGAAGAGGGTGAGATGTACCTAGCCTTAACCCCATTTATGGAAATGTTGTTTCTGTAATAGGTAGGTATCTATAGAGATTGAGATACAGAGAACGAGGGTTCTTACTTCTAACCAACGAGAGAGAAATGAGAGATGGTGATGATAACGATGATATGGCCACAATGTTGGTGATCAAAGAGAGAGCCAGCTTCTAACCCCCCTAAGCAGGACACACAACCACTGGAACCCCAAATTTTTTCTTAATAAACTCAAATGCCTCACTGAACCCAAATTTTTCCCCCAACAAAAACAAAGAGAATTGCAAAATTAGCTAGACAATCTACCAATACAACTCCAAATTTACTGCAATTTGAAGAAATTAAACCAAAAACAAGCTAAACAGGAAATTAAACTAAATAAATCATATAAACCCTAAAGCAAGAGTGAGAAATGGGGAAATAGAGGAAAGGGGAGAGAGAAAGAGAGAGAGAGATAGACAACAGACAGACAGACAGGGGGAGAGAGAGAGAGAGACAGAGAAAGCGAGCAAGAGAGAGAGAGAGAGCAAGCGAGAACCTATTTGTATTACGGTGGTGGCGGTGGCGGTGTGCGACTTACAGTGAGCAACAATGATGAGCGATTGCAATGAGATGAGATTTGGTGATGACTGGTTCTCTGTGTGTGTGAGAGAGAGATAGAGAGAGAGAGAAGAGAAGAACCCCTAGTTTCGAAAATACTGAGAAGAACTGGACGCCAATCTTTTAATTTTTCCCACTAAAATTTTATATACCTTTAGCAACTACACTTGTTGTTTGTTGCCGAATGTTGATTTATAACGACTAATTTATTTAGCAACCAAACATTTAACTAACAACGGCTAATATTTTAGTCACCAAAAGTAACCATTTTGGCGACTAAAGGTATTTTGGTCACCGAAAATAAATATTCACCGACCAAATTTTTGGTCACCAAAGATAAAAGTAAAATTTATACTTCTTATTTAGTGACTAAATTATTTTAGTAGGCAAAAATTACCTTACAGCGACTAAAAATTTTTTTTCGTCACCGAAAATTAATATTTGCCGGCCAAAACTTTGGTCGCCAAAGTTTAATAGCAAACATTATGCTAGCTTTTTGGCAACTAAATTTATTTTAGTAGCCAAAAAATGGTATACCACGACTAACAAAAATTTTAGTAGCCTAAAAATGGTAACTAAAACAATTATTAGTCGCCTATTGTGGCATATTTAGCGACTAATTTTTTTTAGTCACCAATAATTAAGATACAGTTACTAAAAAAATTAGCAACTAAAAACCATATTCAACAGCGACCAATATAATTTTTAGTCGCCTATTCTAAAACTTTTGGCGACTGAAAAAGGTTTAGCCACTAAAAGTGTAAATTGTTGTAGTGGTGGCTTGTTTACATGTAAGATTATTGGACTGAACCAAAAGGCTTACAAATGGGTATGCATGGTTCCGTTTGATCATGAGGCCGATAAAAAAAAGAACTCAATCATTCATATTTCAAAAATAACACGCAATTAAAAAGAGAAGTGCAAACAAAAAACCAAGTCTCAAATAAATATTCATAAACTATAAACTAATCTTAGGGGTAATTTCGAAGGCAGCATGGATTATGAACATTAATATGATAAGTAAGCAAGGAAGCTATGCATTGTAGGAAAATTTGAAACGAAATTTCAAACTGAGTTTTAGATATGTACCTAAATCATCAGCACAGCATCAAGTATCTGTATCGGCATCTCAATAAGATAAGATTGACAAGACTCTGCAAAAGCCTTCAAGTGTCCTTTGCCATCACTAAAATCGCAAGCAAAGCTCAACAAGCCGAAATTTGAAACAATGTAGTAGCGTCAAATCCCGACCACTGCACTCGAAGCAAATCCAACAGAACTCGTAGCCAGAAAGATGAAGCAACACGGTTGTCAGAAGAATTTTCCATTTCCGGGCCTTTTATATACCCTGAACAATGCCATTTGCTAAAACAATCATAAGCACGAAGCTTGGAGTCCTCAAACCATAACAAATTAGAGCCTACAAACAAAGTTTGCACACGTAATGGACCGTGTTTGCACACGGAATGGACCGTGATCTCTCTCATAATCCCGTAGTTTCCAACAATCGGTCACCACATTATGTAGGCTTCTGTTTTGTGGTGTTGAAGGAATCATACTCTTTTCTTTCTTTTTATTTTCTTTTCATTTCTTCTTCTTTTTAAGTTAGGAATTTATGTCCCTCTCGTGCAGCCAACTCTTAGCTTCAACTGATCTGGTCAAAGTGTCTAGCTTACTTGAAGTTGAATTGGTACTAACAGTTTGTGTTAATTGGGTCTAACAGTAGATGCACAAATTTGTGTACACAAAGGATTGTGATTTGCAGTGCGACTGTTTTTATGCTTACTATAATTCAGTGAGAGCATGATACATGATAATGTGTGCCCTTGTTATATTGAGTAATAGGGTACCAGGCTCCCGGCAAACTTACAGTTCGCTGAGAAATTGGACGTGAAAATGAGGGAGTGAATTTCAGAGTATAAGTTGTTTGTTGCAGCCCAGACCTGGATTTTGGAAGAGGTAATAATCAAGGGCCAACAAAGGGGATCGACCCGTGATCTGAACAGGATAGAATATTTTATGTGGCACATGATAATAAAATTAACTTTATATTTAAAATATATAATTTGAGATTTATTACACTTCCAATATTATTTATGCACCTTTCAATACTAGATATATGAAATTAACGTGAGCATTTTTCAAAGAAAAAATATTGCATTATTCATGGATGCAATTGATACAAAATTTAAATTTTGGGGAACAAAATGAAATTATTTGTTTAGCTGTGCTTATATCTGGAGTCCATCCCTCGAACAGAGCGGAGGCGATATAGCATTATCGGCAATAATAGTGGAACTGATGCAGAAGAAGAGAATATTTTTCAAAATTGCCCACGTTATCATCTGTCTCCGTCTTTTTTCCGATAACCAAAATATCAATTTTTATAAAAAAAACAAATTTATGCTAAAAAAAATTGTAAAACCGGCCTTAAAATAAATAGAGCCAGTGTAGGCTAATCCTAGCCGGTTAAGTTATTTTCTAAGCTGCCAAACAGAGCGCAGTAAACCATAGGCATCAGCTATGACCCGAACCTACAAGGCCCGTTTGGCAATATGGTTGGGACTATATTAGCTCTACTAAAAGACAATAAATTAAAAAATTAATAAAATTAAATAACACATGTAAATTATAATCATTTTATTTTTTCTCTCACAAAATTATAAAAAAATCAAAAACCAAAAAGTCAAGTTAAAACAGTTCTTGCCAAACGAAGGCAAAGAATTAGGTCCTCAAGCTATGAATCCCATATCCCCAAAATATAGTACCCTGTCAAATGCATGAATGGCTGCTCCAAATCCATGGGGGCACAAATGAAAACACTAGGCAATTCATGCACATTTGAGGACCAGCCCTCAACATGAATACAATGTCACAAACATCCAGCAGCTTCATTAACCATGTAGACATGTAAAAAATCGGTATTGCCACATCAGGGTCACGAAAAAACTTTTACACGCTGCAATAGCCAGAGCAATATCAATTTGGGCTCATTGATCTTGAGACACCATCACTTTTGTTCAGAGCTCACCGACGCTTGTACAAACAAGGCTTCAACTCAGGCCATTCAATTTCCCTCTTGGAATTTTGCTTCTCCTGTAGAACAAAGAATGAAGTTATTTTAATGGGCACTTGAACAGGTACTGTCAACAAAGCAAATGGGCATATATACTCTAGCAAGAAAAATGGGATAAAGCTACTGACCTTTTTCTTGAAGTATAATAATATAAACATTTTGTTGGAAAAATCCTGCACATAATACTTATAAATTAGAGAGGATAATGGGAAAATTAGATTGTTATGAACAACGAGAGAACAAGAATAAACCTTTGATACAGAAGCAAAACCCAGCTGACAGATGGCTTTTGAGAATTTATCTGGATCTGCTCCTCCAGTATTTGGATCAAACCTGCTCTTTACTTCTGCTATCAAGAGCCAGCCACTGTGAAGAGCCATTATCTCTCAAATTATGAACTAGAAAAAGAAAAGAAATCAAAAAGCTTTAAAAAAAATATCACATGCATACGATGGCTTAAGAACTCTGTGTGCTTCTTGAAGGTAACTTGAGAAATTAGTGCCCATCAGTGAAAGGCAAAAGACGGCAACATCTATAGATGAAGAGTCGAGAGCTGTCTGCAGTTCCAAGCACAATCATTTAAAGTCAAAAGAAGGCATCTTACAAGTAGCATTAACCAAAAAAAGATCAGTAACCATAAAGTTTTTTATAAGATCCAATCTATATGAACCACCAAGACATTGGGGGGTTATAACAAGAACAATATAGCATGCATCAGAAAACCAAAAGGTACATTGAGAAATAAGAACATAAGCAACATTTTGAATGACAAGGCCATTTGCATGGTCCAACAATTGAAATATTGAGTTTATGCTAATACTATATAGTTATAATAGACAAAATTGCCAATTAAGGGTATTTTTTTATAAGTAATTAAAGGGCACTTTCAAAAACAAAAACTTGAAAAGTTAGTACATGATGTAAAGAGGATAGATCTTTATATTATGAATTAATATGTCCTGGTCCTGTTTTCTCTTGCTGAATTATTTATTTACTTACATCTTGGTATCATATACAATTTCAATTCTCTTTATAGCTTTGGATATAGACACAGAGAACAAATAAGAAGGTTAATCTACTCTCTTTTTTTTCCCTTTTTCTTTTTTCATCAACACTTGATTTCAGAGGTTACAATCCATAAACACAATGATGGCACAAGTGAGAGAAAACCATTTAACAGCAAGCAGATCACAGCAAAGCTATAAAACCTCTAAAAGCATTATTAAGAAGCACATACATTTGACATATCACACGCAATTACTGATGGATCATTTGAGACAAGGTCAAAAGAGAAGACTTTATTCTTGACATTTCTTGCAAGGCGTGCATCCCCTGGAATATAATTGAACATAATGATTAATGACACTGAGATGTCCACGTAGAGTACTTTACAAGTCCTAATATTTGGAGGAATAAATTCAGAAGGTTTCCATTGCAAATGTTGTAAGTTCTCACCACATCCAAAATCAGCAACAAGAAATGAAGGGTTGTGATCCTTTATCCATTTAATGATAATATTAACTGGTTGCTCGGGCCAATGTGACATTTGCTCTTGATATCCTGTATGATACTGGCCAGGTAAGTAAACATAAGTTACAATGCAAAGAGCATCAAAATATAGAATAAGTCAAGTATATTTGAATAAACAAAGTTGTATGAAGACCAAATAATTTTAAAGAAAAATATAAGACAATCTATATACAATAAAACGTGATAATTTTGTTCTGACGTGCAAAAATTATCCTACACACTCGAATTGACTCAGATTTGATTTTTTTTTTTTTTTTTAATGTTTCCGTAGGATTTCATTTGGATGTAATTATCTAAGATCTGACTTCAAACTTGAATCCTCGTATGTTTTCTCTAAGTTTAACCTTGACAGATTGAAGTTTGCTCCAAATAAGACACAAAAACATGAGAATTAAAGCAGCCACAGAAAATTACTAGTTTCAAATTGAATTCAACTACATCCATAACAAACACAAGCTCAAAATGGAATGCAATGCAATGTACTTACCACATTAAACAGCATGGGATCTTCTTTAAAATAGTTAAGGGCATCGTTTCCACTGTAGAAAAAGGAAAATAATTCAAAATCTAATTTGCAAACTCAATTTTGAGATAGAAATTATCATGTAAATATACAAATTCAAACAAACACAAAGCTTTTTCTCTTCAGTAGATACCAAAATCCATCATATATGTGAAAAAATAAAATTAAAATTAAACATTAGGTAGGTAAAAAGTAATCGTACGTGCAAGTGTAGAGCTTCTCGTTAATCATCCGAAAATGGCCTCCCGATAACCTCGCTCTCATCTGCATACATACGCACATACATACATACATACAATTCCCAAATCAATACCAATACATGAGTTGCTGTATATATATAGCGAGAGAGAGAGAGAGAAACACATATGTTCATGTAGAGAGACCTTGTCAAGGAAAGAAGGGGACTTGGAAATTGTACGGCTAGGAGGAGAAGCAGAGTCTTCGTGTTCATCGATCTTTTGAGACACTTGATGAAGATGATCATCGCTGGGATTATCAGAAGATTTTTCAGGTCGTGGTTTGCGATGCCTCGGCCTTTTACGCTTTCGATTCGATCTTTTCTCTTCCTTCATCACTTCCAATAGCTTGCTTATTCGATTTCAGGGTTCAGCACAGAGCATTTTAAACCGACGCAATATGGGGCTAGGCCTCATACCCAGACCCGGACAACCTCCTCTTCACAGTAGGTCCTAAATCAGAAAATTTAAGGCCCACACTCATGGGCTATATTTCCATAGGCTTAAAAATATATGAGTTTATGGGTTTGGGGCAAAGCCTAACTCATATGGGCTTAATTTGGGTTTTAATTGGAGAGATTTCATTTCACTTGGTGTTTAAAAAATTATTTTCAAATCAATGATAAATTTTGCATACATTAAAGAGTAAATTCGTATACTTCTGCATGACTTTGTAATTAAATTTTGAAAAATTCTCTAGACAGTAATTTCCCCGTTTTAATTTGGGGTTTTTTTTTTTTTTTAATTGAATTCAAAATAAATTAGAAAATAATACAAAATTTTGAAGTGCATTACAATAATTATAATTGAATATTGAATCATAAATATAAAAAAATTATTGAGAAGTAATTTTTATAAAACTTATGATGCGTTAATCTGTGTCAAGCGTCTTGAATACTACTCACCTTATGTGGAAATTGCTGGTAATACACAACACATAACTAGCTTGATGAAAATAGTTGTTTTGTATATCAAATTACAAATTGAGAAGTTCGATTCCTAAATTAGTATTTCATGAAGTTTCTCGGAATTTGATTAATTTCTCTGTTACTTTTTTCCCCATACAAGATGAAAACTTACATTCAGACAACAACCAACACAAGGTTATCTTACCTATTTTTTCCTTTCATGATAACTATAATCACATTCATTTGATTATATATTAAATTGTATGCATCATTAATCTCGTAAAAATATAATTGATAGTTTCATAATTGATGTTTTACTCAATTTTTTAATCTTATTATTTTACTAAAAATGTATATAATATAAAAATAAATAAAAAAACAAGAGAGGAAAAAATAATATCTATTATTTAAGAATATGAGTTGATATAAATTTTATTTTATTTTATTTTATTTTATTTTTTTGAACTCGAGTTCAACTAGCTTTGACTCATTTAAATATTTGTAACCAATTGTATTTGCAAAGTCACAGAGAGTAATCTTAATTCACAGTATGAACCACAATAATGTTGGGTCAGTGAGTTAATATAAATTTGATTTTCTATTTGAACTCAAGTTTAATTAGCTTTATTCATTTAATTTTTTGTAACCAAATTACATTTGCAAAATCACACAAGAGGGAGTAAATATTGAATATAACAATGATATCATACAGTAACAACATCATTTAATGAGCCTCCGTTTGGGAAGTGGGTTGGCTTTTTGACTTTTTGACTTTTTTGACTTTTTTAGCCTGGGCTTAAAAGTTTGGTTTGGAAAGGGCTTTTTGGCTTTTTGACTTTTTTGACTTTTTTTGTGAGAGAGGAGTGTAATGATTATGGGTTGGATGTGATGTTTTGTTTTTTGTGGCTAAAAAAGCCTATTTTGTCTTTTGTGGCTAAAATAACCAAAAAAACCCAAAAAAATTCTTGCCAAACAGAGGCTGAGTAATTTTAATTTACAGTAGAAATCACAATAATGTTGAGTTAGTGGGGAACAAAACTTATCCATTTTCATTCATTTGTAACTTTTTATTGGGAGTTTACGCTCAATATTTTTTTTCCACATGACGACAAATTTTTTTAAAGATGCATTAGAGATGAAGGGAGCGTGGACCAGTGTACGCACCTAGTGGTTAGCTAGTAAGGTTCTTTTCATACAATAAATTTCCAAAGACAATCACTCCACAAACCTACCCTTTTAATTTCTCATAATTGAATTCTCTAACTCTTTTTATTTATGTTTCAAATTAAATTATTTTACAATATGATTTACATTTTTAGTTTAATTTTATGGTAGAAAGTATATTTAAGACAGGAAAACTTCACTAATTTCAGTGAGGCAAGCACACCTTTCTAAATTCTTATCTTGTTTCTGAAGATTTTCTTCATGCACTTCATAATAAATGTCCCATCCAAATGCATCACTTTTTTTTTTAACTCAACATTGATTAAATGGTATAAAACAAGAGCAATATGTGATCTTTTGTTTTTAACCAATCCCTACATCTACATCTACATCTACATCTACATCTTTAACATCTAAAAATTGCAAAATCTATCACATCATATGATAAATATAAAAGGATAGAAAGAGAGAATCAACATTGCAAAAAAAAATTACTCATGTAGGAATAATCCAAAAACAGTCTTAATCTACTGAATCAAATGATCTTGATCGAAATTAAGGGTATTTTGTCTTCCTGTTTCAAAATACTCGTAATAGTTAATCCCACGTAAAAATCTCAAAGGATTGAAACTGAATTTGGACAAAAAAACACCCATAGCCTTAGTCAAGTTCAATAGGTCAGCGTTACATCAAGGTAGGTAGGTCACTTGGAGTTGAGAATTCCACATTTATGTGAAGGACTGCAAAAGTAGATCAACTAAAACAATTTATATGGAAACAAACTCACTCACATGGACTCCAACAATACTGCTGTACACCATTTAAGTTCCCCTATCTAATGCTCAAACCAAGGTAGGCTGAAAATAAATAACAATTCATACACCACTTCTACGTGTGCCTATTCATCCTCATCCATCCCTATCTTCCCTCACTTGCTTCTACTTATAAAAAGGGCCATAGCATAGCCAGCCAAAACCACCATCCAAAATCTCTCACATCTCTCTCTCCTAAACTCTCATCGACGAAGAATGGCAACCACCGTGGAGGATATCACTGCCAAGGCTGAGATGGTTTCCTTAGAGGCACAGACACCTAAAGAGGAGAAAGTGAATGGCCCTGAATCAAATAAGATTGCCGATGGTGAGATGGGGAAAGCTGATGAAGAGCCACAAATGGGCAAGAAAGATGACGTGCCGGTTGAGACTGAACCCAAGACCGGGGTCTCCTTTCCAATTAAGTTGGATGATGGGAAGCAGTTGAATGCGGTTGGGTTGAGGAAAAAAAGCGTGCTTGGCATGGGCATCAAAATCTATGGCTTCGGTATCATTCTGTCAAAATCTCAGTCTATTTACTCATATATACTTGATCTATGACTGTAAAACCTCACATATTTGGTGTCATACCCATGTAAAATCAGTAATGGATTTTATGTGCCTATGTGATAACACCAAGGATCCTCTAGAGTTTTTTTTCCTAAAGTTTCCTAAAGTGGTGTGTTGTATGGTTGAGATTTAATACTAAAAAATTGATGTGACTTGTCATTAAATTTCAACCATACAACACACCACTTTAGGAAATTTTAGGAAAAAAACACTCTAGAGGATCCTTGCTCATGTGATAAACAGAGGTGGTTGAACACCTGCAAAGGTGATATAATTAACACAGCCGAACCCAAGAAGATCTGCCGTGTTCAAAACTACAAACTTAGCTAATACCTATGTTACATGGACTCTTCAAAATAAATCAAATACCCGTGTCGGACACCCGACACTTGGACAAGGGTATGGGATATGTGTCGGATACTTTTCAACGCATACTTCTTATATAATTGTATATAACACTATTATTATATGTACATATTGTTGTAGAATTACTATAAATGTCATTTTGACACTATAAGTTAAATATAGTACTATTTTATCTCACATATTAGATTAAAAATATAAAAATATGACATTTTTTTGCCGAGTCCGCGTATCCTTAAATTTATGATTTGATGAGTCCGACCTCTAGACACATACCCGCACCCGACACCTGTACCCGAGTCCATGTAACATAGGCTAATACTAATAGGGTCACACAAAATAAAACCAAGAAAGATACTTGGAATTACATAACAAGAAATTGATCATCTACAAACAATTTGAACAATCAATTTAATGATGTAAAATCCAACAGTTTGGCCACTTGATCAAGATTCTAAGAGCTGATCTCAGAGAGGATAATGAATATCATTATGCAGCATAAATGCAAGGTTAATTACTTGTATTGTTTTCCAATTGCAGGAATATATGCAGATAATGAGACACTGAAAGATCTTCTGAGGACAAAAATTGGGAAAGCACCAACAAAACCTACCAAGGAAATGTACCAACTGGTAATTGACAGTGATGTAGGAATGCTGGTGCGGTTGGTAATCGTGTTTTCCAACCTCACAATGAGCATGGTAAGAAAGAACTTTGATGAAGTTCTTGGAGCATCTATCAAAAAGCTCACTGGTGGAAAGAATGACGAGCTCACAAAGAAGTAAGTTTGTCCTTTCAAATCACCATGACTGCATATTTATATTTAGCCACTAGTTGAATTTTCCCTTAGAGCTCAACTCTCCTGTCTGTTGATGAAGGATTATGGGTGAAGCTTCAGATGACATAAAGCTGACATGTGGTTCAGTAATTGAGATTTCTCGGCTCCCAGGATACATTCTCCAAACAAAAGGTAAGGATACAAGGGATGAAACTATTGTATATTTGCATGGCTATGAACATTGTGAAAAAGGATATTTCAATAAGAATTTCTTTTCTGGTGAGTGCAGTGATGGATGAAGTTGTGAGCAAGGTTGAAAGTGAACTCCTATGCAGGGCCTATACCCACATGTATCTTGGAGATGATCCTTTTGACAAGGAAGCAAAAGAGAAATTTGGAATGACTCTGCTTTCTCTCTTCTAAACAGAAAACTCTTGGCAACTTCTAGGTTTGTGAGGAATAAGGCCTACTACATCTACTTTGTAGTGGCTGAACTTTTGTTCAATAAAAGGGTGATAACAAGAGAGTGGTTGGTTTCCATTACTAAATCTAAGTGTCATCAATCCCGCTACTATATGTTTGGAACTCACACATGCATATATTTTACTATGTGAGTATATATAACAAATATCCATCAACAATAAAACACTACCAAATAAGTAATTCATCACAATTACAAGGAAACAGCATTTGGGTACCAACAGGGTATATTCCTCACAAATTACAAAAGGCAAGATGAGGACATTGTCCATGGTGAACTGTTTCTCGGCAATGATGCTGTTATATATTACAACCAAACAACTGTATCATAGGAACAACATATACCTGCATCTGGCATGCCTTCCTTGCGCAGAACAAAAGTTGTTGTCTTTGTGGTCTATTATTACTGTACCAAATTAGGCGATATCCAGAGTTTGTTCTTGTTTTTCTATTGAGAAAACCCAACTAGATTGAGAACAAAAGCATTGCAGTACCTCAACATCAAAAAGGTAATTGCATCGAGCCAAGGTTCTCTCCTTGCAGCTTTGTACTTGCGCCTGTCCTTGCAGGCCTTTGGGTCTACTTTTAGACCCAATTTTGATAATCCGAACCGTTCATATTTTATGATTTATTCAGTATATCATATCTGTAAAAAATCAAGTTGATCGGATATCAGAAAGTATATGTTCGGAAAACTGTTTATTAAATTATTTAAAAAATAGTTTTTAATTCAATTTTTTAAACACATACTTTCTGATATCCGATCAATTTGATTTTTTACAGGTATGTTATACTGAATAAATCATAAAATATGAACGGTTCGGATTATCAAAATTGGGCCTAAAAGTAGACCCAAAGGCCTGCAAGGACGGACGCAAGTACGAAGGCTGCAAGGAGAGGATCCTCATTCAATTGCATCTGCTTGCTCTGTGTACCTTTCACTGTGCAACAAATCAAACTGCATCATGCAACCTAATCTGAAAAGAATAATGCTAGATGTACCAATTAATGTACTAATTAATATACTAACAAATGATGTGGCATAATTTTAAAAGTTTTGGGTATTTGTAATTTGTATAATAAGTGTGGTCAATAATAATGGCATAACACTAATTGGTACACTAGTGTGTACATTAATTGGTGCACCACCGATTTGAAAAAGATAACAATGAAGTATCTTTTGAGACTCAGCTAGCTACAAGGATAACCAGCAAGGGTACAAAACAGTATAAAAAGTTTACTGAAGGCTGAAAATGTATACACAACAATTTAAAAACTAGAACACAAGATAAAAACACAGCAAACATCCAAAAAACAAGTACTTAATAGGACAACACCCAAAAAAATAATAATAATTAACAAACAGTTGAATTAAGGTCTGAAAATAACACAATTACAAATAGGAACGCAAAAATTTTTATATTAAAAAATAAAAATAAAATTAGAAACACCCAAAATATAAAAATAATTAGAACCAAAAAAACTATTTAGCAAACAAAAATGATAAAACCAACCACCACTTGATTACCTGGATTAAAAAATACATGCAAAAAAAAATAAAAATTAGAACCCCCCCCCCCAAAAAAAAAAAAAAAAAGATATGTAAACCTCAGAAAACCCCCAAAAACTATTTAAAAAATGTTGCATTAACAACAATATATATATAACAATTTAAAAATTCAAACTCAAAACAAAAAGCTCAAATGGTTAAAAAACACACACACACACACAAACAAACAAACAAAAACCCAAAAAACAACTAAAAGGAAGGGTAAAAAACAAGGTTCATCACAAATATTAAAACAAGAAAAAAATAAATAAAAACACAAACAAAATAAAAAAAAAAACCAAAAAACAACTTAACGAAGGGAAAAAATTAAAACACAAACAAAACTGCAGCATTTCCAAAGTATAAAATAATAAGCAGAATTAAGGTCTAAAAACAACAACTTCAAAAAAGTATAACCCCAAAAATATAATATAAAAATTAGAAGAAATTTGCTCAACATATACTGATAAGAAATAATATATTCAAAATTTGAAAAAAAAAATTAAAAACACCCAAAATAAACAATAAAAAAATAATTAAACTAATACAAGAAAACAACTTGAAACTATAACAGAAAATACTCATAAAACCATCAAAAAACAACAGCTACAGCTAGGAAAATTCTAAAGTTGAAAACACATAAGAAAAACAGTTTTAAAAAAAAAAAAAAAAAAAAAAAAAAGGGTCATATAAGGTCTGCAAACAACCCAAAAACTGAAAATGGTAAAAATTCAAATACAAAAAAATAAAATGCTGAAAACTACTTAAAAATTAAGAAGAAAAAACTCAAAAAACCACCCAACAACAATAAAATTAGAACACTCAACCAAAAAAAAACTCATAAAACAACTAAAAGCAAAAAATAAAATTGCAAAAATAAAATTATACATGCAAAAACATGTAAGGATAAAGAACCAAATAAATAAATAAAATCAGAAAACACCCAAAATAAACAATAAAAAATTAGTTGAATTAATGCCTAAAAACAACTTAAAAACTATAACAAAAAAATCAACAGCCCAAAATAATCTTTATTAAATAATTGGGCAAATGGTAAGATAAAGAATTAGAATACGAAAAAATAAAGAGTTGAAAACAAACTTAAAAGCTAAAAAAGCACATAAGAAAAACAAACATATTTTTAAAAAAAAGGTAAATATTAAGGTCAGTAAACAAAAAAACAAAAAATAGCTATACAAAAAAAAAAACTCAGAAAAAGCAAAGTTACGCAAAAAAAATGTAAAACATAAGAGAAGAAGAAGAAAGAACACACCCAAAATAAACAATAAACAATTAATTAATACCTAAAATCAACAACTTAAAATCTATAACAAAAAAAATTCAGAAATAGTTATTGGCAAGGAAAAAAAAACTCAGGAAACACCCCAAAACCTATTAAAAACAATTGCATCAATAGCTGCATTAACAAAAAAATAATAATAGTTTAAAAATGACAACTTAAAATTGATAAAAAATATATATATTAAAAAAAAAAGCATAATGCTTGGGACCCCCACTGGGTTAGACCCCCAACACCCCCAGTAAGCGGTCATTGGCCAAATTTTTATTTTTTTATTTTTATTTTTTTTCCTCCAATCACTAACACCCACGTGTATGTGTGGCGTTGGTGGGGGAAGGGAATAGTGGGGGTCTGTATCATGGTTGCAAAAAAAAAAACTCAAAACACACCCAAAAACCAGATCAGTAAAAATGATAAAACCACACCACTTGTTAATCCTGGATTAAAAAATTACAAGCAAAAAATCAACACCTAAAAACAAGCTAAGCCTACGTTTGGTTGTGTTTTGTTAATGTGATTTGAGAGTATGAGTTGTATTTTGAGTTTGTGTGTTGTAGAATTATGATTTGAGTGTAGAAAATTTGTTTGATAAAGAGTTTTGAAAATAGTTTTTGAAAAGAGGATTGATTTGAGTGGGAAATTGTTGATGTAATATTTGATATGTGATACAAAAATTTACAACTCATAACTAAACATACAACTCAAAATTATTTTAAAGCATATTAAAAATTAAAAAAATTTCGAAAAATATTTTTCCCAATTATATAAATCAATTGCAAAAAAAAAAAAAAAAAAAATTCTATACAGCGGAGGACATCCGGGTGGATGTCCCTAAGGACGTCCGGGCGGTCTTCCCCTAGCCAAAATTTTCACAAAAAACGCGGCTGAGATACAGAGCTTTGTGCAGAGGTTTTGAAAGTTGATTCCAAACACACAACCAAACATCATACTGAAACATACCTGTGGAATTACGTTTTGAATTCACAACCAAACACAGCCTAAAAGTTCTAACAAAAAAAAACTCAGAAAACTCCCAAAAACAATTTAAAAAATGTTCTTGTAACAACAATATATACAACAATTTTAAAATTTAAATACAAAAAAAAAAAAAACAAAGGAAAAAAAAAAAACTTAAATAAAGGGGGAAAAAAATACACAAACAAAAACAAAAACAAAAAAAAAAACCCAAAAAAAAAACTTAATTCACAACTAAAAAGAAGGGCAAAAATTAAAACAAACAAAACTGCAGCAAACATCCAAAATATAAAATAATAAATAGCTTAATTAAGGTCAAAAATAGAGCCTCAAAAATATAATATAAAAATAAAAATAAACTCAAACAACACCAAAACTGCAAAAGAAATGATAAATTTCATTTGCTCAACATATTACCGATAAGAAATGATATATTCAATTCAAATTTGAAAAAACTTAGAAAATATCCAAAATAAACAATAAAAATATAGTTAAACTAATACACGAAAACAACTAAAACTAAAATAGACAATACTCAAAAAAAAAAAACCCAAAAACAACCGCTGAGAAAATGGTAAAAATTAGAATACAAAAAAATAAGAAGTTGAAAACAACTTATAAAATAAAGAAAGAATTCAGAAAACCACCCAAAAATAGGTGCATTAACAGCTCTAATAACAACAATTTAAAAATTAGAACAATAAAAAAAAATAAAAAAACATACATAAAACAAGTAAAAGCAAAAAACCAAGGATTGCCAAAATAAGATGTACATGCAAAAAAAATGTAAGACAAAAAGAACAAAAAAAATAGAAAACACCCAAAATAAACAATAAAGATTATTTGAATTAATATAGAAAACAACTTAAAAACTATAACAAAAAAAACTCAAAAAACACCCTACAAAATCTGAAAATGGTAAAAAATTGAATACAAAAAAATAAAAAGTTGAAACGACTTAAAAATTAGAAGAAAAAATTCAAAAAACCACCCAAAAGCAATAACAATAATAATAATAGTTGCATTAACAGCTAATAACAACAATTGAAAAATTATAACACTAAAAAAAAAATTTAAAAACTCATAAAACAACTAAAAGCAAAAAATTAAAAAAATTGTCAAAATAAAATGTACACGCAAAAAAATGGAAGATCCCCAAAAAAAAAACCAAAAAACACCGAAAATAAACAATAAAAATTAGTTGAATTAATATTGAAAACAACTTAAAAATTATAACAAAAAAAACATAGAAAACACCCTAAACACCAATTAAAAAACTTATAAAAAATGAAATTAGAAATAAAATGTACACGCAAAAAATTTTAAAAATGTCAAAATAAAATGTACACACAAAAAAAAATGGAAGATCCCAAAAAAAAAAAATCAAAAAAACACCCAAAATAAACAATAAAAATTAGTTGAATTAATACTGAAAACAACTTTAAAATTATAACAAAAAAAACATAGAAAACACCCTAAAAACCAATTAAAAAAACTTATAACAAATGAAATTGGTAACCCCCAAGAAACAAAAAAGAAAGAATAAATAAAAATAAAAACCAAAACAAATGAATTCAAAGTTGAAAACAACTTAAAAATTAGAAGAGGAAAAATTCAAAAAACACTCAAAAACAATAATAATAAAATAGTTGCATTAACATTTAAAACTTAGAACACTAAACAATTGAACAAAAAAAAATAGCCACACACAGACAAAAAGAAAAAAAAAACTTAATTAGAAGCTTAGAAAAAGAAAAAGACAGTTGCAAACAGCTGAATAATAAATAAAAAAACCTGAATTAACAGTTAAAAAATGGTAAAAATTAGAACAGAAAAAATACAAAAGCTGAAAACAGTTTAAAAGCTAAAAAAACCCACAAAAACAATAACAAAAAGGCAAAGTTGAAAACAACTTAAAAATTAGAAGAATAAAAAACTCAAAAAACACTCAAAAACAATAATAATAAAAATAGTTGCATTAACAGCTAATACAACAATTTAAAACTTAGAACACTAAAACATGAAAACAAAAACTAGCAACACACACACACACCCAAAAAAAAAGGAAAAAAAAAAATTAGAACGAAAAAAAACTCAGAAAACACCCCAAATAAACAATAAAAAGTAGTTGAATTAGTACCTCACAACAACTTAAAAATGATAACAAAAATGACAGCTTCTTAAAAAGAATTACAAAAAAAAAAAAAAAAATCAGAAAACACCCAAAAAAACAGAAAAAAAAAAAACAAAAACAAACAAACAAACAGTTGCATTAACGGCTGAATTACCAAAAAACATTTAATTAACGGTCAAAACATGGTAAAAATTAGAACAGAAGAAATACAAAAGCTAAAAACACTCAAGAAAACAATAACAAAAAGGCGAAGTTGAAAACAACTTAAAAATTAGGAGGAAAAACTCAAAAAACACCCAAAAACAATAATAATAAAAATAGTTGCATTAACTAACACAACAATTTAAAACTTAGAACACTAAAACAATTGAAAACAAAAATAGACACACACACACACACAAAAACCCTTAATTAGAAGCTTAAAAAAAGAAAAAGAAAAATTAGGACCAAAAAAACCTCAAAACACCCAAAATAAACAATAAAAATTAGTTAAATTAATACCTCACAACTTATTAAAAATGATAACCAAAAAATTCAGAAAACACCCAAAAACTGGTAAAAAAACAGTTGCATTAACAGCTGAATTACCAAAAAAAAAACTTAATTAACAGTTAAAAAATGGTAAAAATTAGAACAGAAAAAATACGAGAGCTGAAAACAATTTATTTAAAATCTAAAAACACCCAATAAAACAATAACAAAAAGGCAAAGTTGTAAGCAACAACTTAAAAATTAGAACCCCAAAAATAAATAAATACATGAACTGAAAAAAAGAAAAAGAAAAAAAAGAAGAAAAAGAAAGAAAGAACCAAAAAAACAGATGAATTAAGATCTTAAAACAACTTAAAAATTAGAACATAAACAAAACTTGAAAAACACCGAAAGTGTTTGCTGGGAACATTAAAACAATCATTAAAAACAAAATCATGCACACAAAATCAATTTTACTTGGAACATTGATCTGAATCAGATCACGAAAGGAAATTTCTCTGCATTACACAATCATTAAAAACTCTAAAATAAACTCCCAAAAGAATCAAATCAATAACATTGATTATTCTCTCTCAAAAACAATCATATAACTCAAATTTCAAGCAAAAATTCTAGCAGTGGCTAGAAAACTTTTAAAACTCTAAATCCTCCAAACTAAACTTTAACATAATACAAGAACAAATTCAAGATTCAAGATTCAAGCATTGCACTAGTGTCTACGAGAATCAGATCAATGACAACAATTATCCCTCAAAAACAATCATATAACTCAAATTCCAATCCAAAAATTTGGCAGTACCAGAAAATTTCTACAACTCTAAATCCTCCAAACCGAACTTTAACATAATATAAGAACGAATTCAAGATTGAAACATTGCACTAGTGAACAGAATATAGTAGTATTCAACAATCAGAACAACAAAGAAAGAATCATACAAAACCAACAATAATCAAGCAATTTTAGACAGATTTCAAGCAATCTAAAACAAATTTCAAGCAATCTCAACTAATCTCAAGCAATTTTAAGCAATTCTCCATCACGAGAAAGACGATTTCAGAAAAATAAATACCTGGATTCAAGATGCATGATGGATTTCAGACGGCAATCTCAAGCTTCGTCTTCTTCATCAGCTTCTTCTTAGGGTTTGTTCGTGCATCGTCTTCATCTTCTCCATCATAAAGACGATTTGAAGGAGTCAATTTCAAGGGTTTCGGGTTTCTCAGATGGATTGAAGATAGAGATCGAAAGGGTTTAGGGAGAGATAAAACATACGGAAGAGAGAGAGAGAGAGAGAGAGAGAGAGAGAGACGCTATCTAGCCGTTCATGTGAGTTTGGATTTTTTTTTTTCACAATTCATAGCCGGTGATTTCTGTTCCAAAAAAAAATTAGCCGTTTACTGTGAGACTGCCTTTTCTGTCCCAATTCATTTGGGTTTGTTTAATGAAATTTTTTTCCAAGTTAAAAATTTAGAGTATCTCCAACGGTAATAGTTATTTTACCTATCTAAATATTATTATAAAGTATATATTTTATTTTGCCTATTAACTATTTCATGTTTCTACTCCAATCATACTCTTTATTTTAGTTATTCATCTAAATATTATTAATTTTATAAAATGTCACATCAACAACAAAAATGGAAGGAAATGATCTCAATGATTAAATACATTTTGCCTAGCCTTGACGGCTAGCTACATGTAGCTAGTGAATGTGAGTTGAGCTAAAATGCCTAATCATATGCCTAGTGCATTGGAGTTAAAAAAAATGAGTTATACTAGGCATTTTGACTAACAAGCATGATATACCTAGTGAGTTGGAGATGCTCTAATAATTAAAACAAATTTAAAATTAGAAACATTCCCTCCTTAGCTTCTTAATAATTAGGGTGTTTGGCCAAAAATCTAATTTTGAATTTTTTTGGGTAAGAAATTCAAAGTGCTGAATTAACTTGTCCATAAAGACAAGTTTATGACCAAAATACTCTCACTATATACATATTAGTATATATCCATGTTTGAAGGCACAGTGTAAATAATGTTGTAATCAAAATATTATTGTAATTTATATATATTATGTTAAAATTTATGGAATCTGTAATATTTTTTGACTTTTGATAAAGACATTGAAAAAAAATAAAGAAATATTATTCTTCTTGAAGAACTTCTAACAATTTTAGTATCAAAATCGAATAATAAAATACAAAAATTAATTTCAATAAATAACTGCCATGGATAAGAAATATTAATGAGTTACAATCAAGATGAGAAGAGCAAGTACATAAACAGAGAGGAGTTTTTTTTTTTCATTCTAGAGAAGAAAAAAAATGGGCAAATGGATATCATGTGTATATTTCTTCATTCTAGAAAACATTGAAAGGAAAGGAATATATATATATATATTAGTTTCTTGGTCATTCCCATAAAAAGTATGAAAAACCAAATATCCAATGTAGGTATCATTCACAATTTAAAAGAAGATATCATAACAAACCAAAGATTGTGAGTGAATTTACATTTTCCCCCTAAATAGCGAGTGAATATATCATAATTTAATTTCTTATTTGATTTTGTCATAGCATTGACATTACCAGCACTTAAGAGCTTTCAAGCATTGTTAATCAAACTCTCTATAGGAAAGGAAAGTGAATCTACATTTTCCCCCCAAATAGTGATTGAATCTATCATAATTTAATATCTTATTTGATTCTATTATAACATAGGCATTACCAACACTTACAGAATTCACGCACTGTTAATCAAATTTTCTATAGGAAAGGTTGTTTAATTATTTACTTGGTCTGTTATGATAGATTCACTCACTGTTTGACGAACAAAAAAGTTGAATTATATTAGTAGCTAGTTTAACCAAAAGAAAATAAACTATTTTAATTGAGGCATTTTACAGAATATGGTGTATGCACAAAGATACAAAATAAAAGAGCTAGACTGTACCAAAATAGGCAAAATACCCAGAATGAAATTCTCAAGTTTAGAGAGAAATGAGGAGATGGAAGAGGGGCCAAACTAATTTGTAGAAAAAGTTCTCAAGAAGCATTCAACAAAATTTCAAGTGGTATTTTAAACACAACAATGTGAGATTTTATTGGCAACAATACACAGGAAAAAAAAAACATACAAAAAAAAAAAAAGAAAGAAAACACAAAAAAGGAAAATAAAAAAGAAATAGAACACACACACACACACACACACAAAAAAAGAGAGAGAACACAAATCCAAAGAAAGAAAGAGAAACCCAAACACATATATAATGAAAGATAGAATTTAATAAACAAAAGCAACTTAATCTAGTCAAGGTTTTCAGCAGATGAATTTCACAATACCTCTTTAGATCTTCAAGGCTTTCCTAGAAATCATGAAGTTTTACTTGATTTCAAGCTAGTTCAATCCCTTCATGCTTATCAAATTATCTAATACTACACAAACAAACAAA
Source organism: Camellia granthamiana (assembly GCA_036172215.1). Taxonomy (NCBI): domain Eukaryota; kingdom Viridiplantae; phylum Streptophyta; class Magnoliopsida; order Ericales; family Theaceae; genus Camellia; species Camellia granthamiana. Next base: position 5,934,189 of record CM069903.1, on the reverse strand, counting down.
CAAAACAAAAATAAGAAAAAAGAATTCATTACATGAAATAGCAAGTTATGAAAAAGTATTAATTTTGCAAGGGAGATGTTACAACGTGCACCCTAAATAAGGTGTATATGGTATACTTTTCATAATTTTTTCACAAAATTTCATAACTTAAACCTAAAATGTCATAACTTTTTTACTACAAAAGTCATAACTTTTTTTCGCTGAAAAATGTCATAACAAAAATCACAAAATATCATAACATTATTATTCCTAACTTTAGGATGCTCATCATAAATTTGCTATTTATAACTTTACTACAAAATATCATAACACATATCACAAACAATTATAACGTTCATTATAAAAAATCATAACTTTTTTACAATGTTCACCATTTAAAATGGTGCACATTTGTAAATTTCTCCATTTTGCAATTTTAATTATACGTCAAAGTTTCCATAAATTCAGGACTTTTTGCAATCCTCAGTACAATGCTCACTTCCCTAAAGGCACAATGTAAATAATTATTGAGATCAAAATGTAGTTAAATACAAATGTAATTTGTCGAAAAACATACCAAAAACTAAGACATTGAGAAATAATAATCCCTAGGCACGGGTATATATATTATTTTTCAAACACTTCCAACAATTTTCCTGGTATCACACACTCTACAGAACTCAATTAAAAATGACAACCCTTAGGCACAGGTATATATATTTGTTGTTTAATAAAAAATATTCTGTTTTCATTATTCATTCATTACCAAATAATGCTAGCCAAAGCTATTGTACATATATTAGTACTTTACAATAATAATAAAAAATTACCAAACACCAAATGAAGCACACCAGTCAGTGCTATGCAATCCAGAAAAATAGAATTCAAAATTAAACAACAAACAATGCACACCAACCAGTGCTCTGCAATACCAAAAAATTAAATTTAAAATAAATAATAAACAATGCACACCAATCAGTGCTCTGCAATCTCAAAAAATAAAAAGAAAAATTAAAGTGAAACTTTATCAAGACTTTCCAAACTTAAATATGAGACTGAAATTGTCTTAAACACCTATCACTTAGAGAAAACATAAAATTTTATTAGAAGGAACTTATAGAGGGAAAAGAAGTATATTTAAAAAATATAAATAAAAAAAGACCACCTACTTTAATGTGTGGTACACCATTGATGTGTGGCATAGAACTAATGTTGTAAAGTGAGATAATGATATGAACAGTTCTAACCGATTGTAAGCGATGGACATTTTCAAAAATTGTATTTTTTATATAGAAGTGAATGTCTATTTAATTAGATAGACCCAAAATAGCAATGGAATAACAATGTTGTCTTAATATCTTACCATATTGTGATTAGATGTACTGGAAAAATTTTCTGCTTCATTTGGTTCAATGTTCAGCTTCAAATTAGACCACAACAAAGTTTTAAGATTAAAAAACTGTAAATAAATAAATAAATAAATAAATAAAAGACAAATTTTATCCTAAGATGTTTTATGTATCATCAAATCAAATATTCAAACAAAATTTTGACTTCAAGGATACAAATTTTTCATAATGGTGCAACCAAAAGATGTAAATTAGTCTGCACCCTCCTAGAGCACATGAAATAAACAAAATGAGTTGAAACATTGATTCTTTAGGGTGGTTCACAGTCAACAACTAAGAACTTGAAATGTCTGAGAATATCAATTTAAATTTAGATAGAGATTTGAAAAGGAAAAAGAAAAGATGAGAAAAATATAAAGTTATTATGATTCAAACACAACCTTACATACCTAAGCATAATTATTTTTGTTGATGGAATGGTACCAATACATGTTTTACAGAGGGGCCAATTTGAGAGAGTGTAGACAAATGCATGCTTTTTACAACTATCAATTAGTAACCAAACAAATGTGACAATTCAATCCACAAATGTGAGTGCCAAAAAGCATGAAAAATCATTTCTATGAACATATAAAGAAACAAACCAAGCTGAAGGTAATAAATAGAAATTAAGCACAATCACTGTAGTGAAACTTTAAACTTGGAAGGCATATATGGTATATATTCAAACCTAAGTCAAGCAAATCCATTCTATGATCCAACTTACCAAGTTAAGTTGTCAACAAAAATCATTGCATTCATATAATGGCTGAATGCAACTAAACCAAAGATTTATTGAAAAGATGATTAATGTAAAAGTTATCAATTACATAAACTAAAGACAACTTTAAAAATGAAATTGTTGCCCTAAAAAAAAGCCAAAGTCAAAAGGATTTGAAAATCATTCAATAGTCATCCCAGTATCCATACCTGAAATAAAGAAATTAAAATTTAAAAAAGAATAATAAAGTTAAATTAGATGGATTAAAACAGAAAATCTATTTAAGAGAAAAAAATGCCTAATGTTCAGTATTTCCAAATCATGCCACATAATATATAATAAACTTTTTAACTGCTCAAAAGCATATATGATGTATCTTAGTTCGCCACCACCACACAGTCTAGCTCCCTGTTTTAACATGTTTTCTCATCTAGGGAAAAAATTAAAAGGATCACTTGGTCTATGTGCCTTGTGTAAAAAGGAATACTTCCTCTCCATGAACATCCACATTTTCATCTACCAACACTACAATTCATATCCATAAAATACATCAATTATAAATTACTTGCTTTCAATTTCAAGAATATTTTTCTTAAAATTTTGCTTATTTTTACATCTATGATAGTCCAAATCTACAATTTAGGGGTAGACAATTTCAACAATTAATAACCAGTCTATTTTTCAGAAATTTTAGAATTTAATCAACCAATCAACCCATTTGCTTCAAATAAAAGAATAATGAACTTGAAATATGAATTAACTTATGTTGTTCATGTCAAAACATTTAAGTTCTATTGATTTCTCTAGAAGGCACAAATTGCAAAGTCTAAAAATATATAGAACATGAACTTGGCATTCATTTTCATTCTAACTACCATGCCAAAATTAGAGCGTCATAGTGTTAGTGATAGGTTCATACTCAAATCTTGCACATACCATGATGGAGAGGCTTGAATAGCAATTTAACTCACCGATAAAACTCAAAACATTATGAGCTATTTGAAATATTTTTGTTCAACAAATAGAATTAAAATGCAATACTCACGACTTACATATGTCAAAATAGACAACAAAAGACAACATTCATTTGAATATTTTATCAGGCTTGGAATTGCATTCTTACTTTCTTTTAATGCTAACGTTGTGTTTGAATCATGAATTTGGATAGAAATTTGGAAAGGGAAAGAAAAATAGAGTAATAATTTAGTTTATATTCCATTCACATTTCCCTCATTCTTTTCCTCTATCTTTTCATAATCCTATCAAAATCCACGATCCAAACACACCTACGAAGATTATACAACACATCCATAACATAGACATTTTCATAAATATATCTTTTAAAAAAAAAAACACAAGCATAACTATGCCAATCTTAAGCAATGTTCCTACAGGAGAAGGGGGAAAAAATGTCATATTAGCACCTCCACAATTCAATCCCACAGGAAATTGAAGTGTCAAAAATGATTATTGAATAGTATTTATTAAGATATAAAGCTCATAGGCATGGCTACTAATAAAAAAAAATTTAAAAAAAATTATAGAAAAATAAAAAAAAAACAATCAAACAAAAAATCATATGCATGAGATAACCATTCACTTTGCAATTATACCACCGGGATTTTTATTAACCCAAGAAAGAAAAATTTAGCGATGTACTAAATTTGTTGTTAAAGTGGCAGATAACATCAAATTTTATTACTAAGAATATAATTGAAACTACCTAATAGAATTTCCAGCTAATTCAATCAAACTTATAATTAATGTAAGCAAATGCACTACAAGAATTTTCACTTTTTGCAACTAAATTTTTAGTCGCCAAAGGGTTTCAACGACTAAATTATTTGGTCGCAGAAGTAGTCGTTGAAGAATTGTCGCTAAAGTCGCCAAATGTATTCAATTTTCAACTAAAGTTTTAGTCGCTAAAAGGTTGGACATTAAATTAAATTAGTACATTTTCGGCGACCAAACTTTTAGTCGCCTAAAGTCTCACATTTTTAGCTACTAAAATTTTAGTCGGCAAGAAGTTCTTGTTTTGACTACTAAAAATTTGGTCGCCTAAAGTCCCACATTTTTTGTTACTAAAATTTTAGTCGGCAAAGAGTTCTTGTTTTGGCTACTAAATATTTGGTCGCCTAAAGTCTCACATTTTTTGCTACTAAAATTTTAGTCAGCAAAGAATTCTTGTTTTGACTACTAAATATTTGGTCACCTAAAGTCCCACAATTTTGGCTACTAAATTTTTAGTCGGCAAAAGTATTTTTATTCTTTAGCTTTTGTTTTTAGCTATAAAATATTTTAGTCGCCAAATGTCTTTTTCTTTTTTTTTTTTGCTACCAAACATTTAGCCGCTCAAAATATTTTCCCAATTTCTTTTTAGTTACTAATTGTTTAGTCACCAAAAACATGGTATTATGTTTTATCGCAAAATTATAATTTCTCCACAATCTGTCTATATTCCATGCAACCTGTAATACGTATATAAACAAAATGATACATACTATCAATCATTCCACAATCTGCATCCATATACAAAAAATAAATAACTTTAAATGTCAAAATCCATACAAACCAACTATTGTCCAAACTAAAATAATAATTCCATACAAAATATATCATACAATAATCAAAGCCCAAACAAATATTAGCTAAACACATATGCATGTTCCTCAAAGAGATAGAGAGAGAAAAAGAAAATGAGAGGACCAAACATCAATCAATTGAGAGAAACCCATTACAAATATCTTCTGTTTGTTCCCCACTACAAAAGTTTCTGTTTCTTTTTCCGATTCAAATCTAGGAAAGTAAATGCAACATATCAGCCTATACCCATTTTTTATATAATAGGGATATGAAAATAGAACAGTTAATTTCATGAAACAGAGTATCCTTGAATGGCACCTTAAACTTCACAAAAACATCAAAACAAGCAAACCCTAGTAGAAATTATAACCCAATTCGAAAAATCTATGAAACCCATTGTAGCTCGACTTTTTCACGCCCCCTTTTGGAAGTCGAATAAGCCCTACAGTATCGGACTCCCGCAGTTTTGAATCTGATCTCACAAGTGCAATGTTAAATAGATAATCGCCAAAGAGTTCCCATCCGGCAAATCTTTTAAAAAATCGATTTTGAATCAAATTGCCAAAAATAGACTGTTTTGCCAGATACAGAGTCGCCACCGAAATATTTTTGAAAAATCTAGAAAACCCATGATTCGTGCCAAAGGCCACGTGTCCGTCATCACCAAGATTATCTTAGCTCGGAAACTTAGGTACGAAAGGAAAAGGTTATGAATTGAGCACCCACGCTCGCCCGATCAAAGATCGGCCTTTACTAATCATGATATGAATCTTATTTGCATTATATGCTCTTGTCCCGAATTATTAGGCTAACATTACTATGTGATGCGCGCACACACACAAGTATAGACTAACTTTGCAAGAATTGGAGCACTTTATTCATGTTTGTTTTGAAAATTGTTTCGAAATATGTACTACTTGAAAAAGTGATCGCATATAAACATTACTCAAATTATTCCAATTCAAGCAACTAGCCTTCATCCACAGGAATTCAAGCAATTAGCCTCATGGCAAGCATGCTCAACATTGCAACATCAACATGCAATATGCTAAAGCGAGTAAAGGTTCACCTAGTACTCCAAGCCAAAAAAGGAACTTGTTAGAAAAATGCATGATTCCGAACTATGCGATATGACTAATGCAGCGATATGCAACATGCAATTACTAGGCTCGGCTACTATATAGCATATGAATCAATTTGATAGCATGCGGTCTAAGTATATATTCAAAGAAGTATTAAACTAACAATGCAGTTAGAATGATAAACCGAGTCTCGATGCATGCAATGCAAGTGGATGCAAACATGAAGTATGCTAAACAAAATATGATGCTTTAATCTAACCATCGTAAGCAATAAATAAAAGGGAGAAAGACGTGGGGTTGGAAGACATACATATTATTATAACATTGCGCTCTCATGAAGGAGAGTTCGAATAAACTAACTAGCTAACTAGCTAAGCTAAGCTAATTATTACAAAACAAATGAATAAATAGCTAAACTACTAAACTAATTATTACAACAAATTAATTAACTATTTTAGCTAATTAAAATAATTACAAGACGAAATCGAACAATTAGTTAACTAACTAATTAATTACAACACTTTACAAAATTTAACTAACTACAACTAATTAATTACAACAAATATATAAACTAAATATTTAAACTTAAACATGTTCGATATGCGAGGAATGCTCATGCACGTGCTCGATTTTCACTCGAAAAGGCCACTGTTTTGCTTCAAGAAGGTCTCTGTTACATAGTAGAACACTTACACTTTGGTGCACCTCCAGAATAGTTCTGCTCTGCTCAAAAAACACATTGCTGAATTTTGCATTGGTGGCCAGTGTAGACACTCCATTTTGACCGGCCCTAAGACCTGGGCGCTTTCTTTTGATTACCTTATGATGACAAAACAAGAAGGTGTTTCTCACAGAATCCTTAATAAGAAAACTTAGAATTTGAGCCCTGTTTCCAACCCTTAACAGCCACAAATTACCTTTTCAAGGGCATACTCTGATCTCACAGTTGCGTCCAAACTGGTTTGTTTAGCTATGATCAACCTTCTCTACACTTCGGGGTGCCTCACTGAAAAATTGTCCCAAAATCTGGGTTACAGCATAATTATTTGAAACTTCTAGGCCAAATTATAAACTCAAGGAATATTCTGTTATATGAGGGAATATTCTGTTAAGTCAAGGAATATTTCGCCCATATGCAGAATATTCCGTTAATGCTGACTGGGACGCTGACGTGACGGTCTTGCTGACATGGCATGACTGGATTAGTCCTTGCTAATGACGTGGCGCTAACTTGTCTTTACCCAAAAAAATGAATTTAAGGAATACTGGTGAAGGGGTTTGAACCCCCAACCTAAGACTCCACACCTAACACCTTAACCACTCTACCAAAGCTTTGCCTTCTGTTATATTTCCCATCGAATAATATTTGACCATTTCAAACCAATAGGCAAGGGTGTATTTTTTGCATTTTTTTCTTGTGTGTGGGACACTCCCCTACCCCATTGGCCGACCCATATATCACCAAATACATATCTAATCATCTCTCATTGTCAAAAAGAGGTTTTGCTTGCATCCATAAAAGAGTATCCCATGCAATCACCTTGAAAATTTGCCCTCCTATCACATTCTTGTCTCCCACCTTGTCTCCCACTTTCTTTTTGACCTTCACTCTCCCTCATTGCCTATATAGAATGATCATATTTTAAGAGAGCGAGAGAGGACCACGAAATTGAAGAGAAAAGAGTGAGAAAATGGTGAAAAAATAAAGAAAAATGGAGTTTTTGGACCAAAAATACTCCTATCTTCCATATACACCACATACTTTCTATGCAAACTGAAATTCCATCTTTCCTACACCCAAAACTCCTTCAAAAATTCTGAAATAGCTAAATTTCAGTAGTGATTGATCAAAAGTCTTTCATTTTCTTATATTTTCTATCTCATATTTATTTTCTTGCTTCTTATTTCATAGTGTTTTGTTATAATCTAAGTGGTTTGTTTATCTCATATTTATTTTCTTACTTTATATTTCATAGTGTGTTGTTGTAATCTAAGTGGTTTGTTTAGCTCATAATTATTTATTTATTTATTTTTATTCACTTGCTTTAATTTCATATTAATTTTGTTGTAATTTTGCATGTTCTACCTCATATTTGCTTTCTTGTTTTAAGTTCATGTTGTAATCTTGCATTTCCTAGCTTATATTTTTCTTATATTAGTCTCATATTAGTTTTGTTGTAATTTTGCATGTTCTACCTCATATTTCCTTTTTTTATTTTAGGTTCATGTTAATTTTGTTGTAATCTTGCATGTTCTATCTTATATTTGTTTTCTGGTTTTAGTTTCATAGTAATTATGTTGTAATCTTGCATTTCTTAACTTATATTTTTCTTGTATTAGTCTCATATTAGTTTGTTGTAATCTTGCATGTTCTATCTCATATTTGCTTTTTTTTGTTTTAGGTTCATGTTAGTTTTGTTGTAATCTTGCATGTTCTATCTTATATTTATTTTTTTGTTTTAGTTTCATAGTAATTATATTGTAATCTTGCATTTCCTAACTTATATTTTTCTTGTATTAGTCTCATATTAGTTTTGTTATAATCTTGCATGTTCTACCTTATATTTGTTTTCTTGTTTTAGGTTCATGTTAGTTTTAAGTTTGCACTTTTTTTTATTTTATATTTGTTTTCTTATTTTCAATCTAACCAGTAGTGGCTAGTTGCGCCACCTACATATTTCTTATTTGTTCCTTTTCTTGGTTTCGTAATAAGACAGGTTTTGCTAGGCCTAGTTGGAGGCCGGCCGGTTAGCTTCTTTTAGACAAGACGGCGTTGTCTTTCAATGTTAACCAACTTCTGGTGGTTTCCAAGGCACATAAAACTTTTTTTTTCTTTTGTTTATTTTATTTTGATTTTATTGTGAGGTTTTTATTTTGTTGTAATATTCTCCTCACCCTCCTCTAATTTGGTTTGTAATAATTTATTCAAAGTGTTGTAATAATTTCCCACCCCACTTCTTTCTATCCCGTTCTTTTACTTGCTTTCCTTATTTGTGAATATGCATCATGTTTATTTTATTTTATTTTTTATCGTTATATCCATGCTTTGCATCTATGTTTTATGCATCTTGATTCGTCTAAGTTTGCATTTGTGGATTTAATCAATTCCTAGGTGATTATGTGCGCTACCTCATGTTCTTCAGATGATTCACATGTCATATCTTAGAAGCCGAATCTTTAGTTGTATCTCATGAGTGAATTGCATTAAGATTTTGTATATAAGATCATGCATGTTTTACTAACTTTGTTTTGTAGCTATTCGAGGGACGTCAGTAAATATGTAAGTTTTTATGCTTTAGCATCCCGTTTGTGTGCGTTTTTCTTATTATGTTTAAGTATCTTACCATGTGACTACTTGTTTACTTGATATAACTGTATGAATGTTAGTGGATGGAGGTTGTGTCACTTAATTTGAAATAGTGTTGATTTTCATGCTTGTAAACTCAATTTATTTGGGTTGTTGTGAAGACCCGACCCAACTTTTCGCCTTTTGTTTGACACCGACAATGAACAGAGGTCACATCTCATATTTAATAAGTTTCTCAATGCCATTTTAATAAATATTATCTATACTTCGCCATCCGGCACGGACCTCTAACAGAACAATAATTGATAATCCTCTTCGAGTGTGTCAAAAACAAAACTCCTAAAGATGTATATTTTTTTAGGCGAAACGGATCACACCATCGAACTCAGAATGTCAAAATTAGTCAACAGTGATTTAATAGGATTTTTAATGAACCGATTTTCGGACAGCCCGGATGTCCGCGCACTGCGTTTTATCCGAGCAGTGCAATTTGTGGTGGAAAATCAGCCACCATGGCTGGAATTTTTCGTGAGATGGAATATGCATCCACCTCACTCCCTTTTTTACCACAACATTCACCTTTTAATCCTAGCCTTAGGTTTTCTCCAAGATTTAATCCTAGCCATTGAACCTACCTAACCACTTTCTTCCTATATATATCCTATATGTGTAAAAACTACATCTTCTTGCTAAAATTCTGTGGGTTTAAGAAAGAAAAATCAAACACTTCCATAATTGTTCATCAAGCTTCAAGTCTAGGTAACTCCCTCTCTATGTCTATTCTATGAGTTAAAGCCTTCATTTCTTTCCTTTGATTTCATGATGCAATGAACCATGAATTTAAGCCTTAAAATATAGTTTTAGACTTATTTCCTTCCATTGATATCATGTTGAAATGAGCCATGAGGCTAGAGCTCAAACTAAGGATTTTGCCCAGCAAACAGTTTTTTTTTTCCTGAACAGACAGGTTACTTTGAAAATTTTTCAAAAAATATTGAGGCCACTTTAACGGTTGATTTTTGGACGAGAGTTAAAATAAAGCGTTATATTTTCAACCCAATTTGTTTCAACTCCATCCAACGGCTAGATTGTTGTAGAAATGATGTTTTAGAAATTGCAACGGATCTGAACCAGTTTTGTTTTACTGCCTTTTTACCCTGTTTATGAGCATTTTTGGGAGGCGAGTCCTTCATGAAAAAGTTTCATAACATCTTGATTGATAACCCTGTAAAATTTCGGAATTTTTCTAAGTGTTTTGATTTGGATTTTAGCCTCTGATCTGGAGTGCTGCAAACTAAGAAGTTCTGGACCCTAGGAGGAGGACCCCTTTTAAAGTTGTACACCTTGGGTACTTTGGGATTATGGTTTTGAATATTTATTTCATGCTTAGAATTGGTTCCTAGACCTACTATAATGTAGTTTTTCATACGTTGTGTTTAGATCTCGGTTCCAGTCGACTTTACCAAACTTCGTGTACTTTTAGGTGAGTTCATACTTACACTCTTTACATGTATTTGAATATAATGACATGCTTTGATCCATGAATTATTTAGGAGCATGAGATTGCACTGATTTATGAATAACTAGCAAGTATGCCTATGATTGGAAAAGCACCTTGAATACATTTTGAAAATCATGTTATGTTTTAGAAAACGTGAGCTAACGGGATAAGCTGACTCACATGTATTGCTTGTATACATATTATTTTTGCGAAGCCATGGTTAAGACATTGTTATAAAACTCTTGCAAATGTAATAACGTACATTCGAACGGAACATCCCGGACGTTGGGGGAAATTAAAGATACCAACGGGTGAGGCGTTATAAGGGTGGTTGTTGGGACGCGGCCATCGTCCCTTGGCATGATCATGACCATTTGATATTAGTATGGGTAGCTCCCTACTTCTCTGGCAACATATCCAGTCGAATGGACATATGTACGTATATTTTGATATCTATATAAGAGCATTTATTTTGCCTTTCCAGCCATTGGGCTTTGAAAACTTGAAATATTATGTTTGAACCATGGCAAACTTGTAAATTGAGTAAGTATGTTCTCACAAGCTTTATAGCTCATGGGTGTGTTGCTAACCCATTTCAGGTAAGGAGAATGCTTAGAGGATAACCAAAGGCCTTTTTGTGATGTCTCGTGGCCTGGGATGGATTCTTGACCTTTAGTTTTATATAAGTCATGTATTACCTCTTTTGTTGGCATAGGGCCAAGTTATTGTGTAACTTAACTTTTCTTTATGACTTGTATGACTAATATAGCAGTGCTCTAGTGAAATGAACTCACCAAGTATTTGCGATGATTTATTTATTTGTTCTCTAAACTGGATAGTAGATAGTAGTAGGCCTAGGGTGCGAATCGAGGCGCTGGCCGGTCGCGATTCCGATAAGCCCTAGTTCGGGTCGTGACAGTTGTACATCTCCAAAACTTTTTTAAAACTACATGAAATCAAATTATTTCAAAATAAATGGTATAATCTATATTTGTATGCTTCACATAGTAAATTTTATGATTTATTAAATAATCAAAATATGAACATATAAAATAAATAAAATTCATATCATGGTCTAGTAAAGGCCGATCTTTTGATCGGGTGAGTGGGGTGCTCAATTAATTGTCACGACCCAAACCCGGTACCCAAAGGCTCGGCGTCGTAACAAGATAAAAATAAAATAATTCGGATAACGCAAGCGGATAAAATAAATTAATTAAATTAAATAACTGGGTACCAACTGTTTATTTATAAGGAAATAAAACATAGTTTACTAAAACTTCATTATATTATAAGAGTCTAATAATAAAAGATAGAAAACAAAATAACATAGCGATTCATTTTCCATCTTGATCCCGCTAAATCTCGTCACCTGAAAGGGATAACAGCTATAAGCACATAGCAGAGTGAGAAATATCATACTATAAGTATAGGGGCACAAAATGGCCATGGATATTTATTTAAGCTAAAACATTAACATAAATTGAGTTGAGTTGAATATACAAATTAATTAAGTGCCAAAAACTGAAACAATCACTATAACCACGGTACATCACTAAGTAACAATCATTACACTGGTCAATGGATTCATGACAAACACTGGACCACAAAGTGGTCAAACACTAGCCAATGGTTATTTAAGTCCCCTAAGACATGGGACTCCCATGGTGGTATTCACAAAACATATTTTCATATAAGGTCATAGCCAAATATTCTTTAAAAGTAAAACAAACATATCCATGGGTTTCACTTTTAAGCAAATAGGGTTCAAAAATAAAACCACGTAGCAGAAACTTTTATAAAACATAACTTTTATTAATATATTAATAAAACATAAATTATATAAAATAGATTTTGATAAGTCAAAACATAAATAAAATACTTTTTGGTAACTCATGGTATAATATAACTCACCTTAAATTAATTACTTTATCCTTTCTTTCCACCACCACTCAAGATCTCACCCGCCGTTCTCCTTTCTACTCTCTATTTATTTGTTTTTCCGTTGCCTTAACATACCAATCTTCTCTATTTATAGGACAAAAATCCTTGGGTAACAAGCTACTGAGACTTCCGAAAATTGACGCGGTCCACCCTTATCTCTTCATTTATAATCTTGTTTGATTTTATCTTTTTTTTTCTTTGACCATGGACTTCTTTTGACCATTTGACCATTTTTTTAATTTAAAAGTTATTACCTTCTTTGGTAATTCAAGATGACTCCTAAAACTTACGTATAATGATAAGTTAGGTTCATGTCTAAAAACCTCACTACCCAACTATAAATCACCACTTAACACTTACTAAAATATTTAATGTGTAATATTTCACAACGTATTTCTTTAACTATAAAATTCCCAATCTCCTAAATTATGCATTTATTTATTATCATTTATTTATTATTATTATCACTACATGTATATACTTATTTATTTATTTTATTATTATTATTATTATTATTATTATTATTATTATTATTATTTATTTTATCATAATGTTAAATTTAAAACATTCGGGTGTCACATTAATGACCTTCCTTTCTCATACCTAAGGTTCAGAATCGAGACAACTTTGGTTAAGACGAATAGTGGCCTTGGCACGAGTCATGGGTTTCCTAATTTCTCGAAAATATTAAGTGGCGACTTTGAGATCTGATGACGCAATCCATTTCTGGCAAAAGGTTTTGCAATAAAATGGATTTTCTAAAAGTTGTCAAATCTGGACTTTTATCTCTGTTTCACATTGCACTAGTGAAATTAGATCAAAGAGATCTCGAGAGTCTGAACTGTTTAACGTGCGTGGGTACTCCTTGGGCATGTTACAGCCGACTAGCCAGAAATAAGGGCCTGCCGGCCACTGTTGCAGGGTTCATCTTGCTGCAACAGAGAACAAACAAAGCATGCACAGGGTATTCTCAAGAGTTGTCTGCACAACTCACCCCTCCTTATCATGAACAAATCAAAGGAGTAGTAAACTTGATCCACAAACCATTAACTCAAGCAATTTCATTGCATGATGGCTTATGAACCAAAGTGTGCAAGTTCAATAAATGCAACAAAATAAAACTCTAACCTCTTTCCTTTCATGAATTGATTAAGGGAAGTGGTGACCTTAAAAACTTGAATCATTTCATCACTAATGAGTATGAAATGCCTCAAGCTTCTATGTGTTCAATTAACGTCCGATTGAACACAAAACCAAATTCTTATATTGCATCATTTTAGTCCCATTTTAATTATTTCATTTTAATTACCAACTATCCTTTAATTCATTGAGACCAATGGGTGAATTTAAGTCCTCTAATGGAAAAACGGCTCAAACCAAGTGTTGTCTTAGGCATGAAAGAGACATCATACCGTTGGTAATAAACCCCCTAAGGGATTAAACCATCAAGCATGACATTTCAATCTCATGCTTTAAACGAAGGGGTACTTACGTGTAGGTCCTAATAAGTGGACTTATTGTCTAATAGGTCCTATGGAAAAAATTTGTCATAAAAAAAGTCACTAATTGTAAGTTTTAGTGACAATTTATAAAAATCATTACAAAAAAAAGTCACTAATTGTCAATTTTTAGCTACATATATAAAAAATTGTCACAAAAAAATTTATTTTTAGCGACAATTTTACCAAGACTTATTTTCAATAGGACTTGATGGGAATTAAGTCCAACTATTAGGACCTATTGGTAATTTACCCTTAAACGAACAAGTTGTTTAAAACCACTTTCAAAGAAAAACAAAAACCAAGAGAAGAGAGAGGTTGTAGAGGTGATTAAGAGTGATCACAAGTATAGAAAGCCACAAATAAATGCAATCAATTCAAATAAGATGGTGTCTAAGGCCTAGAATACCAAACTCACGAAGACAATTACACTACAAGCATGCAAAACAAAGCTCAAATGCAACTATCAACCAAAAATAGTGCTAAAACAATCAAAAAACAATCCTAAAACATACTGAAATTAAGACAAAAAAAGCTAGCTTAATAAGCTAAAATATAGCACAAGCTAGGCTAGTAAGCAAGACACAAGGAGGGGAGGCTAATCCCTTCAAATTTGAACTTCAAAACATGATTTTGGCCACTAAGATAACTCTGAAAAATAGTATTTAAAAGCTCAAAAACACAAAGTAAAAGGATGGGAAACACAAGGGAAAAGGCCTTCAAAATAAGGTGCAAAGAATGGTAGACCACCCCTCAACCTTTAATTGCCTTAAAACTCAAGTTTCAGCCCAAAAATACAAAGTTTTTATAGCCCAAAAACAATTAAAAAATTGCAAGAAAAAGAGTAGATAAAGCAAGTAAAGAGGCAAAGCCTTATACCTCTTAAAGAGAAGATCAATTCCAAGTAATAAAACCAAGCACACACACCCTCAAGAGCTCAAACAAAGCTCAAAGAGACCTCAGCTTAAATATGGAGAGGTTTGGTTAAGAGTATATAGGCAAAGGTTAAGGATATGTAAGCAAGAGTGTAGAAATTTGGAAAAGATAGAGAGAATTGTAGAGAGAGAGGAAAAATTTTGCTCCAAAATTTTTCTAACCTTAAAACAAGAGAAGAAGGCCCTCTATATATAGAAAACATGAATTTCCCTCAAGAACATCCAACCATACACGTAGGAGCAGATGCAAGCATCTGTGCAAACAGCTGGCACAAAATATCCACAAAATACACTAGTGGCCAGCAGCCCACATCAGTGGCCGGCAACTAAGAGTGATGGCCAATAGCCCAAAAAGGTGGCTAGCAGGCCACCAAGGGTTGCAAGCTTGAGGAACCAAGGTTTGGTCCAAGAATGAGGAGATAGGGGTGCAGGGTTTGAAGGGCTCAAAGTTGTGGCATTCCGCTGAGGACTTCGAGCACTTGACAAACATGTGGACTCACCATTGGGTGTGTAAGCGATAGCGTCCAAGTCATAAGGGCCGTCAAGAATGGGGTGCCTACACCTATGAACGAAATTAACATACCCATCGATTTGATTAATGAATGGAGTATAGACAGAACAAAAATCAAAGCCAAAAATTCAGAGAAAGCTTAGAAATTCAATTACCTGAGAGTTTGATTTTGAGAGCTAAATATAGCCTTCTTAAGTATGTGTAGCTCTTGTGAGGATCTTTGCTTTAAGCCTTGACAAACCCATTTCAGAAATCAAAATCCATACATGTATATATGAAATGAGAGGAGGTGAAATGTGGGGTTTCATGAACTTAAGAAGAAACCCATTTATACACTGGACTATACATACATGTATATATATCAAGTGAAACCCATTTCAAACCCAAAACTTTTTAAAAATTTAAATTTAAATCCATTTAAGAAACAAAACCTATTTCAAAAATGAAAACTCATTTCTTATTTCAAAATCAACCCAACCAAACACCCACATGTCAGAAATATCCAGATTCAACAAAAATAACCAGATTAAAAAATATCCAGATTCAACTTTACAAACCCACAAAAATATCCAGATTCAAGCAATCAGAAACAATTAAACCCATAAAAATATGATGAATTGCAAAAGTTTAAAATTGTAGTTTACCTTGCAAGAGGAGAGAGGCGAAAAAGGAGGGTGAGATAAGAGGATGTGGTCAGTGGTGTCATCGAGAGGATGACACAAAGAGAAGAGGTGGTCAGTCGGTGGTCGTCGACGTCATGATGGTCCGTGGTCGTCACACGGGATGGGCTCCGATACAGAGAAAGAGAGTTCAAAAATTGAAATGAGAGAGAGAGAGAGATGAGTACCTATGACGGAAAGAGAGAGAGAAAGAGATGAGTACCCATGACGGAAAGGAGAGAAAGAGAGAGAGATGAGTACCTATGACGGAGAGGAGAGAGAGAGAGAGAGATTTTCTTCAATTTACGTTTTGGACCATTAGATCTTGATGGCAATTGATCTCAACCGTTGATGCTCAAAGAGCATTTCGGCAGGAAATGAAGACATCTCAAACATTGAAGTTTAGATGAGGCAATTTAAACCATTGGATCAAAATGTATCTCTAAGACAAATTAGACATTTTCAAAAACCCTTCTCCTTTATTATATAGATATACGATATGCACTGTGCAAACACAAAAATAGGCTTCCCTCCTTTCTCTCTTTTCATCTCTCTCTCTAGATTTTGTCTTAAACTGTCGCTTCGTCTCTAGCGATTCCACTCTAGCCGTCGCCGCCTTGCTACATTCTCTCTGTCTCATCCTCTTTTTCTCTTTTATATCTTCTTGCTACCGCCGTTGACAGCTTCACCACCTCCAGCAGCGATCCGCTGCCAATGTTGGCTCTACGACGGTGACGATTGACAGAATGGAAAAGCTTCATAGCTCAACTGAGAGACTTGTAATAGACAAACAAGGGAAACGATGAGGGCAGACGAGGACGCGACAGCGATAACAACGGTGAATGGTAAGGTTAAGGTTTCGCACTCTCTCTTTCGTCTCCGTCATTAGACCGTCGTTATCCGTCGACGACAAATCTGTAGATTTGCTGCCACGTCGTCTCCATCCCAATCTCTTTAACCGCCGTCTCTGCCGCCGATCTCCTCTGCCATGAAAGGATCGTCATTTCATCTCCATATATGTATATATATGTGTGTGTGTATATACATATATAGAGATGATCTGTTGTGATGATGATGATCTGTTATGACAATGGCAAGCCTTATGATGATGATGATATTATTGATGATCTAGATCTGTGGTAAATTTATATATGCGGTAGATCTAGATCTGTGATAAATTTGATGATGATCAATCTGTGATGATGATGATGTTGATGATTTTTTTATTTTTTGTGATCTAAAGTTGATAAGATAATAAAGCGATATTCAATTGAATAATATATGTATATATGGTGAGAGAGAGAGAGAGAGAGAGAGAGAGAGAGAGAGAGAGAGAGAAATGAAAAAAAAGAAAAAAGAATTTCAACATATGGATTTAATGGCTTCTGGGGTTTGAATTCGCTTGTTCTTGTTCATTCTCTCTTAAATCAGTTCTTCATTTGTCTCTAAAAGTGACGACGCACAATCAATTCTTGTACAGATAAAAATTATATAGATATAAAAATTTATACAGATAAAAAATTGGACAGGAAAAATTTATACAAGTAAAATTTGAACAGATAGACAAAAAAATTGAACAAATAGAAAATAATTTGAACAGATAGATAAAAATTTGAACAGATAAAAAATAATTTGAACAGATAGTCAAAAAAAAGTCAACAAATAAAAAAAGTTAACAGATAAATTAAGAGATAAAATTGTCAACAAAATGTCATTCAAAACAAGTAAAAGGACCTCTCACTAAACTATTTCACAAATGATAGACCTTTCACCAATAAGAAAAAAGGAGTTGGCTTTCCTCCAGTCTGATCACCAATGTGTAAAACTCGTCGAGTACTATATGCTTATAAAAAAATCACGTTGATCGGATATCGATAGCTACGTGGTCAAATCAGTTTTGTATTAAAAAAAATAGACAATGAAAAAATAAACGGCTGACAAAAATCTGATCCGATGAGATAGCTATCGATATCCGATCAATGTGATTTTTTACAGGCATATTGTACTCGACAATTTCTACACATTGAATGTTCAGACTATCGAAATGGGACTCATGGTGGGCCCCCACGCGCAGTGGCGGAGCCAGGAAATTAAATCAGGAGAGGCACTTATTAATTACAATTTTAATTTTTTTTTCCATAACCAATAATAAAAAGATAATAATAATTTTTGAATTAATATTAAGTACAAAAAAATAAATAAATTGTTACAAAAGTATTTCACATAAAATTTTACAATTAAATTCGAGTAAAATCGAAATGAAAGTATTGCGTGTAACTAGTATATCAGGGACAATGTAAAAATGTCATATATTTAAGTCATAAAATAAATTATATAATGGTAAGATAAATCAAATTTTTACAAAATTTGAGTAAAAATTTCATATAATAATGATATCACGTCATTATTGACATATGATATCACTAACCACTAGTAAAGCAACATATGAAGAGTAAACTCCACATGCAAATATAATTAACACTCTAGTAATTTTTACACATATATATTGAGATTAATTATATTTGCATATCAATAATGATGGATATTACCTTTATATTAAGATTTTTTTACAAAATTTTCATACATAAAAATATAATTTGTTGTAGTCACTTCATTTTCAATGAAACAATCACTATTTATTTCATAAATTTAAAAATGCCTTTAACATTTTATTCTAAATATTATTTTTGTTTAAAATTTTATTTATATACTTCTTTTTTTTAAAAAAAAAAAAAAAGAGAGAGAGAAGAAAATTTTAGGGGGGGCACATGACTCCCCTAGGCCCCATGTGGCTCCGCCACTGTCCACGGGCCCAACGGTACCCTCCAGTCCGATCACGGACTGGAGGGAAGCCCAACCCTAAAAAAAATATACTGAACCTAATGCCTTAGACACCATCTAAATTGGATTTATTACCAATTTTCTCTAATAATTAATATTTTTCATTTTATTCAATTTATTTTTACCTTAGAAGTTATAAGTATAAATTAGGAAAAAAATACTTCTCAACTGTATTTTTAGAAACAAATTACAAAATCACGAAAAAGTGTATAACTTCACATCTTAATGTTTATATTGAATATCACTTATTTAAATATATTTTTAGAAGTATGCTAAAGTGATATTTCCCCTATAATTATGCCAAACATCCTAACATTAAAATAAAAATAAAATTATAAGTAATCTATATAATAAGGCAAAAGGGATTTTGAAAATATTCAAAATTATTTTGAGTGTGTTTGTTTTGAGGGATTATTCCATGGGATTGGACTAATAGTCCATTGTTTGATTCAATTTTTTTGCTCCAGATTAATAGTCCCTTATATGAGAAATTATTGTATCCTAAGGGAGAGGGTGTGATTATTTTCATGAGATTGGTATCCCATGGGACTAATGTGTGAAATGTCCATTTTACCCTCATATTATTACTTAATAAACAATTGAAAAAGGGTAAAATAGTCTTTTGAACATTTATAAATTATTTTTTTAGTGTTGTTAATTTAAAATTATATATCAAATAAAAAATATAAATTATAAATTATAAATTTAATTTAATTAAAAATAATAAATTAAAAATTACGGCCTTATAATTTTTTTAGTGTTGTTAATTGAAAATTATATACTACAAATTTAAAATTTTATATTAAATAAAAATTATAAATTATAAGGGTAAAATAGTCTTTGAACATTTATCCTTATCCAGTCCGTCCAACCAAATATTGGATTCACTAAAAATAGTCCAATCCAGACATCAAATCACATGACTAAACAAACATAGGATACAAATCCAGTCCAACCAAATAGTCCGGAAACAATGTATCCCAAGACTAACAGTCCGATGGATTACAATCCCCCTTTATCCAGTCCGTCCAAACAAACGCACCCTTTTGGTTTTTAGTGTTTTTTAAACATTGTACTATTATTTCTTGGATTTTTTGGTGAGAACCCCCTCCTATTGGACCTTTTTTGTGTAAAGGGTATAAAATAAATTAATGCTGTTAGAACTCCTCAAAATTAAAAAATAAGTTGAAAAGACAAGATTACCCTTCCATATATATGGGTAATAGTAAGCAGTTGAACTGTTAGTCTCTCTTATTCTTTTTTTTCGTTTGAAAACTATCAAGTTAAAAACTCTTGATTCGAAAACCCTCGTTCAAAAATTGTCAATTTAAGCATAATGAGAGATTTTTAAGTGCCATTGCCGAATGTTTCGAAATTATTGAACGATTTCATCATCTTCTATTGATCGTTACTTCTGAATCAACCATCACAAGTCAAAGAAGCTCTCTTTCTTTTATGACTTTCTTTCTTGATCGCCCATCCTCAACGTTGGCCGGCGACCACCATTTTTATTGTCAACAATCACCATCTCAAATTTGATGCCTATGAACTCATGTTTGAGATCAATAACTTCAGATCTGAGATAAAATGGCCTCATATATGTCCAAAAAATGATAAATTAATATATTACAATGAAAAATTAAGAGTTTTTTGTTTCTTTGTTCATAGATCTAAAGTAAAATTCGACTATAATTCATTTATCTAGTATATATTTTGTTTTCGTAACAGTAAAATTTTACTCTGGTTAATGAAAAATAAAGTTTGTTCTCTTATGCTCTGTGTATGCCTTTTTTTGGCATTGTGATGTTTTAATTTGCTTAAATGTCAGATGAATGGATTTTATCTCTGTTTTGGGTTGGTAATAATAGATAAAAAAAATTTTTATTACAATGTATAGATTATAATGCAAGTTTGTTCGATATTCATTCCCGTTTTTTGTTGCTTTTGATCTGAATTGAAGCCCTAGAAATGGTCGATTTTGATGCAATTTGGTGTGTTTGATTGATTTTGATTTTGCTTTTCTTGTTGCTTTTATGTGATTTAATTGCATTAATTTCGAAAGTAAGTGATAATGTAGATGCTTTATTGACTTATGTTACAACAAAATTCTAATTAATCAAGGTAAAATTTTACTTTCACAATAAAATTTACTGTTTCATTACAATGTTTGTGCATTTTTCCTACTTTTTTTTTTCTTTGGCCTCATGAATATTCTTTGTTTATATGTTAGAAATGGTAAACTTTATGATTTTGTTGAAATCAAATTTGAGTAAATCTAACAAGATTTTGATTTCTATGAACAGTGTTGATTGCGAAATTATTGTATGTTATATCATGCATTAGATCATAAGAGATGAGCCTATTGCAAAGTCTATGAAAGATGATGAAATTAACAATTTCCAAGCATCAATAGTGCATTAATTTTTTAATGATTCTTCAAAAGCATGGGGTGAGGAATAGTTCAACCTCAAAAGAAAAATAGCCAAGTAATAAGACCTCAAGGACGACGATGTAAATGACTTTTGAGAACTACTTTTTTGTATATGATGTGAATGATGAATTTAATTTTGTTTTTTTCTAAATGAAAGAATGTTAAAAGAGTAATTGTAGGTGAAAGAATGCTAAAAGAGTAATAATGATACATGTTATACTTGTTATGGATTATGATGGAACATTGTTATAGAACATTGTTACGGATAGAATACAATGATACAGTTTGTATTTTGTGTCTCTTGATAATATATGTAGTTGTGGTGTTATATTATTTTTATACAAAGATTGTGTTATGAGCAGCAAAGACTTTGTGTATTGTTGTAAATTTTGGTACAGATTAGAAATGTTTTCTTATAAAACTCACATACTTTAAAGTAAAATTTTTAGAAAACAAATAAGAAACTATAGCGATCCCGGGTTTACCCTTGTTGTACAGTGATCCGGACTTGTGTCTGTGGATGTTAGTAGTTGATTATTATCTTGTTTACATCCTTTCCTGCTTTGTGTTTGAGTTATAGGATGTGTTGGGTAGGTTTGTTACAGGTTGGTTGAGCTTAGGAACCAAAACTAGTTGCCCAGATTTTGGCCTGTCCGCTCGAGCGGAGCTTTCGACGCTCGAGCGGGGACCTTGTTGTTGCTTCTCCGCTCGAGCGGGGGTTTTGGCGCTCGAGCGGGGAATACACCCATCCAGTATTTCCTATGTAGTGTTGGGCGCTCGAGCGGGGGATTGGCCGCTCGAGCGGGAGGTTGTGAGTGGCGCTCGAGCGGGGAGTTGGGCGCTCGAGCGAGGAGTTGGGCGCTCGAGCGGGTGCCTATCTGCAGAAACTTCTGGGAGTGTGCATCCGCCGCTCGAGCGGGAGTCTGTGAGTGACGCTCGAGCGGGGGTTTCCACGCTCGAGCGGGGCGACTGGGTTTAAGTTCCGAGTTTTAGCTTTTTAAATCACTTTTTCTTGTTCTTTCTCTCTCTTACTTTCCCAAACACAAATTTGAGAGCCTCTCTCTCTAAAATCTTAACTTCTCTCTTAGATTTGATCTAGTAGGAGTTGTTTACTCACTTTTGGCCTTTACAAAAGTTGTGTTGATCGTCGAGGGCTACATTTTAATCTGAAAATTTCGGGATTTGGAGTATTTTGATTTTGGTCTTCATCTCCGTTGGAGCTCATCTTTTGAGGTAGGGATATCCTACTCCTCTTTATGGATTTTGTCTTTGAATTTTAGCATTTTGATATGTTGGGAGTTGTTGTGCAATTTTGAGAAAACTTTGGGCCTTTGTGTAATTTTACAAAAGTTGGGGTTTTGTTTTAAATAAACCTAGATGCAAGTTTGGCATAGAAAGATGAGTTAGATGATGGATTATGGATGAAAATGGAACCTTAGGGTTGTTTTGCTAATTATGGGAATTTGCCCTAATTGTTTTAATTAATTAATGCATATAATTAATTAAAAAAAATGAGGAATTGAATTGGGAATATTGAGATTGGAAGTGTATGGGATTAAAGGGTGTAGTTGAATTATTTATCACTCACCAAATTGAAATGTTGATTTAATATCCATTTGTGCATTTATTTTCTGTTTAGAAATAACTGCTTTGGGCTATCGGTGGAGGATAGTCGTGATTGTTGTAGACAATGCATGAGGATTAGGCAAACGGGAACTAATCAATGGAATGTGTCATAAGAGTGTGACGATTGTTAGAATACATTAATTTTATGTATTGATTGATTGTGTATAGAACCTATGTGTTTATATGCATTATGTGTAGAGGAGGAGATGTGGGATGTACTCCGCGGTTTAGGGGAAGATGGGGGATGTACCTCTAAACCGGATAGTGTTGGGAGGAGATGGGGGATGAACTCCGTAGATACAGCTCATATGCTTGTCTAGAGAAGTGAAGGTACAACTCATATGCTTATCTTTGAGAAGTATAGATATAGCTCATATGCTTGTCTAGAGAAGAGTAGATATAACTCTTACGCTTATCTTCGGTTGTGTGATATAGTTCTTATACTTATCTGCTGAGGTGTTGATATAGCTCATATGCTTATCGGTTAATGTGATAACATAGCTAGTATGTTTATTTATCGAAAAGGGAAAATGAGAAGTAACATAGACTTGTAAGTCATGTAATTGAAATGTGATATATGTGGATGTATCAGTGTTGACCATCTATCAGCTGCTAATCTTTTAGTCATTGTTCATAGTTGGTTTAGTATATTTCTACTGGGTTGTGGCTCACCCTATATGGGAACATCATTTTCAGGTACAAGTAGCATGTCACCTCCAAGGACATAGCTTGGGAGGTTAGAGGCGGACAGACTTTTTGTGTCTATGTTCTTTTGATGTATTACATGTATATTCAAGCCAAGAGCTTAATGTGTAAATGAGTTAGCACTCCCTTTTTGTAACCAAGTGTTAACTTGGAAAACTATAAGCCCTTAGGGCATTTGCTTTTGTTGTTAACATGTAATACTTTTTGTAATGAAACTATGATGAATAGATGAATGTTGGTCTTTTGTATATCAATGCATGCTTATATTGATGGATCTAATGTCATTATTTTGAGGGCGTTACAGAAACTACATAGACAAACATTCAACAACACAATAAAATTTTACTTTAAAATACAGTAAAATTTTACTCTAAAATAAAGTAAAATTTTACTTTTATGTTAAGAAAACTAATGTTTTACTATCTTTTAGACTAGAATTTTACTCCTATTAAACAAACTCCAACATAGTAAAATTTTACTTTCAATTCAGAGTAATTTTTCTCTGAAATACAATAAAATTTTACTCTGAATGTGAGTAAAATTTTACTTTTATGTTAAGAAAAGTAATGTTTACTATTTTAAGATTAGAATTTTACTCAAAATCTTCATGCTAACAAATTCCATTATAAATTCCTTTACATGAAACTAATCCAACCACATGAAAATATATATATATATATATTAAAATTTCAAATTCAACCACAAAGCAAATCATAAATTTGGATAGACAACTATTCAACAATAATAAAAATGTCTTTAATTGAACGCACAGTAGTGACCTAACACTTGTCATTCTTTACCTACACAAACTCAAATCATATCTCAATGGCATATTTACATAATGCAGTTCGGAAATCCTTTGCACCTCTAACAAATCTTTGACCTACACGAGTAATTTCATTCACCCATACAGAAGACAACAAAAGTCCTTTCTTCATGGCGACAAAACATAGGAAGTAAATCCATTTCATCATCAGTAATGTTGGATCTACTTGCATAACAACATAAGAGCTGGAACCATTTTTCAAATTTGCAATCAGTTTATAGTAAAAATTTACTGTCAATCAAAGTAAAATTTTACTATCAGTACAAATCCAAAAAAAAACACAAAAACACATAATACTAGAGTAAAATTTTACTGTCATTCTATCAAATAAAAACAAAGCACATATCATAATAAAATTTTACTCTCATTTTATCAAACAAAAACAAAGCACATAGTACCAGAGTAAAATTTTACTCTCAAACAAAAAACATAGCACATAGAATCAAAGTAAAATTTTACTCCTGAGCAAAAACAGAGCACATAGTACTAGAATAAAATTTTATTTATTTTCTATCAAACAAAAATAACTAATCAACAAAAAACAAAAACAAACAAACAAAATAACTAATTAACAAATCAACATTCCTGTCACGACCCAAACCCGCCCCTATAGGTTTAGCATCGTAACCGGCCAGTAATCCTGGGATTACCAAAGGCCTCTGAGACATATTGACATGATATTAGGGGTGAACAGAAGCAGATAACAAATATACAACATCCATTGAGCTGTGCAGACTTACATGAGACAAAAAAATTTGAAAATTTTCATATACATATTTATACATCATTCTTACATCATCATATATAGATTAGACAAAAAGGGACTTACCCCTATCTACAAAATAAACAAAGCCTTGTTTAACCAAACAAGAAAAACAAAACTTGAACTTTAAATCACATAGGCAAAGCCACTTGACATATCCAGAACCTCCACGGAAGGCACATAGGTTAGCTAACAAAAACAGATTCCAGGCAGACGCCTCTAAGCCTGGTCATGCGCTTGATCACCTACATACATTAATAATATAGTGAGTTAGAGCCCAGTGAATAATAACAAAGTAAAGGGTTTTAATGAATGATGTCCATACAGAAACAGAGTCTTGTACATAGAATAAATTCATATTCGTATTCTTATTCAATTCATATACAGAAATCAGAATTCATGCTCGATCATACATAGTTCATCTGTTAACGCTAACAGATCATTTACAAAGCATCTTAGATCGTACTTGTCAGTTCCATAGAGGAACCTCTGGCCGGGTAAGGATAACTTGTCAGTTCCATAAAGAAACCTCCGGACTGGGAATTTGTAAACTTGTTAGTTCTATCTAGGAACCTCCAGCCGGGTATAGATAGTTTGTCAGTTCTATAAGGAACCTCCGGTACTAGGAACTTGTAACATACTTGAATCATAGCATAATGTCACTTGTAATATACTTGAATCATAGCATAATGTAGTTTGTAACATACTTGAATCATAGCATAATGTCACTTGTAACATACTTGAATCATAGCATAATGTCATTTGTAACATACTTGTCAGAGTTGGACAATCATTCATAAAATAAAACATAGCATCTTATTAAACAGATCTTTTCTTACAATTTACAAGAAATTGATCCCATAGTCTCCTTAATTTCAAGTATTATATATAGATTCTACATGATTTGAGTATAAATTCCTTACCTTAAACTTTGATTTCATAATTTATGGTTGATTTCCTCTTGAATCTTCTTCCTCTGTTTAAATTTTTCTTAAGCTTTTCTTTCCTTAGTTCATCTTTTTCTTGAACTAAGCCCTCTCTCTCTCCATATATTTTTCTCTTCCTTAGAATGTCAAAGGATAGAATAGAATGTCAAGCATTAGTATACTCCAGCAGAGGAATACACGGCACACATACACACACACCACTTACTCTGCACATACACACTCCTTTGTACACACACCCACATACACTTTCAAAACTTTAAATCATTCTACAATTTAATTTATGGCTAAGATTAATTTAATTAAATAACACTTATTCTTAATAAATCTTGATTAACACATAATTAAATTAATCATAACTAATCACAATCTCACTTAATTTAATTAATCTAATTTGACTTCCATTAGAGCCTAATTAATTATATTTAAATTTATCAATCTGAATCAGATTTTAATTAAACTCCTAAAAAGCTCTAAATATCAAATTGAACTTATTCCTATCCTCAATTTTGGTTTCTTAAATCATTTAAGCCTTCAATTTCTTATCAGACTCACAATTTCGTCAATCAATTGCTTATCCAAATTAGGCACCTCATAAATGAATTTAATTCACAATAATCTTAATTCCTAATTCATATAATTTAATCAACTTCAATTTGGACCCAGTTAATCAAATCTTAATTTTATAAATCTAAATTGAATAAACCCCCATATGATTCAATATTCGAAATTAAAATAATTCAATTCGCCATTTATACTATCTTGAGCCCCTTAGGCTTTCACTTTCTAATTCCAAAAATTAATCCTCAATAGAATCATATATGAATCAATCTCCATAATTTTCATAAATCCCAGAGTAAATCATAATAATTGGCAATCAAATTTCAAATCTCCTTAATTAATTAAGTGCTAATCATTATACGTGATGGGGTCGTTACAATACCTGATCAAACTCGAACAATAATAAAACATATGATCGAAGCAAAGTCTCTAAAATTGGATCAACACTCTCAATCTTGATGAAACTCTCAAAATCTAATACAAATTTGTACAAATTTGAAATATAAAGCTCTTGTTGATACAGATTTCGAGATTGCTGGAGAACGCGTGATCAAAGCAAATTTGGTGAGATCTTCAAATTTTGAAATCGACTTTTTACGAGATCTTCACTGATTAAATTTTTACATATATGAGATCGTGTATATATGGATTAGATTTTCAAATATATGATATATATATATATATGAAAGGGCAATATTGTCCATAAAAAAAGAAAAAATTATGGTATGTCCTTCCTGAGCTACTCTCCTCTTTTTCAAGGACTTTTTGAAGCTAAATTAATTAAGTTATCATTTATCCTAGAAAAAAGTTCAAAAATGGGGGGTTCACCAAAAATTCCTTATTTCTTCCAATGCAATAATAAAAGTATTTGAATTATTAATTAGAATATATTTTTGGCAACATTAAAAATTGTTAATTGACTTGCGTTGGCTTTTTGGCTTTCGAAGGTTATTATTGTAATTGCGAGCGTGCCAGCAAGGATCAATCAGTCCTTACAGAAAATTAATTGCCAACTAATTATCAGACGATTGTGTTTTAGTTCTTTCAGCCTCAATGAAGAGGACTTTTACTGGTGGCTTGATTTAGGAGAATTAAGCAAAATAACAATTAAATGAAGAACAGCTGAAGTATTTCATAAAAATAAAAAACTTACAATGATCCAAACTCAGCCTCGTAGAGGTTTACAGCGACAATTTACTTGAAACTACTCCTATGAACGATGTGCAGTGCAGGAATTTAAAGTACAGGAAATGAAAAACTGGAAATGTAAAACTGGAAAGGAAAATAAGTATAATAAGATTGGTTTTTTGGATCTGAGTCTGGGAGTCTTTTTCTGGGCCTTCTCTGCTATTTATACTTCTCAAGGATGACCATCGAACTGTATTTCCAACCGTCGAACTGCTCCTCCCTGATCGCTGATCATGTTGCCTTATAATTAGCTCCACTGTGCCATCACTTGTAGTTAGGCTTCCCTCCTAAATTTAAATTTAAATGTGAGTAACCGTTGAAGCCACATCACCTTGCATCTCTTTGTTGATTCACTGCAACTCAGATCTCGTAATAACCAATACTAACTGCCACGTGTACGATCAGGATTGAAGACTTGAATAGTCTTCATGTATTACCTTTATTCTGCCATGCGTCGAATTGTAATCGGCTTGTACAAAATATATAACCAACATTACCCCCCGCACTAATATACCCAATACTTGGTGATATTAGTGGATCAAGGTTTTTTTATCCACGTCTTAGAACGTGCATGGCTTTGCATTCATCCAGAAATGCAACTATCATTCATCATCTGCATTAAACTCTCATTCAATCTTTTGAACATCCCCACCACCTTAGTATTCGAACAGACTGATACATTTTTTATGGTCGAATCAATCTTTTCTTCCATTGATCGAGCACACGAAGAGTCATTTGATGATGCTGTTCCTCCTCGAAAGAACCTCCATGCATTAATTAGCCACCTTTACCCACCTTTCTATATTCAGGTCATGGATGCCTTTGCAAATTATCAACCTTTGGACTACGAACACATTACCCTTAATCCTCTGATTCAGAAACTTACAAATATGGACATGGGAAGTTCTGCTTCTGACTCACCCTTGGACTACAAACAAACTGCTCTCAATCCTTTGATTTAGAAAGTCGCAAATATGGACATGGGAGGTTCTTCTTCACAACCCTCTACATGGGATAATGCTGTAGCTTCTTCTTCCTTTGGGACTTCTGACTGGACAAGCTGGTCAAAACCTAAAGTCTGCGATTTAAGGGAGCAAATCAACCATCACTTTGTCAAATTTACTGACCCATTAGAGTTCCCTTCCTATGCGCGAAGCTCGGTGGTCTATCCTTACGTGCCTATCGACCGTCGACGCAGTTTGGAAGAGAATCTACTTCTAGCATGGTACATATCCTCCATGCCTACAAAGATAGTGCACACTGCCCGACGCTCTGAAGAGGCACAAGGTTACAATCCATCGTTCTTGGCCC
Organism: Camellia granthamiana; assembly: GCA_036172215.1. Classification (NCBI taxonomy): domain Eukaryota; kingdom Viridiplantae; phylum Streptophyta; class Magnoliopsida; order Ericales; family Theaceae; genus Camellia; species Camellia granthamiana. Next base: position 5,904,884 of record CM069903.1, on the reverse strand, counting down.
AGAAGGCGAAGCTTTGCTCTTCTGACTGGCTCGATTATATTAATGCCCTTGTTCCTTCTGCCCTTGCTCCTCCTCCTGAAGTGGAGGCTTCCATATCTTCTCCTCCGCCAACTCCTTGCTGGACAGAGAGACTGAGGCTTGCCCTCTCTGAGGACAAGGTCTTTCGTCCCTACAAGCCTCCACCTTCTCCTACTCCAGCTGAGCGGAAGCAAGCCCAACTTCTGCTTGCGGCCTTCTCTTACTTGCCTTTTAATGTCCTTGAGGACAAGATCCCTCTCAAGAACCTTCGATGGGCTTGTGACATTCTGACTCGAGGTCACGTTCTCAACCCTCTTGCCCAAGCAAAGCTTCACATGTTTTTGGACCAACTTCCATTGCTCCTCCACTGGCATCGGACTTCTGTGGCCACTACTCAATCTTTGGACCTACTCTCATCCCTTCGAGTTCATGCCCATTACAAAGCAGAGAACTTCATTGAAGAATTTGAAAGCTTCAAGAATAAAGATTCTGCGTACTGGGATGACTTGGATATAGACGAGTTGGAACAAGGATTGAGAGAAACAGCATTCGAAATAAAGGCTGAAGAGCTCTTTTATGAAGTGAGAGCACATCAACTTATGCAGCCAATCTTAGAAGAAATAGAGGATAGAATAAAGAAAGAATATAAATTCATTGATCATAGTTGGACCAAATTTCATGATCTTGTTATTTATTATATTCCCTACTTTTACGAGCTTGAATTTGTACCCAAAGAGGGCCATTCAATGTAATTGCTTTTGCTTTAATACAACTAAGACTTTTCTTTGTTCAGCATTGTTTCATCTTGTCTCCATTTGTCTTTAAAGGCAAATTTAGGGCTTCGAACTGGACAATCCTATCCTTCGAATCTGGACTCAATCGTTTTAAATGAAACACTACAAAAAATCAACATGAACTTTTCCAATTTATGGAATAAAGTTGACAGTTTTGCTAATTTTATTTGGAATCAGTGCTTCGAATTTTAACAATCTTACCCCTTAAAGCTTGTTTTAATCATAACCAACATATGGCCATGGTTAGTATGATCAATCAATTTTAAATTGACCTTCTTTCCTTTGAACAACAGTCAATACTTTCAAAAATATGGAAGCTCTTTTTGAGGGCTGCACTGTTTTAGTTCGAAAAGACAATCTCTTTTTGTATATATATATAAACTAACTAATGGTTTTGATGTTTTGAATACCAATCCCCATCCTTAAGGGGTCTCAAGTTTTGCTTCGAAAGACATCACTCTCATCTAAGGAACTTAAAACAGGTCTCTAATCCCTTTAAAGTAAACAAATACTTGAACATTCTTACATCCTTAGGTATGGAATGTGTTTCGAAGTCAGCTTCTCTGTTTCGAAGCCGTTGTTATTTGACTTTTGGCGCCAAAATCTGGTTTCGAAGCCAAATATTTTACTTTGAAGTTGGCATCAACATCTGGGATGTGTTTTTCCCTCCAAAAGTATCAATATTGAAGGAAACTCTTCGTATCTGTACTTTTAGTACTTAATGAATCATGCGATACATTTTCCAGACACAGAGGTTTTTAAAATCCTTTTATTTCATGTTTTGAAATCACTCGCTCGTTTAACACACAAACCCTTTATCTCTACTGACTCTCTACCCCCTTTTCCAACTTCATCCTCTGAGAAAGCTTTCAATCAATGGCTTCTTCTTCATTGAAAGTATCAGTTGTAGAGCGCGCGAGCCCGTCTGTAACCCTGAAAATGATCATTGAGGCAGAATGTGAAAAGTACAAGGCCGGTGAGAAAAGCGCCATCGATGGACGCATCTTCATCCCTCGACGTCATGAGCAACAGGGCTATGTGCTTGGGCCCATCTTCAAGGAGATTCTCACTAAGCTTCCAGCGTTATATCCGCGTCTAGAAGACCACTGTCTCCTTTACGAAGGTGGTCTTGACTGGGGAACCTGGAGGATGAACCATCCCCACCGATACTGGCCCACGGTGAGACCGGAGTGGCAAGAATGGTATGATCGGGTTGTCCCTGCTAGGACTTTGGACCTTCAAGAGCTCTGCCTTCTCGATGCCCTTCGACTATCCAGGTTTACCATCTCAGAGGACCTTTTCTTAATTCTTACTGCTCTTTGCTTCTGGAATTCTGCTTTTAATTTTTTCCAATTCAGATGTGGGATGATGGCCCCTACTGTTCTTGATATTTGCTATCTATTAGGATTGTCTCCCATTGGTACCCCTATTGGACCAGATTATCCTGACTTACCAGTCCCCTTTTTCCCTCCCCTCCCTTAACTCATCCTACAATAACTTTGTCAAGGCTGAGAATAGAAGGAAGAGCCCTGTAACTGATAGGGAATTTTTTTCTTTCATACTATATTGGCTTTGTAAATTCCTTTTTTGCACTTCTTCTTAAAGAATCATGCCTGAATTTGCCCCTCTCGCCAAAGCCCTTGTCCTACAAAAAAAGGTAGCCTTAGCCCCATATGTTCTAGGTCATGTATATAGGGCTTGTTCTCTTTTCTGTGAAAAACCCTTAGATGCCAATCAAGGAGGTCCATTTTGGATACTTCAGCTTTGGCTTTTTGCTTATTTTGCTGAGCTACAGTCTAAGTGCCTTAAATTTTTTGAGTCAAACCCTCCTTCTCATGGCATGAGGCTAGCCAATGCTTCACTTTATCCTTCTACCTTTGCTTTTTACTTCTCTTTCTTCCACCAACTTCCAGCTTCCCTTCCTTCTTACAACTTTCGTCCCTTCGAACCCATTACTATTGGCCCATCTTGGTTGAAGAATTTTCTAAGTGATAGGCTCTGTGCTTCACCTCCTCATAAAGATATATGGGCTTCTATTCTGATCCCCAGAAAGCTATTTATTGGGACTATGAACCCCAGAGCCTACAAATGCATTACTAAGCCTTATTGTCCTGCTCAATTTGCTAGACAATTTGGCTTCTCACAAGGGGTCCCAATACCTCTCTGCAGTAACACCAATCTGAGTCTTATTAGCAGGGATTTAAAGGTTCGAAGGTCCAAACTAGAAGAGGCAACTTCTAAGTTTATACAGGACTTGATCGATTTTGAATATATCCCTTTCATTCCTCAAGGTAACCTATTGAAGAGGTACCAAAATTGGTGGCTGACCAACATGGAAGTATACTTGGCCATTGCTCCTCAAAACTTATTAATGGTGCTAGATGTGCCCCAATCTAAGCCCAAAGGAGCTAGAGTTGCCACTTCTTCCACTGTTCTTACCACTTCAATTCCTGTGCCTGCCACTACACAATCTACTTCTGCTACTTCCACTCCTCCTAAAGTTATTCGGGCTGCTTCTAAGAAAGGTATATACCCTTGTTTCTTCTCCTTTTTGCCTTTTTTTTTTATAATGCTTCTTAGCCTTGTCTTTAGTTCTTCTTTTGTGAAGGTGGTGCGCGTGCTTCACAGGGAGATTCTCCTCAAAAGACCCAAGCTTTACATCTCCTCAAGAGCAAACAGCAAAAGAAGAAAAGGAAACTCTTGCCTGATCCTGAAAATGGAGCACCTGAAGTTCAATCAGCAGCAGCAGAAGAAGAAGATCAAGAGCAAGAGACAATCTTACAAAGAAGAAAAAGAGCAACTGTCTCTTCTTCTGATTTGGCTCAAGATCCCACTCATTAGACAACTGCCAGAGTAGTAGTAGAAGAACTCACTTATGAGGAATCTGAATCCCAGATTGAAGAGAGAGGAATTGAGAAAGAGCAGGCAATACCAATACAGAGAAAAAAGAGAAGGAAAATGACTATTTCCCCTTTTGATTTAGTCGAAGACCCTATTCATGAGGCAGCTGCCAAGGCAGTAGAGCAAGAACATTCTAAGGCCATAATTGTTTTTGAGAGAGCTGAGAAGAGACGACAGCAGCAATTCTTAAGAGATGAAGCTGCTGCTGCTGATGCAATCCAAAGAGAAACTGTAAGGAAGCAGCACATTGCTGAGCACTATTCTCTTCGCAGCCCTCCCATTATTGTTACCACTTCTGAAACAAGTAACTTGTTTCATGTCTCTATTCTTTTCCCTTGTCCATTTCTTGGTATTTGAGACTTAACATTACTTTGTACTTCTTCTTTTGCAGCAACAACTACTGAGCCTATTCTTCCAATAAAGACTCCCTCAGTTTCAGTTGAAGTAGAACAAACTCAAGATGTGGAAACCATTCAAATAATTCTGCCACTTCCAGGCCCTATATTTCCTATACCCTTCCTAAGGCCAAGTATTCCTGCATCACTTTCTTTTGGCTTAACTCCATATCTTTCTTATTTGTCTTTTGATCTATCTCAATTTAATTCTCTTTCGAGCCTTGCTCTTCCTTCTCCTCCTAAGGAAGCTCCAGCTATTACCTTCTCTTCGATGGTAGCTGATTCCCCTATAGAGGGTGCTGGCAGCTCTCCAACTCGTAGTTTATTACCTTTGCCTAGTTCCAGCCCTTCTTCCATTGATTTATTGGTGGCTAGAACCATAGAGACTGCTGAACATGCTCCATCCATTTCTCCTATCCCTATGCAGTCCTCTGTGCCTTCCATCAAAGCCTTTTCTGCCCCCTTCATGTCCACAAATGAGGTAGACATTTTTGAAGTAAGACTAGCTAGTCTCTTCGACCTGCCTTCTACCCCTCCAATGGCTAGTGATGAAACTGAGCCACTAGTTTTGGCTGATTCCTTACTAGAAATTTTTGAGAGCTCTTCCTCCAGTAGTAAACCTTCTTCACCTTTAATAGACTTGAACAACTGCCTGGAGCTATTGACATCCTTTGCGAGGATTCCTTTCGAGGCCTTAGAGAGACCTATAATAAGAAATGGCTTCCTTAGTGCTGCAAGATTGTTGAGCAATCTGGCATGACTGTCTCAAGTCATTTATCTCAGGCAGCAGCCACTATTGACTTCTATATCAACATTTGCCATGCTGCCAAGGCTGCAGAGGAGAAATTGGTTGAGGATCAGAGCTTTGTTTCCACAGTGCATACTGAGGTATCAGAACTAAAGGAACAACATTCTTCTATCTCCCACTTTCGAACTCAACTACTGAAGAGGAAAGCTCAACTTGAGGAGGAGCTATCTACAGTGAACCAGGCCTTAATCCGAACCGACACCAAACTGCAGATCACCAATCAAGGACTGGCTGACCGAAAACAGGAAATGACCACAGCCATCCAGTTGTTCTCATCATTTAAGAATAGAACATCCATTGTAAAAGAACAACTGAGACATTATAATGATTTCTAGGCCAATTTATGGCAGAATGTATTCAACTCTTTATGAAGAACAAATTCTTATTTATCATTTGAGTATTCTTGTGTTCTTGTACTTAGTGTTTCTTTTATTCCTTGTGTTTCCCAAATGGTTGGAAAATAAGGCTTCAAATATCTGCCATTAATCTTTTTGGGATGTATGTATCCATTTAAATTTCTCAAATGGTATGCTCCAAAAGGCAGGACTCTATGAATTTGATATGGTCCTTCCCAATTAGGTGACCATTTGCCAAACTTATGGCTTTTAATCCCTATTGGGAGTATTGTCTTCCATACCAAATCACCTTCATCAAAGCCAATGTATTTGACTTTTTTATTATAGTTTTTTGCTGCTTTCTTCTTTTGAAAAAGAATGCTATTTAATGCCAGAATTCTAGCTTCATCTACGCTTTCTAATTCCAAGTACATACTCTGATAGTATTGCTCAAGATCTAACTAGTATTGGCATCTTACCCTCAAGGACTTAACATTAATTTCCACAAGTAACACTGCATCATGCCCATATACTGAGGCATAAAGAGTGACTCATGTGCTTGACCTTGGGGAAGTTCTATAAGCCCACAATACATCCAACAATAAGTTATGCCAATCCCTAGGATTGTCTCCCACAACCTTTTGTATTCCTTTTTTCAAGGATTTATTGGATGATTCAGCTTGACCATTGGCTTGTGCATAATAGGGGGTGGAATTAACAAGGCTAATTCCAAACTCTGCCATAAAAGACTTCACCATTTTCCCATCGAATACCGTCCCATTATCAACAGTAATAGTCTGTGAGATCCCAAATCTATGGATTAAATCCTTAATGAATCCAATGACCTCAGTTTGGTCTACAGCTTTGTATGGCTTAGCTTCGACCCACTTAGTGAAGTAATCAGTGGCCACCAAAATGAAACAATGGTGCTTCGAAGAAGGTGGGTGTATTTTCCCCATCATGTCCATGGCCCATCCTCTAAATGGCCAAGGCTTCACTACTGCATGCAAGTCAGTTATGGGCACATGCCTTATTGTGCCATGCTTTTGACATGCCTGACAACCTCTTGCATATTCTATGCAGTCTTTAAGGATAGTTGGCCAATAATAGGAATGCCTTCGAAGCAACCATCTCATCTTCACACCAGGTTGATAAGCACCACAGATGCCTTCATGAACCTCAGCCATAGCCGTCAATGCTTCTTTTAGGCCTAAACATTCCAGCAATAGACCATCTCCCCCCTTTTTGTAGAGAGCATTACCATATATCATGTATTGCATAGATTGCAATTTAATTTTTCTACTGGCCTTTGAAGATGGGCCAACCAAATACTGCATTATTGGATGCCTCCAATCTTGTTCTTGTAAGTCATTATGATTGACTTCCAGGACCACATTCCTTTTATTTAAAGGTGGTATTAATTTCTGAAATGTTGTTTGGCTTATGTCCCTTTGAACATTATCCCTTCTCTTGAAATTCGAAACTTTCTGAGCCATATCATTAGCTCTATTATTCAAGAATCTTGGGACATGAGTTACATTTGCTATTTGAAATTGAGAAAACAGATGTAATGCAACAACATAGTATGGCAACATGCTTATACTTTGACATTTGAAAATCCCTTTCACTTGGTTAACCACCAATTGAGAATCTCCAAATATGTCAACTGCATGCACTTGCAATCCAATAAGAATTTCCAGTCCCACTATTAAGGCTTCATATTCAGCTTGATTATTAGAAGAAGTAATCTCATCCACTCTGAAACCATGTGTGGTTTCTACTCCTTGTGGTGATTTAATCACTATACCAATTCCAATTAGGCCATTGGCTTTTGATCCATCAAACCACATTTGCCATGGCTCAACACTAGCCATACCAAGTTCCATTATTTCTTGGCTTTCTGTTTGAGATGGATGGTCTGCCAAAAAATTAGCTAAAACTTGTCATTTTACTACCTTTTGGGGAGCATATTCTAAATGAAATTCTGATAAGGCTAGTATCCATTTGCCAATTCTTCCCCTCAACATAGGTCTAGATAACATATACTTAACCAAATCTGTGGTTGCAATTACCAAGACAGTTGTAGGCAAAAGATAATATCTTAATTTCATTGTAGCAAAATACAATGCAAGGCACAGCTTTTCTACAGCTGAGTATTTACATTCACAAGAATTTAAAAACCTACTAAGGTAATAAACAGTTTGCTCCTTGCCTTCTTCATTGTCTTGGGCTAAGAAAGCTCCCAATGAATCCTCTGCTGCAGCTATGTATAACTTCAAGGGCTTCTCACCCTTTGGTGGCATCAGCACTGGAGGGTTGGCTAAGTAGGCTTTGATTCTTTCGAAAGCAATCTGATGCTCTGCTGTCCACACAAATTCTTCTTCATCTTTTAGCCTTAACAAGGAAGAAAAGACTTTAGTTTTCCCTGCAGTGTTAGAAATGAATCTTCGAAGAAAATTAACCTGTCCAAGGAACTTTTGTAATTCTTTCTTACTTGATGGAGGTCTGGCTTCTATGATGGCTTTGGCTTTATTCTGGTCAATCTGTGTTCCTTTCTTGTGTACTACATAGCCCAAGAAGTTTCCAGATGATACACCAAAAACACACTTAAGAGGATTGAGTTTCAACTTGAACTTTCTCATTCTTTCAAAAGCTGCTTCTAAGTGAAATAGATGCTCCTCCATGGATTGGGATTTCACTACAATGTCATCAATATAACACTCTAAATACCCTCCAATGAGGTCATAAAAGATAGTGTTCATAGCTCTCTGATATGTAGCTCCAGCGTTCTTCAGGCCAAATGGCATTTTAACCCATTCGAAGGTGCTAATATTCCCAGGACATCTGAATGCTGTCTTGTGAACATCTTCTTCTGCAATGCAGATTTGGTTATAACCAGAGTGCCCATCCATCATTGATAAAATTTGATGCCCTGCCAAACTATCTACCAAAAAATCCACTATAAGCATAGGATACTCATCTTTGGGAGTTGCTAGATTTAAGTTTCTGAAATCAATACATACCCTCATTTTACCATTTTTCTTAACTACAGGCACAATATTGGATAGCCATTCAACATACATGGCTGTCCTAATAAAGCCTGCCTTGAGTAGTCTAAGAATTTCTTCCTTAACTTTCTGAATCACTTCCGGACTCATTCTTCTTGGTTTTTGCTTGTATGGCTTGAAGTTAAGCCTCATAGGGAGCCTATGTTCCACTAATGACCTATCCAATCTTGTTTGTTCATTATAAGACCATGCAAAACAATCTTTATATTTCTTCAGAACAACCAACAACTGGTCCCTGTCCAAAGCATTCAAACAAGCACTTATATAGATGGATTGTTATATAGAACCTTCCCCTAAATTTACTTCTTCTAAGGGGTCTTGTATCTGAGAACTTACTGAAGCTTCTTCTTTGATCCCTTCTGGCTTCAAAGCAATTTCCTTGCTTTGTTCTGTTCCCAGATTCTTTGATTCAACATCTTTACCCTCCTCCTCATAGACAAAGTCTGTCCATAAGGCTTCTTCTTCCTGTATCTCCTGGACTTTTGTTTCAATGTCCAATGCACAGTATTTATCAAGGGCCAAAACTCTGGCCTGTTGCTGCTTCTGCTTGCAGCCAATTATCATGGCTTCTTGCTCTTGCTCTTGCACTTTCTGGACTATTGATTTTACATCCAATATTGAAAACTTAATTAGAGCCAAAGACTTGGCTTCTTGTGCTTCATCTCTTTGCCTACAACCAAGCATCATTGTCATACTTAACGACAACCTCTTCATCAGCACTTTCCTGGACTAAGTGCTTCAGGTGTGTCACCTCCTCATCAGCCGTCACTTCGGCTGAGCCATCAGGTTTCCTCAGTAGACTGAGCGATGTCATTCCCTCAATATACAATTTGGCCTCTGCGAAGTCTGCACAGGCTATGAAGGGTTGAGGATCTACATCAATTTCCTCTGTCTCTCCATTGCCCAAGGCCATCATTATTTTCTGATGCAAAGAGGAAAGCACACATTTGTTAGTGTGGATCCAATCTCTGCCAAGTAAAGCATTGTACTTAGCATTGTTGTCGATCACGAAGAATGTCGTCATGCAGTCCCTGGTTCCTACACTCAGGTTGATGGGCAGAATTCCCTGAGCCATCTGTTTGTCTCCAGCGAAGCCAACAATGATTGTGCTGGTTGGGATTAACCTGGGGTTCCTTTTCCCTTGTTTCTTCAAGGAAGATTTCGGTAGTAAGTTCACCGCTGCCCCGTTATCTACCAAGACTCGGTTCAATTGTATCCCATCGAAGAAGGCCTTGATATACAAAGGCTTGACATGCTATGTCATAGAGTTCGAGGTGTACTCAAAAGGATATGAGAGGTTAATACTAACCTCTTCTTCACTCTCATATTCAGTTTCTATTGGGGTAGTCATTTCGAAATTATGTTGCACCATACTCACTTGTGAGTCTTCGCTAGAGACTGGAATTGGGTCAATTTCTTGCCCCTCTTGATCCTCATCTCCAGCTTGGAATTCATGTGGTAATATGTGTACCATATTCACTGATACTGAGCCAAATTGAATGGCCGGCTGTGCCTGTTTCTTCTCTTGGCCACCTTGTTCAGTCACTTCAGAAGCATCTTCCATGCTGCATTCTGGCAGCTCATTACTAACAGATTCTTTCGAATGGTCTTTTCCGACTGGCTTTTCAACCAAAAATGTTTGTTCAGCCATGAAGGCTTCGAACATTTCTTCCTCAACCATTCCTTTCTTTTGACCTAGGCCAACTTCTTCTTTTGTCTCGCTATCACTCTCCATTAAAGCTTTCTCCAATCCTGCTAGACTGGACTTCTCTCTGGCTTTTAGTTCAGAGTGAATTTTGGCCAATTGTTCTCTACTACAACCCATTTTGTCATGTAGAGTTGGTTTTGGAGTATGGTCTGACTTTGGATTCTTCTTTCCTTCTGTCTGGACCAATGAGGAGCTTTCTCCACTTTCTTTCAGGTTTTTCTGGTACTGAGTGTACCTACGCTGAATCTTCCTTCTTTGTGATCTAGAAATTACGGGGACCATATCTGGTTCCTTTGTTTTCGGGTATTTAAGCAATACCCAATTGTTTGGAGCCACCAAAGGAGGTTTGACCATCCTACATTGGTTTCCAACAACATCTCTCTGGGTGGACACTTCCCTAGGTTTGTTCTGCATCACAAACCAATCTGGAACTCCAGGTACCCACGAACTTACTGACTCAGCTGTTGAACTGTTTCTTTCCTCATTCGGGGCTATCTTCGAAGCTAGCTGCCAAGGCCACTGCTTGGCCCTAGCTTCATGTTTTGGGCCTAACTCAAACCTTTGATAAAGGTAGCCACTTTCTATCCTGCGTGATGCTAGTCTAAGGGGCCAATCTCTAACTCTGATCCCACAAACTGAGCCCCTCTCCGACCTCCTTTCAGAATGACTGCTCTCCATTCTGTAATAGTTAGGTGGCCTGGACTCATATAAAGGCCTCTTGACTTTAGAATGCATTCTATCAACTGTTGGCTCAACCATTAATGGCTGCTGCCTAACATTAGTTGGGTATGACCTTTTGTTGTGAGCACTGGTTAGTTTAGGACGTCTCTGCACATCCCTGTAGTATTGTTTCCCATCAATCGGGAGCCCTTTCAGCCACTTATAGCTCAACCTACACCTGAGACACATTCTTTGGATAACTGCTGCCTTCAAGGAATCATCATCCAGTGTTTCTTCATCAGAGTCTTTTCTCTGACTTGTAGAGCCTTGTCTAACAACTGGCAAACTTCTAGTGTCTTTCTTAACAGTAGCCTGGCTGGCAACATGCATTTGCACATTGACCTCTTCCAATTCCTGCGGAGATAAATTCTGGAAGTCTGGTACAACAACATTAGCTGCACTTTCTCCAAGTTCTGGAAATGGATTACTGTCGATCCCCATGGCCTTTTCTGCTTTAGCTGAGAATTTTAGACTTCCTTTCCGAATTTGTTCTTAGATCCTGTCTTGAAAAACAATACAATTTTTAATCGAGTGAGACCAACAATGATGCCATTTACAATATATTTTTCCTTTAAGTTCATCTGGAGATGGAATTTTGACTCCTTTTGGTAACTTAAGGAAGTTGGTCGCAAGCAAATAATCAAAAATGTCATCTGCCTTAGTTAAATCGAAAGAGTATTTCCTATGAAGGTTTTTCTTTTTAAACTGTTGGTCAATTGTTGTATCCTTATGAATTAATGCTTCACATATCACAGGTTCTTTCTCCACAATCTCTGCTGCATCGATCTCATAATTAGGATCTCTATAATATGTCTTGTACGAGGCATTATTTCGATCTTGCTCATCCTCTAATAATGCTTCGTACCTAGACACCTTATAAGTGAGTTCCACTAAGTCTCTGAACTCAGTTAAGTCAAACTTCTTTCGAAGCCTAAACTCTAAGCCATTCTGAGCCAATCTCACGAATTCTAGCTCTGGTAGGATGACTCTACATTTATTTCGAGCCCTTTTAAATCTGGCAATAAACTGAGTAGCCTTCTCATCAGGCCTTTGACTCAACCTTGCCAAGTCTGCTATGGAAACCTCTACCTCCGATTGGAAGAATTGAGCATGAAAAGCCTCTTCCATTTGTTGCCAAGTCTGGATAGAGCCAGGTGTAAGGTTAATATACCATACAAATGCTCCCCCAGTTAAGAAATTTGGGAATAACCTTAACTTCATATAGTCAATATTAGTAAATTCACCGCATTGAGCAGCAAACCTAGCAATGTGCTCCACTGTTGATTGGTTTTCATTCCCATAAAGAAGGACAAAATCTGGTATTCTGAAACCTCTTGGGTATTCATATACCCTGTCTACCCATTCTGGGTATGGTTTTCTGTACACAGGAGTCTGGACCCCCTGAGCCATCGGTCCATACATCTCTCTAACAATATCAGCAATTTGGTCCCTAGGGACCATATTTTGTGCCTGCTGAACCACTACTAGAGGAACAAACACAGGATTTGGTGGGCAAACTTATGTCTGTGGTCCTCTTGGTCCATAAGGTGGCATATTTGGGACTGGTTGTCCCCGTGGTGCAGGTTGCTGTTAGGGGTGTGGGTAACCCCTTTGAGCCTGTCCTGCGAAAAGACCTGCAAAAGGTGCTGGAACTGGTGTTGTGTCTCTTCTATTTGTAGGAAAATCTTCCAACCCCCCGGGTATGAATTCGAATAAGGGATTAGTGAACCCCCTCGTGCCAGATATGGCTTCGAACATTGGATTTGGAGCCATTCTTATGCCATTTTCTTGTACTGGGCCAGATCCTCCAATTTGCATGGCTTCACTATTAAGCACTGAGGCATTTTGACCCGCTATAGGCCTCGAAATAGGTTCGTACCAAGAGTGAGGTGATGGTCTTTCATAGTTTTGATTACTAGTTTGACCATTAGAATGTCCATTAACTTGCATAGGCTGTTTATCTCTAGCTAATCTTTGCTGAGGGATATTTGAAACTTCCTCCATGTGTCTTGCATTTGTTGGTTGGTGGGTATTCATTCGATCCAAGAAAGATGTTGCCCATCTTTTCCATTGTGTTCATTAACTGTTGTCCCATAGCATTTACTAGGCCACCCTGTGGATTTATTGATTGAGTAGATGGAACAATGGATGGTCCAATTCCTTGGCCTCGTCCAATATTCTGAACATGTGGTAGTTGTTCCGAAGTGCTGGTCTGTTCGACCATAGGTTCTGATGAACTGGGTGCTTCCACAGGATGTGTTATCACATTATCCTCTGGATTAGGTATTTCTACTTCTCCTTCCACGCCTTCTTCCAAGCGTTCATTTTCTCTTTGTCTCCTACGTCTAGCCATTTCAATTGGTCCCATTAGGCGTGCCAAAAATATATGTTAGCTTTTTGGCTGTCGAAGGTTATTATTGTAATTGCGAGCATCCCAGCAAGGATCAATCAGTCCTTCCAGAAAATTAATTGCCAACTAATTATCAGACGATTGTGTTTTAGTTCTTTCAGCCTCAATGAAGAGGACTTTTACTGGTGGCTTGATTTAGGAGAATTAAGCAAAATAACAATTAAATGAAGAAAAATTGAAGTATTTCATAAAAATAAAAAACTTACAATGATCCAAACTCAGCCTCGTAGAGGTTTACAACGACAATTTACTTGAAACTACTCCTATGAACGACGTGCAATGTAGGAATTTAAAGTACAAGAAATGAAATACTGGAAATGTAAAACTGGAAAGGAAAATAAGTATAATAAGACTGGTTTTTTGGATCTGAGTCTGGAGGTTTTTTTCTGGGCCTTCTCTGCTATTTATACTTCTCGATGATGACCATCGAACTGTATTTCCAACCGTCAAACTGCTCCTCTCTGATCGCTGATCATGTTGCCTTATAATTAGCTCCACTGCCATCACTTGCAGTTAGGCTTCCCTCATAAATTTGAATTTAAATGTGAGTAACCGTTGAAGCCACATCATCTTGCATCTCTTTGTTGATTCACTGCTACTCAGATATCGTAATAACCAATACTAACTGCCACGTGTACGATCAGGATTGAAAACTTGAATAGTCTTCCTGTATTACCTTTATTCTGCCACGCGTCGAATTGTAATTGGCTTGTACAAAATATGTAGCCAACAACTTGATAATTTATTAATAAAATAAGTCATTTGTTATGAAATTAAAAATTTTAAAAGATAAAATGTAATTTCTAAAATTACATGAGCTGTTCATATTTTAAATAAATCAATGTGTGTATTTATAATTTATCCAATATTTTACTTTGGATTAACTTTTGAAAAGCTTATTTGTTACAATAATAATGGGGGTATTTGGCAACCCAAGTTTGAGATTAAAATAGCCTCCAACATTAAAAAATTCATAGTTTCAAATAGTATCCTAAACCAATGATTAAAATAAAATAAAAAACAGCTCGGCAGTGAAGCAGCTATACTGTCACGTTGACAGTGTAGTGGCAAGCTACCACGGTCATAATGGCAAGCAGTCCCATTGTTGGTAAATGACAATTTTGCCCCTTTAGACAATTTTTAAAAAAAGTGAGATTAAGGACAAATTTGTCATTTCAACCTCAAATATCATTTTAAACATATTTTTTAATATAATAATTAACCAAAAAATTCAACCCAACTGCCCAAACACAAAAACAAAAATAACCTACCAAAATAATTAAATAAGGAAAATGCCTGGTAGCTCGAAGCTACCAGGCTCGAATGGCTCGAGAGGGAGAGGGAGAGGGAGAGAAAGAGAGGGAAGAGAAAGAGGAGGCACCACCGCCACCGCCTCGCCCCGCCTCGCCGATCGCCGATCAGAGCTCGTCGCCTCGCCGCCGCCTCGCCTCGTCGCCGTCACCACCTCGCACAGAAGCTCCGATCGTCGCAGCTCCGGCCCCGACTCCTCCTCCAGCCATTTTTATGGCCCCCTCCCTCCTCCTCCTCCTCCTCCTCCTCCTCCTCCCTTCTTCTCTTCTTCTCCCTTCTTCTTCTCTTCTTCTCCCTGAACCAAAAACCAGAAAAAACCAGGAAGAAAAAAATAAAAAAATAAAAAAAAATTCGACACCAAAACGACATCGTTTTGGTGTCGAGCCGCGGTTTCGAGCCGCGGTTTCGAACTACGTAGCACGATCGATTAAATAATTAAAGAGCCAAAAAAAACAGCCACTTCCCAAACACACACACGCACAAAGCATGTTTTGTTTTCTATACCCAGAATACTACCTAAACTAGCAGCGGCTTAACAACTTCAGTCAAATACTATCAAACAATATCATATTATACATATTCTATGAGCGAAAAACCACCTCAATCTTCATAATTGTATACTTTTGGTGGGTTCTAGTCGTCTCTGCTTGGTGTATTTCTGAGAGAGTTTTCTGTATGAATAAGAGTCAATTTATTGCCAATCTTTTCGAAGCATGTAAAGATGGCAGATCAACCGCCCAACTCCATTCCCAAATCATCAAAACTGGTCGCACTTGCAACACTTTCTTTGCCACCAAACTAAACATTTTATACTCCAAATACACACCTCTCCACACTGCACGCAAGTTGTTCGACGAAACGCCTCACCCAACTGTACATTTACGGAACTCCATTCTCAGGAGCTACTGTAGAGAAAAACAATACGGGCAAACTCTACTTCTGTTTTGTCAAATGCTGTCTGCTGAAAAACCAGACAATCTAACTCTACCCATTGTTGTAAGGGCGTGTGCAAGGTTGCGGGCGCTCAAATTTGGGAAAATGATTCATGGGTTTGTTAAGAAATTTGATAATTTTGGTTTGGATATGTTCATTGGGTCGGCGTTGGTCGAATTGTATTCTAAATGTGGATTGATGGGTGATGCTTTGCGAGTTTTTGAGGAATATTTTGTACCAGATGTTGTTTTATGGACTGCAATGGTTAGCGGATATGAGCAGAATGGCGATCCTGAAAAAGCGCTTGAATTTTTCATCCGAATGGTGACAGTGGAGGGTGTTAGTCCTGACCCGGTAACACTTGTTAGTGTGGTATCAGCTTGTGCTCAATTGTTGAATCTAAAGGTTGGGCTTAGTGTTCATGGGTTTATGATTAGGATGGGTATTGATGCTGGCTTATCTTTGGGCAACGCATTATTAAATTTATATGCAAAAACAGGTGCTGTAATTACTGCATTTAGTTTGTTTAGGACAATGAAACAAAAGGATGTGATTTCGTGGAGCACTATGATTGCTTGTTATGCTCATAATGGAGCTGCTACTCAAGCATTAGACATTTTCAATGAGATGGTTGATAAAAGATTTGAGCCTAATACAGTTACTGTGATAAACGCACTACAAGCATGTGAAGCAAGTTGTAATTTAGAAAAGGGCAAGAAGATTCATGAACTGGCTGCTTTGAAAGGGTTTGAGTTCGATGTATCAGTTTCTACAGCCTTAATTGATATGTACATGAAGTGCTCTTCCCCTGATGGAGCCTTTGATCTGTTTAAAAGAATGCCCAAGAAAGATGTTGTTTCATGGGTTGCTTTGTTCAGTGGATTTGTTCATAATGGGATGGCATACAAGGCAATGGGGGTCTTCTGCCAGATGTTGTCCAGTGAAATTCAACCGGACTCTATTGCTATGGTGAAGATTCTAACAGCTTGTTCAGAATTAGGAATTCTCCAGCAAGCTTTTTGCCTTCATGGTTTAGTGGTTAAAGGTGGCTTCAGTGATAATGCTTTCGTTGTGGCTTCACTCATAGAATTGTACTCAAAATGTGGAAGCTTAGACAATGCTGTTGAGGTATTTGAAAGCGTGAATTGTAGAGATATTGTCATATGGAGCTCAATGATAGCAGGCTATGGAATTCATGGGCGGGGGGAGGAAGCACTGAAGTTACTTGATCGGATGGTAAGGAATTCACCAGTTAGGCCTAATGATGTAACATTCCTTTCAATATTATCTGCTTGTAGCCATGCTGGTTTAGTTAACGAAGGGATAAAGTTGTTTGACATGATGGTGAATGAATACCAATTGACACCTGATTCAACACATTATGGGATTTTGGTTGATCTGCTAGGCCGCAGTGGAGAGTTGGATAAAGCCATGAGTATTGTTGATCAGATGCCGGTGCAAGCTGGGGCCAATGTTTGGGGTGCTTTGCTTGGTGCATGTAGGATCCATCAGAACATCGATGTGGGAGAGCTCGCAGCAAGTAATCTCTTACGTCTAGATCCTAATCATGCGGGGTATTACATTCTGTTATCAAATATTTATGCTGTTGATGGGAAGTGGGCTAATGCAAAAGAACTTCGAACTTTA
This sequence comes from Camellia granthamiana, assembly GCA_036172215.1. Classification (NCBI taxonomy): domain Eukaryota; kingdom Viridiplantae; phylum Streptophyta; class Magnoliopsida; order Ericales; family Theaceae; genus Camellia; species Camellia granthamiana. The sequence continues at coordinate 5,887,836 of CM069903.1, read as the reverse complement.
ATTTATGGGAAGAAATTGAAGAAGATGATTGGGCAAAGTGTGGTTGAGGTCAGGAATTGAATCCCTAGCTTTGTAGCCAGCCACTGACAAATTTCACCCTGACTCTTGGCAAATTTACAGTTTGCTGAGAAATTGGACGTGAAAACAGAGTAGTGAATTTCAGAGACAGAAGTTGTTTGCAGCAGCCCAGACCAAAATCATGTGTCACATGGATTTTGAAAGAGGCAATAATCATGCCCCTCTTTTCTTAGGTCTAGATGATATACCTGCTTAAATAAGGGGTCAATAAAGGGAGATGTTAAGAGAGCCGAGGAAAGCCCTTCTAACTTATTTGTAAAGCCTAAATGTCCTGATTGAAAACTGAAGTGCTAATAAGCAGAAAAGAGAGGACCACACTTGAGTGAGGTACCAGGCTCTATACATTTTGAAAACCACTTTGTCAGCCAACCACTTTGTTTGGAAAATAAATCAAAAGGTGAACATTTTGTGGCTTCATTGGTTGTTACACTTTTGAAAGCGAGGCAAGCTTGGAGAGGTCATCAAGTGAGGAAAGATTAAAGGAGTCGAGCTTGGCATCTTCTCAAGCATAATTATTGTGAAAATGACATCCATAGAAATGAGTCTTGGACAATTTATTTATGAAAAATGCCGTCCTTTAATTTTTAAGGCTCTCCTTGTGATTTTATGCTCTTTTACATGCATATTTTGTCAAGAGGATTAGTTGTGTTGCGTAATTGTATAGTTCAAAGTGGAGATATTTGAAGCATTTATTTATTTATAATAGCAACTTTATAGTAATTATTTTTTCACCAATCAACTTTTTCCCTCTCTTTTAATATTTTATGCAGCACAGGGAAATAATTTTAAATAATTTGAGATTTATAACACTTTACCTTTCAATACTTGATATGAAATTCAAATAAATAAATAAACTTAATATGAAATTATCAAGCATTTTTTAAAGGAAAGATATTACATTTATTATATTTTGGCAACACCTAAAAAGCCACAATTTTTTGACCTTTAGTGACTTTTTTTCAAAATTATGTCAAATTTTTTTTAATTTTTTAGTTCGTCTTATATAGACGAATCTAAAAAGGCTTTTTTTTTTTAAAAAATTAAAAAATCTATTAGTATTACTTTTTGCTTATTTTTGTCTTTTTAAAATTTTTTTAATTGGTTGAATTGAATTGGAAAGCTAAAACTTTTTTTAAAAAATTATAAGTTCACTAAAAAAAATTAAACCCGAAAGGCCAGAGTACGTTTAGGAATAAATTTTTAAATTTCTTTTAGATCAAAAGTTTTGCTTCCCAAGCAAGGCAGGCAGACCACTTGTGTAACCATCCCCGCAAATGCAATCTTTTATCTCCATCCCAAACGAGGAAAAGACAAACCCTAGAATAGAACAGAACAGAGCAGAGGCCATGGCATCGTCGTCTCCATCCTTTCCTCATCAACTTCACGAGAGATCCGTGTCCATTCGAGTACTCTCAGTATGTTATTCCTTCATCTTGAATGCTTCTGGTTCTGGTGGCCGGAGAGGCTTCGGTGATTACTGTGGGGATGTATTTTTCTAAGTACCAACACGTGGCCGAGGTGGCACCGAAGTGTCAGCCGAGGTGCCACGTGTCGTGGTAGTTACGCCGAGGTTATCTCAGAGTTGCCGAGGTTATCTGCGAGAATACAGGAGTCCGGGGTTACCGCTGAAGATATCGGAATCCGAGATGATCAGATAAGGGGCAAGAGTCCTAGAATGAAGAAAGACTTCAAGATGGATAAGGATAGTATTCTTAGGGAGTCTATCCTTATCCCTTGTAGAGTCCAGAGTAAGTACTGAATGAGAGTCCATAGAAGTGAGACTTCTAGTGGGACTAGGACAGAGAAAGACTATAAAAGAAGGGCACCCCCGGCGGGTCTAAGGTACGCAATTTTGAGTCTTGAACAGTAATTTAAATACTTGTATTATCTTTGAGAGATACTGACTTGATCGTCGGAGTGCCCCCGGGTGGAAGAACCACCGCCGGAGCCTTTTCTTTCTGTGCAGATTGCAGGGTGCCATCTATTCTGCCTGTGTTCTACAGCTGGTTCACTAAGGAGGGCAGTGTGATCGGAAATTCACTCACACAATTTGGCGCCGTCTGTGGGAACGAAAGAAGAGTAGATGGCTAGTAACACGCAAAAGGAAAAGATTGGGGACGACACTCCTGCTGGGAGTGGAGGACCCGTCGACCCTAACGCTGAAGGAGGAGACCACAACGAAAAAGCTCGTGATCAGAATCACGCAGAGAAAGGCGTCGGCCAAGATGGCGACGCATCAAAGAAAGCGGACCAGGGCAAGTACTATAACGAGGACAACCTCCAGATCTGGAAAGACAGATGTCTGAGGAGGGATGAAGAAGTAAAGGAGACAAAGCCAGAAAAAGTCAACGGCTCGCCGAAGCGAGGCCGAGGTAACAATGGACCCAACAAACAGGAGACAGAGTTGAGGGCCAAGCAGGCAGTGACAACGGTGTTCCGAATTCCGCTCCACAAAGTCCTCGATCAAATTCGGAATCAGCCCTACTTCAGGACGCCGGCAAGGGCACCAGGAGAATTTATGGGAAGAAACCTTGGTAGGCATTGTGCCTACCACAATGAGGAGGGGCACCCAACTCAGGGTTGCAGAGCCCTTAAGGCACACTTAGAAGATTTGGTGAGGCAAGGCCATCTGAGAGACCTTGTGGATGAGGCCAAAACGAGGGAAGAACAGGCACGATTGCCTCAAGCACCAGCAGCCCCGCCACCGCCAGCGCAGCAACCACAGGCAGGCGGACCTCGGGTGGTTAATGTGATCCACTCAAAGGTGAATGAAAACGACATACGGGGGGAGACACAGAGGGTAAGACACCTGCAGCACGTCAACCAGGTCGGACTAAAAAGACCTCGGCCTGAAGAGTGCCAAGGACAGATGATAGCTTTCACAGAAGCCGACCTAGATATGGTTCAGCATCCGCACAATGATGCCTTGGTAGTATCCCTCCAAGTTGGGGAGTGCCAGGTGAAACGCATCCTGATTGATCAAGGCAGCTCCTGCGACATCATGTATGTCAGATGTTACAAGGAGTTAGGCCTTCACCCTGATGACATGGATCAGTCAAACGGCCCGATGGTCGGCTTCAATGGAACGCCGACATGGCCATTAGGCGCAACAAGCTTGGAAGTACAAGCTGGCACGAAGAAGATCAAGACAGAATTCATTGTGATTGACACGCCCTCGCCTTACAACATCATCTTAGGGAGGCCGTGGTTGCATGCAATGGGGGCAGTTCCCTCAACATTGCATCAACTGCTACGGTTCCCAACAGAACATGGGATTGAGGAAGTTAGAGGAGATCAGTTGCAGGCGAAAAATTGCTCCATGGCAGCAATGAAGTTAACCTGCAGCATTCGGGAACCAGAGAAGGCAGAAGTTGAAAAAGAGGACATGAAGGTCCTAGATGATGTCGGCAAGGAGCCGACCGAGAAAAGTGAAGAAGCACTAAAGAAGATCTTCGTCCAGAAGGGCGATGAAGAACGTTTCTTTCTTCTCGGCACAGGATTAGCCGAAGAAGAGGAAAGGGAGCTGGAAGCCTTTCTGAGGAAGAATATTGAGGTGTTCGCCTGGACACCTTATGAAATGCCTGGCATTGACCCCGATGTCACATGTCACAGACTCAACGTTGACAGGTCGGCCAAACCTGTAATACAACGAGCCAGAAGACCGACGTTGATGCACGTCGAAGTAGTGGAGGAGGAGGTGGACAGACTTCTGGAGGCCAAGGCCATCAGAGAAGCCAATTATCCGACATGGTTGTCAAACACCGTGGTAGTAAAGAAGAAGAATGGCAAGTGGAGGGTCTGCGTAGATTTTACAAACTTGAACAAAGCTTGTCCCAAAGACAGCTTCCCTCTGCCAAAGATCGACCAGTTGGTGGACGCCACATCTGGACATGGAAGGATGAGCTTCTTGGATGCTTATAAGGGGTATCACCAGATAGCCATGTACCCCCCGGACGAGGAGAAGACAGCGTTTATCACTCCAAAAGGTCTGTATTGTTACAAAGTCATGCCTTTTGGGTTGAAAAACGCAGGAGCAACCTATCAAAGGCTGGTGACCAAGATGTTCAAACACTTGATTGGCCGAACAGTAGAAGTCTGCATTGATGACATGGTCGTGAAGACCAAGGAACCAAAGGATCATCTTGCTGACCTAAAAGAGGTCTTTGACATACTAAAAACATATCGGCTCCGACTCAACGCATCGAAGTGCGCGTTTGGAGTCGGATCCGGTAAGTTCTTGGGATATCTAGTGACTAGAAGGGGCATTGAAGCCAGCCCAGATCAGATCAAAGCCATCCTGGAATTACAAAGTCCGACATCGGCTAAACAGGTTCAAATGCTTACTGGAAGGGCCGCAGCCCTAAACAGGTTCATAAGCCGAAGTTCGGACAAATGTAAACCTTTTTTCAACCTGGTGAAAAAGGCCGCGGATTTTCTATGGACAGAGGAATGTGAAGCCGCTCTGGCCGACCTGAAGAAATATCTTACCACGGCTCCAGTCCTCTCAACACCTCAACCTGGGGAGGAGCTGCTTCTATACTTAGCAGTTTCTGAGCACGCAGTAAGTGCTGTGATAATCCGAGAAGAGAAGGGAGAGCAGAAGGCTGTTTACTATATGAGTAAAACCTTGGCCGATGCAGAAACAAGGTATCTACCACTGGAGAAATTAATGCTGGCCTTGGTAATGGCCTCAAAGAAGCTAAACCACAAGGAGAAATTAATGCAGGCTCACAAGATAGTGGTTCTGACAGAACACCCACTGAAGTCCTTGTTGCAACAAGGAGACTTAACTGGAAGAATAGCAAGATGGGCCGTAGTTTTGGGCCAATATGACCTGGAGTTCAGGCCGAGAACAGCAATTAAGGGCCAAGTCTTGGCCGACTTCGTGGCCGAGTTCTCGCCAGAATACATCGAACATCGGGCTCCGTTGAGCCGAGATGAACGATGTCCAAACAAGGAAGGAGAAGCCCAGCCAAAGGCTAAAGAACCAAGGAAGGAAAAACTCAGACCCTGCAGCATTTACATTGGCGACTCCTTTCAACTTTTTGTTGATGGGAGCTCAAACCGGCAGGGGGCAGGGGCAGGAGTAGTGTTAATTTCCCCCGATGGAGAGATATTAGAGCAGTCCATTCGACTGGGGTTCAAAGCCTCGAACAATGAGGCAGAATATAAAGCACTGATTGCTGGACTGAAGCTGGCAGTAGCAGCAGAGGCAGATGAGGTAATCGTTTTTTGTGACTCACAACTTATAGTGAATCAAACTACAGGAGAGTTTGCTGCCCGAGATAAAAGGATGTCGGCATACGCAAAAGAAGTCATTAGGCTGGCAGACATGTTTCAAAACTGCCGACTTCTTCAGGTTAGCCGAGACGACAACAACCACGCCGACGCGTTGGCCAATTTAGCAAGCTCAATGAAAACCGGAAAGACGAGGACAATAATGATCGATTACCTATCAGGCCCGAGCATAGAGCCACCGAACACAATGCAAGAGGCATTATGTGTGGACATGGGACCCAGCTGGATGGATGCAATTATTGCATTCCTAAAAGAGCGAAAGCTGCCAGAAGACCAAAAGGAAGCACACAAAGTCAAATTGAAGTCGGCAAGATTCAGTCTGACAGCAGAAGGACATCTCTACAGAAGATCCTTCACTGGACCTCTTTTAAGGTGTGTACACCCTCTTCAGGTCGAAGACTTTTTATATGAAATTCATGAAGGAGTTTGTGGAAGCCACGCAGGGGGCAGATCGTTAGCTTACAGGGCCATTACCCAGGGGTATTGGTGGCCCTATATGCAAAAAGATGCAGAAGCCTATGTGAAGAAGTGTGAACAATGCCAGAGGTTTGCACCTTTGATACATCAGCCAGCTGCCGACCTGAACCCGGTTTCTAGCCCTTGGCCATTTGCCCAATGGGGCATGGATCTCATTGGACAACTGCCCCAAGCGACTGGGCAGCGGAAGTACCTACTGGTAGCAACAGACTACTTCACAAAGTGGATAGAAGCAGAGCCTCTTGCCAAAATCCGAGATGTGGATATGAAAAACTTCATCTGGAGAAACATCATCACCAGATTTGGGATTCCAAGAGCAATCGTTGCCGACAACAGAACACAGTTTGACAGCAAACTCATCAAGAATTTTTGCGCAAAGTTCAAGATAAAGAATTACTTTTCAACACCAAGCTTTCCCCAAAGTAATGGGCAAGCAGAAGCATCCAACAAAGTAGTTCTGGACGGAATAAAGAAGAGGCTGCAGGCAGCAAAAGGAAAGTGGGTAGACGAATTGCCCAGTGTGCTCTGGGCATATCGCACAACGCCGAGAAGATCAACAGGAGAATCCCCCTTCGCCATGGCTTATGGCACAGAAGCAGTCATTCCATTGGAGATCGGCATCCCAGGGATCAGAACCCAGGGAGTTGAGAACGGGACTAACGATGTGCTCTTAGCCCGAGATCTGGATCTACTAGAAGAAAGAAGAGAGAAAGCTGCAATCCAGCTTGCAGCATACCAGCAACAGCTTGCCAAAGCTTACAACAAGAAGGTCAATCCAAGGGATTTTCAGGTCAACGACCTAGTCTTGAAGAAAGTCGTCGGCAATAAGAAGGATCCCAGAGAGGGCAAGCTTGGCCCAAACTGGGAAGGGCCCTACAGAATTACCTCGGTGTTAGGAAATGGGGCATATCGGCTCGAAGATAGTGAAGGCAAAGCATTGCCTAGACCATGGAACACTTGTAATTTAAAGTTTTTTTATCATTAGATGTTGTTTGACTTTTTGCCGATATGATCAATGAAATCTTACCAGAATTTTCCAGAACTTATTAAACTATGCATAATGTTGTTTTTTGAATAATGAGAACCCAAGTGGAACTTAGGTTCACATTGGGGGCAGATAGAAGACAGTAATGCCTAGCCGAAGTTAAGCCGAGATGTTTAACCGTGGTTAAATCTAAGATAAAGTTTAACCGGAGTTGAACAGAAATTATGCTTAACCGAAGTTAAGCTGAGATAATTCCTTATCTTTACTTGTTGAAATTTGTAGCAATTTACAAGTTAAAGTTAAGCCGAGATAATTCCTTATTTTTACTTGTTGAAATTTGTAGCAATTTACAAGTTAAAGCTAAGCTGAGATAAATTCCTTATCTTTACTTGTTGAAATTTGTAGCAATTTACAAGTTAAAGTTAAGCCGAGATAATTCCTTATCTTTACTTGTTGAAATTTGTAGCAATTTACAAGTTAAAGCTAAGCTGAGATAAATTCCTTATCTTTACTTGTTGAAATTTGTAGCAATTTACAAGTTAAAGTTAAGCCGAGATAATTCCTTATCTTTACTTGTTGAAATTTGTAGCAATTTACAAGTTAAAGCTAAGCTGAGATAAATTCCTTATCTTTACTTGTTGAAATTTGTAGCAATTTACAAGTTAAAGTTAAGCCGAGATAATTGTTTATCTTCACTTGTTGAAATTTGTAGCAATTTACAAAATGAAGTGAAATTAAGTTTATTGATTCAGTCCCTTGTTAAAACTTGAGAAAAGTTTGTTAGTTAAAATTGTATATGCTTTATACTTGTTGAAGTATATGGAAAATTTACAGGTGAAGTCCTAGCTGAGATAAACCTGCAGATAATCATACCCGAGGTATGTAACTCCGAGGAGATTATGCGAAGGAATGAGTCATGCAAAATATCCTAAGTATACAGAAGCAATGAAGAATTAAAGACTGAAGCATTCAGATGAAAACAGTTGCAGTAAATAAAGGCACCATGGCCTAGCAAAAGTAAATCGTTCACAGGAAACAAAGAAAGGCACACCGGCCGTAAAGAAGAAGCTTACATTGTCCAGGGAACATCAACAATAAAAAAGAACAAAAAAAAAACATTTCAAACATCTTCAGCATTAGCAGGTGGTTGAACTAAGACCTCAGAGGACTCTGGAAGAACCACATCGGCATCTTTTTCTTCAAACTGATGGGCTGGTACCTCGGAGGACTCTGAAGGAGTCACCTCGGCATCTTTTTCTGCCGCAATCTCGGCATCAATCTCTGCTACCGTTTGACCAAGACTTTTTTCAACCAAGGGGACATCAAACGATACTTGTTCAGGAGTGGCCTCCTTTATAACCTCCTCATCTTCCTCATTAGTCAAGTCCAGGATTTGATCATCCTGAGGAAGAGAATTGGTCTCATTAGTATCTTTGGGCTTCCTTACTAGAGCATTGTCATCATCGTCGGCTTCAGACTCGGATTCCTCCTCGTGTTCAGGTTGACTTGGAGATGGAGGCGGAGGGAATGGCAAAGGGATAGCTTCAGCCTTGCGCCATGGCGAATCAGCAAGAAGATCAATTTTTTTGGCCAAGGACATCCAACCAAGGGAAAAACCCCTGTTGCATGCCTGCTTAACCTGTAATTTGTAGTCTTCTACAACATCGGCCATGCCTTGGGCATATGCCTTGTCATCGGCCGCCTTGATTTCGGCGTCCTTGGTGGCCAGCGCCTCGTGCAGTTCTTTTTCGGCCTGGGCAGCCTTCGCCTGAGCCTCTTTCTTTTCTGCCTCGGCAACTGTTTTAATGGCTTCAGCGGCCTCGGCCCTCTCATCAGCCTCTTGCTGAGCCTGCGTCGCAGCCTCGGCTTGATCTTCCAAAGTCTTCATTTTATTTTTGAGACTCTTATTTTGTTTCTGAAGGGCAGCGCACTCCTTCTCCATCTCGGCCAATCTTTCCTTGTTCTCAAAGGCCTGCATGGAGAGAGAGTGGGCGTATTGAATGGACTGAAAGAAAACAAGGCGGGAATTATTACAACATATTGCAAAATTTTATAAGTATAAAGAAAGTGGCAGGAAGACAAGTTATCAAACTCGAAGACTTACTTGGACAGAACGCTGCAGCATAAAGGCATAATTCTCGTACTCGCTCATCTTAGCATTGCGCTCAAGATCGCCTTCGAGAAGAACTGCAGTACTAAGCGCCACGCCGATATTAACGTTGTCGGCGCTCTCATGGGCGTAAACGGGCCTGTTTTCAAGGGTAATTTTAGGCTCCCAGGGAACCTTAGGAACTCTGGACCCCGAAGTCGTCGCAGACGATGACCTCGGCCTTTTCGACTGAGTGGATCCTGATGGCTGGGCTTCGGCAGGTCTTTTGGCAGGAGCAGAGGAAGTCTTTTTGTTCTCGGCTAGCTGGGAAATAGGTAAGGCATCCTCAACCTCGGCGTCAGTAGCCTTGGACTTTGGTTGGGCCTTCTTGATCTTTTTTGGTTTCGGTGGGGGCACCGTTTGGGTTGGTGCAGCGTCCACGTCGGTTGGGAGGTCGGCCAGAAGGTCCTACACAACTGGCTTCGGGCGAACCATTTCGGCAGTTTTTACAAGTCGTCGCCGACGCTTTCTTTCATAAATTGGTACCAAGTATGGTGCCGAGGTTGAAGGTTGATCGGCTGGATCAGAAGTTGAACCTTGATCAGCCCGAGATGTGGATGCGGTTTGAGTTACTACAGTAAGAGAAGAGGAGCTCTTTTTCTTCTTCCTCTTGGGAACGTCGGGAAGAGTTGATCTGTGTGTTGGAATGAAATTCAGTACCCGTGGAGCTTTTTGTTTGTCAATTGGCAGATCTAGTAACTTCTTCAAATCCTTGCCCAGAAAATAGGATTGGCGAAAGCTCTTTGGTGGTTTGCGGATGTCTGCAAAACAGAACATAGCATCAGAAACAGATAAAATTTTTGGAAAACTTGAAGAAAGCAACAGCTAAGCAGTTGACACTGGGCTCTTACCCTTGCCCTCCTTGACCGTTCGAGGAAGAGGGAAGAGATGGACTTCTTCATCTGGGCCGAATTCCCAATTTCCAGAAGCAATAAGATAATCGTCTCCAGCCCCTTTGTTGGAGTCTGGGAGGTCGGCTACGATTTTAAATTCGGTAGACCTCGGCTTGAGGTAATAGACAAAGCCTTTTTCTTTTAAGTCCAGGGCGCACATAGTATAGCAGTATTGGATATCGGCAAGAGTGATTCTAACATTCTCCTGCCGAGCTAAGGCTATGATACCATTAAGTGTTCTGTAGGAATTGATGGTGAGTTGCATAGGGTTCAGTGTGTAGTAGTGAAGAACTTCACGAAAGAGGGGATTGAGTGGGAGCCGAAGTCCGCATTCAACAAAGGCTACAACAGGGAAGGGCATTGTATTGTCTGTAGGCATGATGGAATCATCATCCCCAGCTAGCCTAAGGTGGACGTCCTCGGGAATAGAGAACTCTTGCCTAAAGTATTCGAGTTTGGTTGGGGTGTTTACCCTATGACGCCACATTCCCATGGTTTTGGTATAAAGGTATTTGACTTCAGAAGCAGAGTATTCTTAAAGAAATATTAGCACCTCGGCTTAAACCTAGGAATATACTGGTAAGGATTGTTCCAGTTTTTCCTAAGAATTGAAGGTTCTATAAGCAAATCCCAAACCTAAATCTACGAAAACAAAGATCGAAGGCACAGATCTGGAAAAGATACAACAAAGCAGAAAACAAAAAAGAGTCTCAGATTCAAGAACACCAAGGGCGGAAGACCAAGAATAGAAGAGAAATAGTGCAAATGTTCATATGTAAAATCAAGAAATAAAGACGCATTCAGGTGAATGATTCGCAAATTAAATACTGGAGTAGAACAATAATGGCAAGAAATTTCAGGGAAAATCAAGAACTGGGGAAGAAAAGCCAGTTGCTTACCAGAAAATGTGAGGCCGGAATGAGCTTCGCCGAGATCAGACGACGGGGGCAACAGTGGCGAAAGCTTCGCAGAAATGGTAGATGGAGATGGTTGCAAAGTTCAGAGCTTGGGGCAATGGCAGATTCGAAGAAGAGAAAGCTTTAGAGAGAGAAAATGTAAAGTATTCAAACGCAAAAGTGAAGAGAAAGAGAGAGGCAAACGTTTTTGTCCAAAACATGAAACGGCGGCAAAACAAAAGCAATTATTGAGCCTGGGTTAACGCATGCGTCAGACGGCGGAAGCAGAGAAAAGACGACCAACAGGCGCGTCGCCAGCACGGACCAATAAGGGAAAAACGCGTCAGTGGAACGGTTGAAAAATGGTGCATGACAGCTCATGCACATTGGGAGAGTTCGTGTGAATTCTTGTTCCTGAAAAGAAGACATATCGGCTTGAAGTGAATGACATCGGCTGGAAAGTTTCTAAGCCGACGTACGAAACAGAAGTTCAAATGTAGGTTCCATCATCTCAGAATACCGAGGTAATAGAACCTAGGGGGCAGTTGTGGGGATGTATTTTTCTAAGTACCAACACGTGGCCGAGGTGGCACCGAAGTGTCAGCCGAGGTGCCACGTGTCGTGGTAGTTACGCCGAGGTTATCTCAAAGTTGCCGAGGTTATCTGCGAGAATACAGGAGTCCGGGGTTACCGCCGAAGATATCGGAATCCGAGATGATCAGATAAGGGGCAAGAGTCCTAGAATGAAGAAAGACTTCAAGATGGATAAGGATAGTATTCTTAGGGAGTCTATCCTTATCCCTTGTAGAGTCCAGAGTAAGTACTGAATGAGAGTCCATAGAAGTGAGACTTCTAGTGGGACTAGGACAGAGAAAGACTATAAAAGAAGGGCACCCCCGGCGGGTCTAAGGTACGCAATTTTGAGTCTTGAACAGTAATTTAAATACTTGTATTATCTTTGAGAGATACTGACTTGATCGTCGGAGTGCCCCCGGGTGGAAGAACCACCGCCGGAGCCTTTTCTTTCTGTGCAGATTGCAGGGTGCCATCTATTCTGCCTGTGTTCTATAGCTGGTTCACTAAGGAGGGCAGTGTGATCGGAAATTCACTCACACAATTACATACATACTCATTGAACAAGTCCAAGAAGATCTCTGATTTCAGTTGCTGTGCTGTGGTGGGCTTTGCCATTTATAGTATGGGCGGTCGTAATTCCTCTTGTGGATTTTCACGTGAGGCTCGTTGTTTGGATACTAAGAAACCATCCTCCTGGCAGAAAAGCTATTCACAGATGCTTGATGGTAGATCATATATCAGTTTCCCTCCATAGGAAGATTTATGTGGTAGATGTCGTTTACCATGGGCCGAAGTTTTTTATCCCAAATCAGGTCATTGGGTTCCCTTCCTTCACCTTGACCAAACCCTAAAATGTACGGTTTCTTTTGTGGCTCTACATGACCTTGACAAGGTTCTAGTAGCATCATGTGAAAAAGATGACTTTTTTCACACTTACGACGCCACAACTAAATGCTGGGAACCATTGGATCATAAGATGAATGATCTCCCCTTTAATGTGAAATCGCAGTTACTGGTTTCGATAAATGGTCCTACTCCGGGTTAATATATGGATTGGAGGATGTTGTGCAGCTTAATTGCGAGGATGGTTCCATTAATGAGCATGCTCCAGTATTGCTTCACGTTGCTGGGGATGAGTTCTGCTTGGTTTGCTTAGAGCCTCTCCGTGTCAAATGGAGTCTAGTCCTGCTGCACGGTATCAAATTTCATGTTTCTAAACCTGTTTTCCGACGTGGCAGAGTATTCTTCGATGCTGTTGTCGGGTCTTGTCAACCCTGTTTTATTAAAATTCCGGTGATGATTGATGATGTATTGCTGACCTAAGTGCACATCTTTGATCAATATTAGTTTAGCCAATTTATAGTATTTCAAAAATTTTGATTGCTTAGAGAGATATCTAAGCTAAGAATAAGGCAGGCAGGCCTCTTTGTTGTTGGGTGAGAGTTGGGAAAAGCCTTTAGAACATGTGGTTTACGGGTCTAGACAGCCGTCAATGGGTTTTACATACGCGCTAAATTCAGTTAATATTCTGCAGAGTTTCTTCAATAATAATAATTTCACTAAGAGATCTTTACAATTACCACAGTTGAGCCTCATCTATTCAATGATATGTTTCTGAAAAGCAAAACATGAAAGTTCATCTCTAAAATCAAAAGACACAACAGATCAAGTGAGACAAATTGAAACTCAGGCTTCAAGTACAACAACTAAGATGCTATCAATTAACCAAACTGCTGCCATCTTGGAATTGGATCTTTTACATCTAATTGGGATCAATCCATAATCTGTACAAACATTTCAGCATGTCTGCTTCTTCTCACAATGCATTAGTACTTCCAGTTGGGTTGGAACGGGTTTGACGACTGTCGACTAATCGGCATTCATAGTCTCATCTGCAAATGGGCTGATTCCACTTTGGTTCACTCTAGCCATCAGAATTCCACCTTGTACCCTACTTCTGGCAATTTCAGTGCCTGGTGAGTACGCTAAGTTCCAAAGATCCGGCCACATCATGGATGATGATTAAGAAAACTCTCCTACCCAGTTTCAGTTTTTGGTGAGTAGGCTAAGTTACAAGATCCATCGTTGCCGCAAATGAGAAATGAGCAAATTCATAAAAATATTATCTTTTACGCAGTATCCTAGCGAGATCTCTCACCATTTGAAATCCTGACAAATGAAGCAACACAAGTGGAAAGAAGAAGGTAATCATCCCAATAGTACCAGCCAAAGAAATGGCAAGAAGCTCTTGAATTTTATGGAATCTGCAAATAGACAAAACGTTTAACAAATTAAATAATATGAGGATCTCTAAAGAAAGTACTAGAAAACTTACTAAAAAGAAAAAGAAAAACAACCTTATGGTGAAGACGGAAGACAACACATTGCAAATCATCTTGCAGGCGACAGTCGTAGTGAAGCCAGATAAAATGCAACAGAGAAGCAGAAGCAAGAGTGGACAAAGTAATGCAGCATAATCAATTACACCTGTAAACATTTCCAGAAGTTACTTAAAAAACAAATCACTAGTGGCAAATTCGCTTTACAAAGCATTTATCAATTATACTTTACCTGATAGTTTCTTCTGAAGGAGATGGAACAAAATTAATACTGACAAAGCAGTTGTGAAAGATGTTGAAAGTGCCTTGGTTAATGCATAAACATTGTCAAGATAAAGAAACCAAAAAAAACAACTCGTGGACATAACAAATTTCTCTCTGTGCATTTTCTTCCTCTCCAGTTATAAGAAGAAAATAAAATTGAAGCATACCAGTCCCTGAGCTCCAAAATAGAACTTGGAGATGAAAAGCCAGTCCAGGATGGCATTTAAAGCAGTAGCACCCACACTGACAAGAAAAGGTCGTTTTCCATCTCCAAGGGCATAAAACACCACAACAAGCAACTCTCTGACAATGTAGAACGGTGAGCCAAGAGCATCTGTGAGGGAATGGAAGAACTTGCAAATTAAGCTGCAGAAAATTTCCTAGGTGTTTTTGCTTGTTACAACTCAAGATCAACAGTTAGACTAGAAGTTCACATTCTCTAGGTTACTTGGTAAGTTAACTAGGGTACTAAATGACGAAAAGAACATAGTCCAGCAGTGACCAGCTCAATTGTGCAGAATCGCAAAGAAAGTTTTGGTACTATGATGTAATTCAATAGAAGCTAACCAGCAAGAATGGAACAATAGTAATGTCAGATTTTCCATTAAACAACTAATCAGGTACTTACAAAGAATAAACAAAGAAGAAACTAGTGTGCTTGCTGCAGAATCAAATGCATAGCGCTCAAATAAGACACAGATAATTGGCTCTGCCAGCACACACATTATTGTCAAAATAGGCAAGATTACCACCTGCCAAGATAAAGAAATACCAAATCTGTTAAAAAACAATCTGTCACACTATCCTCCAATCAATGGCAAGGATGGGTTGATGTCTGTAGATAGAACAGGATAAATTCAGACTCCATTGCTTGGGGCAAGCACACCCTAATACTTCGCTATGAAATCATCAAGAATACATTTTCCTCTAACAAAATAAGACTACAAGTTGGTGACATTGAGGACAAAACTTCCATAAGAGGCAACTCAAAACAACCAAATGTCCATTGATCAGTCTGCTCATACTTCAAACCTCCACATGCAAATAACAAGGCCTATATATGTCCCTATTAAGTTCAGTGTATAACTTAAACATCATACTTACTTCTGACCCATGTTTAAATCAATCACCATGTCCATCCAGGCTAATATCTGGCTGAAGTTGTTTATAAGGCATGAGTTAAGTATTCATGAAGAAATCCATTAGACAGTTAAAATCGAATGCCTTCAATAATCCCTTTTTTTTAAGAGATATTTAGAAAAAAACTCTTTCTTTTAAAACTTCTAGAACTATAAAATACTTCTTTTTCCATTTTTCAATTTTTTTTCGAGTTTCATAAATTGGGTTCAAAAAAGGAATATTGTTTTCGGGGAGAACAAAAGGAAGTTTAGCTTCTTTTGTAAATAGAAATTATTGCAAGCAAGTGCCATCCTAAAATGCACAATGATCCACCACACAGTACAAGAACCTACCATGCAAAGTAGAAATGCTCGTCTTAGATTCTCTACCATGCTTTTCCAGGATGAAGTCTACCAACATCAGAAAGAGAAAAATCACCATAAAAATTTAGGATTGTAGTTATTTAATAGCAAAAACGTTGAAGTATAGAGAATAAAAAAAAGTGTAAGTGTGTGTGTGTGTGTGTGTGTGTGTGTGTGTGTGTGTGTGTGTGAGAGAGAGAGAGAGAGAGAGAGAGAGAGCAAATAGAGACTACCCAGAGGCTACAGGAGCACCCAGGCAGGCTAAAATACCTTTGCCACCTTCGAGAAAGTAGGTAAGAGAGGCAGTATAATTATGCTGGAAAGTAGGCCCAAAGGTGCCATGACCAGAAGATATGCATCTGAGAATGTAGCTATGTTAATCATCCAAGGCACATTATGGAGATCAAACTCCAATATCTTTCAAGGAAAATTACATAAAACTTAGCAATGATAAGAGATGCTGTGAGTTCTAATGCAGATTATTGTATTCATTACACCCACATTTATCGAATACAGTTCATACTAGTCAATGCTCTCACATGTTTTCAATTACCCTTTTCAACTTCAATTTTTTTTTTCTTTTCTCGGTACTTTGTATCAAGGTACCTTACTTTCCTCCCTCTGTCACTCTCCAGCTGGATTAAAAGTGGAACCAGCAATCAGATTATCAAAATCCAATATGAACAACCATATCTGAAGTAACAAACCTTTTATTTCCCAACACATCTGTAACTGAGCTAATTTTAAAATAATAGTGGGCAATGAATTCTGACAGAGCACAAAGATCATGTTAAACAATAGACTTCCAATCATTTCATGTATGAACCCTTTTCTTCCCTGTCAATAACATTATGGTGGTCAAGTTTTTAGAATTTATTTTTTGTAAAAATTTAAAAATTACATTGGTGAAAATAATAAACTACTAATTTTTTCTTTAAGTTTTCTGTTTTTCAGGATGAAAATTATTTTTAAAAATTCAAAAATATTTTTGTGTGTGTTTATTTTTGTCAAACTAATTTATAATTTTTTTAAAAAAAATTACAAAATAAGTTCAAAAACTCAAGCAAACAGAGGCTTCAAACAGAAATTAGAACAGTGTCCATCCTGAAGTGCCTTCCCTGTGTGCAAACCTCCCACATATAGAGAAGATAATAAGAGGTTATGTCTATATTTGGTTTGGTTTTCAGAAACTTGTTTCAATTTTTTTAAAACTAAAAATTAATTTGGTGAAAGAAATAAAAAAATCAAAAACACTTATCATTTTTATATAATTTCATGTTTGGGAGGCCATAAATAATTTTTTAAATATATTTTGATATTTATTTTTATTAAATTAGTTTCTATTTTTTCAAAAAAAAATTCTGAATTTTTTTTTCCTGAAAATAAAGAAAGAAAACAAACATGGCCGTATTTATGGATAGATTAGGTGAAATGTTTACCAAGGCATATGAGGGTATAAAAGTCATTTGGCATTTTAACTAAATAGATTTGACTTGTGTTGATTTCAAGGAACAAGGGGGGTGACAGTGTGATTTCAAACAAATAGGGGGGGTGTCGTTGTAATTTACCCTAAAGATTGCTATGAAGGATAGTCATACACATGGATCATACTATCACTTTTTTGGGAAGATATCTCAAGTATATCCACTGTGACATCATACCATACTAAATATTTGATTCAGAAAGAACACACAGCAACAATGAAGAACAAGTTCCATCTCAGCACATTGGACAATCAAGGTTCCAATCGGTGTACATAATATCGATGCAAAATCTGAACCATACACTCAGATAATAATGCACAAGGTAATATAAGTTTCAATGTATGAAGTTCATTAGAACAGAATGATGATGTGCTCCATCTATTCTGTGCACCTGTCTGTGTTACCATTCTCCCAAAAAAATAATTCATATGCACTACGTATCCTTTCAGCTTTGCATCAAATCATATGAGAATTACTAAGGAATAGTTGTCAAATTGTATACGAATCGTGTATTATATCTTGCTCTTTTTTCTGTTTAATTCAGAAAATGTCACATTGAAAAAACAAAAATTACAACATTGCACCAAAATCAAGAGTAGCGGACACAATAGAAGTATGTCTAAAGCTAATTTACAAACTAAAGTCCAAAATGACACTTGCACCGGGAAAAAGTAGCTAGCAACAATTACTTACATGAGAGACCAGCAGTAGCACCAGGAATAAGAGACGAAAAACAAAGATCAGTAAAAGAGGCAATGTGTGCAAAGGCCAGACTGATTGTTGCGGGCAGCAGCAGGGAGAAGAACTGAGCAAAAGAAAAGAAGATGATGTTGGAGACAATAATCAGAATCCAGAGTATGTTCAGTAATCACCACTGGATTTAATAAGCAAGCTATCAACGTCACAACAATATAAATGCCTAATATCTAGAAGGTATTAGAAAGTAACCGCATGCACATCTTTGTCCTCTAAAATGCTCATCCATGATAATGGAATCATACTATAGTCTCTTCTCCAAAGCACTATGACCTGAGAGCACACATGACATGTCCATTCACAATACAGAACAAGAATAATGTAACACCATAACAGAAAGAAGATAATGAAAAGAACCTGGATAACCCACTGTAGAAAAACACCAAGCGAAGCTCCACAAGATACAAGAATTCCGCCTAAATAAAGCAGCAAACATTAACATGAACATAGTTTGCAACTATATAAAGCATTTAAACAGAGTCTCTTACATACCAAATAACAGATCACCAGTCTGGAAAGCATTTAATTGCCTTGCAAAAGCATATGTAAAGCACTGTAATAATGATTAGATAGTAGTTACATTCACATCCTTGAGTATTAACACAACAAGCTTCTCTGTCTACTAAGATCATTTATCAGATTTAAAATAAGAATTTGGAAGGAAAAATAGT
Source organism: Camellia granthamiana (assembly GCA_036172215.1). Lineage (NCBI taxonomy): Eukaryota > Viridiplantae > Streptophyta > Magnoliopsida > Ericales > Theaceae > Camellia > Camellia granthamiana. The sequence goes on along the minus strand of CM069903.1, from coordinate 5,869,489 downwards.
GAGTAGCCAAAAATGTTGGAGGATAACTCACACCAGCAATAATGGGCATGCTAGAGAGAATAGGGCTAATAGAGGGAACGATGTTATTTCCTTCTGCACTGAGAACAAGGATTAAACTTGGTTATTAGATTTTTGCACAAGAATTGCATAACCGCCAAAATTATTAACAAATCAAAATGCAATTACAGCATATAGTACTTGCCTCATATATCCAAAACCAAGACCAATAGGGCCAGCAAGAACTATGCAGGGAATCATTATTTTCAGCTGACAATGAAAAGAAAGCAAGCTAATCATAACGAAGTGTTGTGCATTGGTTGGCTTATAATATGCAATTTCACAAAAATTATTATCATAAAAATTACAATTTAATTATGCAATTTCTTGGTTGGCTTATAATATAATTAACATCAAATTAAAATATGTTAAAAGGCATGTTGAATTAGCAACACAGATGGGCTACCACTGAAAATCCAGACATGACCAAAGTTATTGGTTGCTCGTAAGAAGTTAACATGTGCAAACTTATCCACTTCCTCACAGTTTGTGATCTTATTATTATTATTATTATTATTTTGTTTAAAGAAAGGTACGACTATATTGGGTGATACCATATTATGCTCATCTGCCACACAGAGTTTCACCAATAAATACAGAATTACAAGCTAAGCAGTGTAAGATTGGTCTTCCTTCAATCTCCTTCAACAAATGATTAAAGATTTATAAAATAATTATTTCAAAAATACCACCAAGTTTGTAGAAATAAACTGGATTCTTAAAAACATGACAAAAATTCTAAGTTCCAAATAAGTTTTGGGACTATTTACAGGAGATTTTTTTCCTTCCTCCAGCAAATTTTAACACTAAAATTCCAAGTTTAAAAAGTGCCCATGGATGACCACACACCCGCATGTATGCGCTGTGAACTCAAAACTGTAACTATGCAATCCACATTACATGAACATTCTTATATGAATTACATTTTCCAAGCAAAAGAAAAGGCCTTCATTGTTGATGGAGTTTGAAATGGGCAATCTTAATACATCCAGAAATGCAACATTTTATTCCAAACTCAATGCCATTGATATGGAGGCTCCACTTCATTTACAAACCAATTTCAAAACTTGTTACGAGAGGCAGCAAAAAGAACATTGCACACTATGGCACATAAAGGATCAACTTGACAAAAAAATGAACCACCATGGAAGTAAATCAAATAAGAGAGTCAATTTCCAACCTTAAAAGAAGAAGAAGAAGAAAAAGATAGCAAGAAAGAAAAATCAAATCAAAGATAACCTAAGAGTCTGCACCCAATTTATTAGAATGTATGCACCACTTAAATTGTATAACTATCACAATTGTAAACTATGAAGCAATGGTACGGGTATGAATACTGATACTGGTATGATAAGGGTACGTCAATAAGGTAAAATTTAAAAAAAGTAGGGTACGGGTACGGGTATGGCTTGGGACGTTTGTAAAAAATATTTGTTTTTAATTTCGAATAATACAAAAATTGATTAAATGGTTTAATTTGTTAAGATCCAACTTACAATTAATATTTAATGTCAAAAGTAAAAGTATAAATCAAAATTAATTGTCATTATATTAAATAACTTACAACCCACAGCTTAATTTCAAAATCATGCCAACCATAAAACTAAAAATAAAAAAGAAGTCTAGTGAAAGGAATTTTATCTCTGCGGTAGAAAAAAATATTGTTTCGACTAAAGTACGGTACAACTTGGGTATATACTAGGTACGTCTGGGTACGCCAAAAATTAAGAAGGAAAATTTTGGATACGTGTTTCGTGTATCCGGTACATATGCAGAAATACCATACGAAGTACCATTCAGTGGTAAGTATCTGGTATGGGTACGGTACGACTTGCTTCATAGCTTGTAAGATAAACAAACCATATTATTGCCTCTTTATATTCAAGGTTGTTAAAATCAGAATTCTACGTTAGATCGTTGGAGTTGTTTATAGGATCGGATCATAGAATCAGATCGAGAATCGTAAGATCCTATCGAAAAAGACAAATTCCATAATAATTTAATTTAAGTAAATATTTCTTAAAAGTATACACAAAATGAGCCTATATTCTATTAAAAAGAAGTGAAGATATTGTGAAAAATATGATACTCCATGTAAAATATACATAGAAAGCTCGATAGTAAAAGTTTTGTATTTCATCCAAAAAGAAGGTGAAGAAGAAAAATTATATAACAAAATACTTTACAATCTACAATTATGTATAAAAAGTGAAGAAAAAATATTTAACAAAGTTGGATATGAAAATAGATTAAGAACTCAAAAGAGCAGCTTAACCGAATGATAAGGTTTGTCATTAGCATCCCTGGTAAAGCGGATTTGAGTCACAAAAATAATCTCTTCAAAAATTGGGATAAAGTTGCAATCATCTTACTCTCCTTAGACTCTGCTAAAGCTAAGTTTGCTTTTCCGACTAGTTAATTTCCTTAAATTACCGCAATATTTGAATGTTTGTTTCCTAATTTGTTTCCTAATTTGTTTTTCTTAGTCTATTGGATTCAATACTACTTAATTTTTATTATTTAATTTGACCACATAAATTGGTATTTAGACAACAAATATAAAATTTACAATAAAATATGTCATACAATACAAAACAAAGCTTGTAAATTGGATCGGATATAATCGGATTTGGATCGGGATTCCACGATCCTATAAGATCCCATTACCAGGATTGAACGATCCTACCTATAAGGAATTTCTTACACGATCCGGATCGATTGTACTCAAATAGATCGTAAGCTCGTAGGATCATAAGATCCGGATCGGGATTTTGATAACCATGTTCATATTTACTTAAATGATGCAGACATACCTGTGCACAAGCTATTTCTCTCGTTATTCGACCTTCTGCCAGGACCCACAAACTGTAAATTAAGAAAAAATATCATATAAAGCAGTCAACAATGGAGTAGATCTTACATAAATTGCTAAGACTACAATGATGTACCATTAAACATGTTAGACTTCCATGTGCATCAAGCTTGGCCGTACGATAGTATAAAGAACTATTTCATATGTGCAATACTACAGTTTATATGATAGTTAACAAAGCAAGTGTGAGTAAAAGAAGCAATAACGAAGAGATAAAAAAGGAAGAGTGTGCTACAAGTTAATAGAAGCATCTTCTATCTCCCAAGTTATTTGTAGCAAGAACCGAGGAGCATTGAAAAGACAGAAGAAACATGCTACAAAAAAATTGCCTAAACAAAAACAATATCAAAAGCTTGTTAACATAATAAGCTAATATATCATGGAGTCATTGTGATGTAAAAAAAGCTTTAAAGAACATAGTCTAAGGATGCTTAAAAGCGGATTTTTTATGGCTTAGGGTAGGAAAAAAGCTAATAGGGTTAGAGAACTGAAAGGCAGAATAAAGTTTCTAGTGTTTGGAGAAAAAAAGCTGTGAGAATTGGCTTGATTTCCTGAAGGGTATGTTGCAGGATTTGCAAAAAACATATGCTATAAGTTCCTGTGCAACAAATGTTTTAGGTGTGCACTTAAAGGCCAACAGGTAAAAGAAAACGTTGGGGATGATTTTGGGCATAATTAAGTAGGGTTCTGGAGATGAAAAAGGGTTGTTTTGGGGATGTGAATAGTAATATTGTGAAGGAGAAGAATAATACGGTAATCTCACCTAAAATCCCTTGGGAAAATTAATTCAGAGTCACTCAACACTTGCAAGGTCATTAAATTCAAGCCTTTAGCAAACTAATTCATTTTTCTTCAATCTTCTAGAATTATTACCCGGGTGCATAAAGATGAATGATGAACTCGGCAGTTACAAGCACAAGAGCACCAATAAGACCTCCAACCTGCATAATATAATTATATTCCATCAATACTACAAGGGGCTCCACAAGATGCAGAAGAAGTACTGATTATTATGAATAAAAATATACCAGAAACAGGACAAAATTTATATGTAGAAACAGCTTCCTCTGGCGCTCCTTCGAAAGCTTACTAGTCACACAGCAGATGCTCACAGATATCAGAATTAGACTCAAATGAATTGTTTTAATAACCCTTGTGAAAGAAAACAAACAAATTAAAAACTGAAATATATGAAAACTTGGAGGAAGAATTTCATTCTAATAGATCAGTGAAAGGTCCCAAATAGTGACACAATCTAGTATGGACATAGAAGACTTGAAACATTCTCTTTGCACCTGCATTAGTCCTATTTCTTCTAGCTCAGGTCTTGACAAATGTGAAACATAATATGAAAGAGGAACAAAAAAAACCATTTACGTATGACTTACCTGTAATAGCCTGCAAAAATCACATAGCTTTATACACAAGTGCCCAAATCATGATTCATGAAATTAAATAACTATATGACGTTGGGTCAGAAAGAATATATTAATGAGGTGTAAATGGCATAATATCAGTAGTCATACAGTTCATATCTCAAATTACAACAAGATCAGAATGCGACATACAAGTTAGGAGTGAAGTGCTTTTCGCACTGATAGGATGCACAACCTTAGAGTGGTGGCCATAGTAATATGGATGGGACCATTTACACCTGCATGAAATGTTTAACCTATTACTTATAGGGGAAACAAATGCAAAAAGAAGAGATATAAAAGGAAATGAAGTAATATGGCATACAAAACAATTGACAAGCATAATGCTTTTTTGTGTTCTACTTCAGAGGACGGATACTGTCCATAATATTATATAGAATGTAAGCACTATCCAAAATCAAAACAACTCATTAAACATTACAAGGAAAACTAACCACCCAGAAGTGATGCAGACAAACCAGGGAGCACATAAGCATACCTGAAAATTTTACACAGAATTAACCATTATGAGAATATTTCTTTCTGTAAAAGGGTATAACTCCTCAACATAAGTTTTCTCACAAGAACTTCGATCATTGTTCATTGAACATATGATGAATGTTACTAGAATAAAATCTGGTTTCATTCTCAACAGAAACAACACTGGAAACATCGTCATCACAAGTACAGTTTACCAGGGACACAAATTTGCAGGAAGGTGGTTGAGTACCCAACAACATATGAATATTTAAACCCACCATGTCCCCGTGTCCTAAAATACTCGCAACGGTTGGATTACGTGAAAATCTCAAGACATGATCAAATCTTTACAAGTGGTTTACAACAATGAAACAGAGAAATTTGGGGGCTGAAGATCTTAGCCTCTATACAAATAAACACGTAATAAGTATTTACATGAAATATGATTAAAGAAATGCGTGGTTACTTGAATGCAGTTGCCACTGGACCTATGCCGAAAACTGAAGCCACGATAATCTCCCTAATTAATCCCTGCAATGAAAAACAATAACAATTACATCAAAAAATTAAGCAAGAACAATCAAAATGTTGAGGCGGTTTTAATCGTTAAAAATCACCAGAATCTTGCTTGTGATGGTAGCCAAACCAATCCACGTAGCATGTTGAATCAAGCCAATGTCTACAAAATTACCCAAATATTAAAGCATTCGAGGGTTACAGACACACATTTATTTGTATATGTATGTATATACCGAGAGTCTAGGGTTAGGAAATTGTACCAGAGGGCGTCGAATTGGTGTCATCATCTTCGACCTTGGACTCGGATTGGAATGCGTGGCTTGAAGAAGTTTCCACCAAGTCGATTGGAAAATGTACGGGTTCTTTGAAACAAGGGACTGTTTGAATTCGACTGAATTGGTGAAGAATTCGAGTGTGAGAAGGATTTGATGATGATGATGAGAAGAGTGATGGGAGAGAAGTGAGTTCAAATGGGTGAACTCGGAGGGAGAACCGGTGAGTCGGTGAGTTTGGGAGATTGTGAAGCTCCAACATGGTGCGAAGCTTGAGGGACTGGGACTCCATCTCTCTGCAACTTCGTAGTACAGAGCTGTTGGCGCCAATATATAGGGTAAACGGCGGCATTACATAAAAATTAGGATTAATTACAAATTGAGATATGAATCGGCCCTATAGATTTTAAAATTATAAATACCCTTCTATCATAATTTTTTATTTAACCAATTAATATGAAAAAATAAAATTCAAAATTACTCTTTTATATAATACTAATAAAATTATATGAATTATTAATTGAAATATATTCTAATATCATTAAAAATTATTTATTTAGTTAATGATTTATTAATAAGATAAAAGATAATCTTAGTTCTTAAAATGTACCTTTTTTTGCCATTTTTAGTTTCTTAAATCTTAATTTTTTCATTTTGGTCCTTGAAGTTATCAATTTGATTCAATTTAGTCCTGTTTCTAACGTCCGTTTACATTAACAACAAAAAAATATTTGGTTTCTAAAATATGTATTTTCTGTCATTTTAGTGCCTTCAATTTTAAATTTTGGTCCTAAAAATTGTCAATTTGAGCTATAACCAAATTGACTCAGATTGATAACTTTAAGGATCAAAATTTAAAACTTAAGGGACTAAAATGACAGAAAATGCATACTTTAGGGACCAAAATTATCTTTTATCTATATTCATGTTACCAATGTAGACGAACATTAAACCTATATTGTCAATTTGAGCTATGACTAAATTGACTCAGATTGATAACTTTGAGGATCAAAATTCAAAATTTAAGGGACTAAAATGACAGAAAATGCATACTTTAGGGACCAAAACTGTCTTTTATTTATATTCATGTTACCAATGTAGACAAATGTTAAACCCATGATCAAATTGACCCGAGTTTATAATTTCAATGACCAAAATGACAAAATTAAAACTTAAGGAATTAAAATTTAAAAAAAAAATGCATATTTTAGATATTAAAACTGTCTTTTACCTTTATTAATAAAATGAGTCATTTTGTTATCAGATTGAAAACTTGAAATGGTGAAATATAATTTTTAGAATCACAAATGGCAATTTATATTTTAAATAAACCTCATAGGTGTATTTGTAATTTATCCTATAAATTATTAAGGTAAATTATTAGCACCTATCTAATTTTTTTGGAACCTTAAATTCTCACCTTTTTTTTAAAAAAAAAAATTTACAATTATACCTTAAAGTAAAATTACATTAAATGACTACTTTTAATAGAACAGTTACTCACCAAATAAAAACAGTTAGAATAACACTCTACAATAATGTACACCCATCTCCATCTACATCTCCATCTATACATATTTCTTACCAATGTAAACCATAATTGTATAATTCTTCATCACCATCCTAAACTCATGTATTCATCTTCAATAAAAAAAACATTTGAAGCTACCTAATCAGTTAATGTTTTGTTAAGTGGTTTCAAATGTGTTTAGTGTTCCAAATCAATTAATTAATGTTGCAAACAATCATATTACAGACTCCAAATTCCTACATTTGTAGTCATTTTCACCATTTGTTGATACTTATAGAACAATAGAGGACGATGGCAATAACTTTGATAAGGTTAGCTATACATTGGTAAGTTTATTTATCTTACATTTACGATTCTGAGTTATTTTCGATTCGATACTGGTTTACCAACTGTTAAAGTTTTGTTCAGTAATACAGTGTTGAATATAAACATTTAAATCAGTACTGGAATACCGAATGATTTCATTTTTTTAGAATTTTTCTCTCTATTTTTGTTTTTGTAAGGTTTCCCCCCCCCTCTAAACCCCCCATGCGTCAAAGGTTTTACCTTGAAATAAATAAATATATATATATATATGTGTGTGTGTGATGAGAAGTCGGAGGTTACCTGAGAGAAGAAGAAATAGACCGTTGAAGAGATTTCCAACGAGATTTTTGACTGAGATACTATTGTTCACAGTGATAAGGAAAAAGAGACCATTGCTTATGAGAGAAAGAAAAAGAGGGGCAATCGATTCGTCTCTCAATCGTTTGTTATTCTTAATCGTCTCTCAATCATTCATTGTTTGCTAAGAGAAGAAGAAGAGAGGGTGTGCAAAATTAGGTGGGTGTGCACTTGGGTGAAATGATATTATGAATGTGGGTAAGATTAATATTAAATGGAATGTTCAAATAAATTTTGTTAAAATTTAGGGTTTAAGGTGAGAGTTCAAAGAAATGGAGAGATCTAAAGAAATTAGGTAGGTGCTGATAGCAGCCCTCTAAATTGCACTTACCTTCTCTTAAGTTTGAAAAAAAAATAAAAAATTATCATTTTTGACATAATTACATTAGTCTCTCTTAAAGTTTTAATACACACAATATTTAAGTAATTTTTTATCAGTAATACCTTAGACGAATAAATGAAAATTTGATTTTATCATTTTTTTCTACTAAAATATATATATATATATATACTTATCATTATTTATTTTGTTGCCTACCAACTATATGTATTAATTTTAATTATTTTAACTTTATTAAAAGGGATGTCAATATAATTATTTTAAGTTTACAAGACTAAATTATATAATTTTTTTCATTTTTTTCAAATCTTAAAAAAAGTGAGTGTAATTTATCAAAATTATTATGTGTTGTCGATATTAAAATAATTTGAATTCATATTCATTACATATTTACAGGTAATGTAATACAAATTTTTACGTGATTTTTTTTTTTTTTTTTGGTTTACTTAAAAATGGCACCACCACTTCAATGCATAATTTTCTCAATTCTCATAATTTTTGCATCAAATAAATTATTATTTTTTATGTCATTAATTATTTTACCCAAAAAAATATTAATAGAATTTAAATTTAACAAATTAATTATTACGATTATACCTCAACTTTTACAGAAATAAATTTCAATTATAAAAATAAAATAAAATTTTACTTTATGATCACTTTTAAAAAAAATTATAACATAACCATAATTAATTGGATTAAAAAAAAAAAATTTAAATTGGCCATGAAAGGTCAGATGCGTGTTTTTATATATTATTTTTTATTTTTTTTATTTTTTTATTTGTTGGGTTGAGAGTCTGTGTATGTAATAAACTGACCCTCTTACATACTTTACGTCTTTAATTATATGTGTGGTTATATGCTTAATGAGAAATTCCACATGGAATTGTCTTTAATTAGGTGAATTATATGATTATGAAATTTTATCTGTCAGTTATGAGAAAATTTGTTGAAATTACGACATTTGGACTGAAAATTAAAAGCCTTAAAGACGCGATAACCTGAAATTAACTTTACAGTTATGATCAACATGATTATTAGGACATAATATGATTTTTTGTAAAAATCTAATTCGTAACGAATTAAATTGATTTAAATTGGGCTCAAATTTTAACTAGGCTTATTTGGACTCATAACTTAAAACTTGGTAGATATAGTGGATACATATATGAGCCTAAACACTAAAAAAATATCTTATAGAGAGAGAGAAGAAAAGAAGGGAGAAAAGAGGAGAGAGCTCAACCTAAGTGCAAGATTAAAGAAACTTGAAGATTAATTCAAGGATTGACTCAAGGTAAGTGTAAATCAACTCTAATATCTTAAATCTTTCCACAATTGATGAGATTCAAGCCTTAAAAAGAAGTTATACACTGATGTAAGTTAGGGTTTTGACATAAAGATTTTGTTTGAGAAAATATCCATGAAAATCATCAAGATTCATTGTCTTTGTCTAATTTGGGAGTTGATCCTTGTATTTGAAGTTTATTTTGATTTAGTTTGAGAGGAACTACCTTCTAATCTTTAATTTTGCATGCTACAGATCTTCTTATATGCATATATGTTTGTACCTATTTTGATTAAACATGAGAAGATGAAGAAATGAATGAAATGTGGTAATTTGATTTGTAAATGTGCAATTGAGATGAGTTATGATTTACTTGGGCTTGAGATTTATGTTTATTGTGATCATATATTATGTTTTTGAAATGTAATTGCTTGGATTAGGGCCTTGAATTGCCTCTCAAAAGCTGAAATAATTGAATTTTTAGACTGCTCAAACAGAGCCTAGAACCGCACGTACAGGGCCCATGGCTGCACGTGCGGGATGCACAACCATAGGTGCAAGGCTCACAGTCGCATGTGCGGAAAACAAGGGAGCCAGATTGAACATTTTGAAATAAAAGCACATGCGGCACACCTTCCCGTACGTATAGTGGGGGGCTTCCGCAAGTGCAGCCAACGGGGGAAATTTCTATCAACTTCTTTGCTTCTGTTTGTGTAACAACCCCGATCCCTGCGTAACGTTAATCCATACTTAATTATGCCTAATCCGTAATTAAAGAGGAATTCTGAATTTATTTGCATGTGTGCTTTGCGTTATAGTGTTTATATATATTTAGCGTAGAAAGACCTGTTCATGTTTTAGTTTCGGTTTGTGAATTGAAGGCCTTATCGGCATTCAATTCAAAAATTGACTTGATATATGTGCTATGTGGAATTTATAGAATTTTATGGAAGGTTTAATTGAAATTCGATTTGGAACGATTAAATTAGATTAAATTTATGCTATTGGATTAGTCTTGTTACCTATCACTTAGTGAGTCTTTTTAACCCCACTAGCTCATCTCCTTGCATTCATTATACACATTTGAGCCTCTTCAAGGAAGAAAAACATGAGAGAGAGAGAGAGAGAGAGAGAGAGAGAGAGAGAGGGGAAGAAAGAATTAAGTTCAACCCAAGTGATTTGCTAGAGAATTGAAGGCAGCTAAGGAGAATTAGCTTGATTACTCAAGAATTAGACTACTTGAAACTCAATTGGGAAGTTTATGTGAGAATTCAAACTTTTGATGATATAATTAAGTTAGCTAACTCATGAGATCAAAAGAAAATCCATATTAGGAGAAGGATTGAGCTTGAATAGGTGAATTCTATACATGCATGCATATATCATAGCATATCGAGTTGAACTTCACATAATTCTCACATGCATGTTCATATTATGGTTGTAAATTAGGAATTCACCATGTTTTCCCATCAATTTATCAAGTTTGATCATGCTTTAAAATAAGTAAGCACAAGGGAGTTCATGCATGTCTAGTTCATGGATCATTTTTGAGTTTCAAATTGAATTTTTGTACAATTGGCAAGCCATTGAGCCATGATTTCTTGAATTGATCTTTAATTTATGTTGTTTTAAGGGTCTTCATGTATTTTCTCAAGTTTTTGCCCAGAAAAATGAGGTTTGATGCCTTGGAGGTCGAGTTTGGACTTGAAGATCAAAGCTGGAAATTCCAGAAATTTGATCAACGCTCGAGCGGGGGACTTCACGCTCGAGCGAGCACTCTAAGTACATGTACTTCCGCTCAAGCAACGTAAGTCGCGCTCGAGTGTGAAATGCATATACCCAGCAGTTCATATGTTTTGCAGTCCGCTCGAGCGAGGGAAGTCACACTCGAGCGAGGATCTGAGTCTCACGCTTGAGCGGGGATCGAGCGTCCGTCAAGCGTAAAAATCATGCAACCAGTACTTTTGTCTACGTTTGCAGTCCACTCGAGCGAAGAAAGCCACGCTCGAGCGAACCTTCACATTCTGCATGTCCGCTCGAGCGAGAAAAGCCATGCTCAAGCGTGGACCCTGTTTTCAGCAAATTTTGGAAAATGTTTTCAACTGCATTTTTACATCCCCATTCCATCTTAAGCATTTCTTGGCTATGATTAAGACTCCACAATGAGGTTGAAGACTATAAACACGCCAAGAACAAATAAAGCAAGTTATGAATAATTCGAACGTGTATTTCAAGTGTGTATTTGTATGCATATTCACGTAGGTCGCGTGCCTCGAACCATTTGATTAATCTGCTCTGTTTGTCTGCACCCGAAGCTAACTGTGAGTAATAACTTTATAAAGTTATGTTCAATTATAAGTATTTTCTGAATGATATTAGATGATCTGTTTTCTGAAATAACATTTTCTGTATGAATGATTGGTTGTACAATGTTTCTGAAATGTATTCGTGGCATTCTTAGCTTCAAATGATATCTGTTATCTATTCTGTTACGTCCCAATTATGGGTCAACTGTATGTCTCATGAGCCAACTGTTATAGATCTTTACGTCCCACTTATGGGCCAACTATACGTCTCATGAGCCAACTGTACCGTCTCCGTGCACGTGAGTCAACTGTATGCCTTTATGGTCGTCCCTTTATGGGTCAATTGTATGCCTTTATGGCCCTCCCTTTATGGGCCAACTGTCTCTGCTAGGGCTAATGAATGTACCACGTACGATTAACTACAAATTTTGATTATGAATATGATTCTGAATCTGTATCTGTTATGAACTATGATTTCTAAACAGGTTTATGAAGCCATTTCTGACAGCTACTGAATACCGTTTTCTGTAACTATTATGGACAACACTCATTAAACCCTTTACTCTGTTATTGTTCATTGGGCTTCCGCTCACTATTTATTTATATGTATGTAGGTGAGCAAGCGTGTGACCTGGCTTGAGATGCCGCCTGGCGAGTTTTGGTATCAGCCAGCTATCATGTCTTCCGTAGAGGTTCTCTTTTGTGATCTGTTGAGTTTTGTGTCCTTGGGACTTTTGTACTTCCAAAATGTTTATGTCTGGTCTGAACACGCTTGAAATCTTGTGTATGTGGCTTGGGTGATGTAAGGTTACTGTACTTTTCGACGTCATATCTGTATATATATGCATATATGTCTATGAAGAGTTTTTAATTTCCTGTCCCATATGTGTCTGCACAGCTCTATGGACTATGTAAGTTTGTTTATTTGCTTCCGCAGCCCCTAGCTATATGTTAATCTGTTCAAAGGCCTTCGGTAATCCAAGGATTACTGGCCGGTTACGATGCTAAACCTATAGGGGCGGGTTTAGGTCGTGACAGTTTGACCCTCTAAAATTATTACTGTGTACATTTGATCCTTCTGAAATGCTTACAATTGATTACGAATTAAACGAATCGAACATTGAATAAAGAGATAAGGCTAAAGAAAAGTGACTTACTTACGAGTTGTGTGCTATGTGTAGGTCATGTACAGTAAGGGACCATCGTTCATCCACATCATACTGAGTAATAGTAGTGTAACGATATGTTTTATTTATGTATTGTGATTACGATTCTTATATTTCTACTGGTGAATGGCATATGTTGTATCAATTGTGTTTTGATTGGAATGACGGGAATGATTGAACAATGATATATACAATGGACTCGAGGTCGTTCTATTTGATTGTGAATAATGGACCCGAGGCCGTTATAACATGGACTACTTATGACACATGGCTCTAAGGCCGAGGGAAATGCAGACATGTTGATGTTTCATCTACCCTATACTGTTCCGAACAACTGTTGATATGTTGAGCCCAAGGCCGTTTTGCTATGATATTGGGCCCAAGGCCATTTTGTTATTATGTTGAGCCCGAGGCCGTTTTGTCTTAGTTCTAGAATGATTAAGACTAAGACAGACATGTAATTTAAAATATATTCTTCGTGTCATATACTCATTCACATGGACCTCTTTACATTGTTATTATTCACTGAGCCTTACTCACTCTATTTTTATGTATATTTATCTAGGTCAGCTCCAGGAGCCTTTTATTGGTCCAGTTTTGTCAAGCCTCCCAAGTGAAACCCCTTTTGTTCTATTTTGGGTTTCTTATGTATATTTCATTTTGTTAAGGATATGGATACACTGCTAATATATAAATTATGGATCATTACCCTTTTGTTTAGATTGGCATGTCGTGGACTTGTTGTTTTATGAACTGTATATGTGGGTGTGGATGTATATGATGTGTGTACTAAGATCCTGGCATTTAGGCACCTCTCAATGGATGTTTCATATTGTTATTATATTTGCTTCCGTTTTAGGCCCCGATACTTATAAAATATTTGTTGACTATTTTGTTTTGAGGCCTAAGTACAGGCCGATCATGTCCAAACTTTTAAGGGCAGGTTTGGGTTGTGACAATGTAAAAATAAATGGTATAATTTTTATATATTATTTAAATTTAAATAATATCACAAACTCGGACTTAATTATAAGAAAATATTTTAAATTATTATTTTATGGTTCATATTTACTTCTTATATAAATTTCACAACACAAAAATTCAATAATAACTACACAATTTCATTCCGGCTAGATAATGCGGGGTTTAAACCTATGCTTTTTAAATTAGTATCTTCTTGTAATCACACGCACAAAAAAAGGAAAAAAGAAAAAAAAAAAACAACTAATACGAGTAAATTAGTTGGAAAATTGGAATAATAGATGTCAACACTAGAAGGCTAGCCACCGACTATTATCTTAGGCCAAGTTTGGGTAGTGATGATACAGTGCGTCCCGTGGTATGGGCTGGACCAATCCAAGCTCCTCAGGCCCACTGGATAACCTGCAAGCGAGTCCAATCGGGGAACGGGGTAGTCCCCCGGCGGACCCTCCGGTGTGTGAATTAGTAAGGGTGATAGACAATACGTAGGAAGGATGAGAGATAGAAAGCTTAACCTTCTTCTTCTCTTCGAGCTTTGCTTATATCCTTTTGTAATCATTTCGTTGTCTCAGCCGTTCTGACCTTTTTGCCGAAAGCTTGCGCCGTGGTTCGTCTTGTTCAGGGTGAGGGGGCGCCATTCCGGCTGAGGGGTGTTGTCGCAATAAATGCTGTGATGGGTTGCATTAATGGTGATGTGCTGTGGCAATAACTTTGCAGATCTTTGTCTGCTGACATGGCCTGTTCTGCGCCCGCCACGTGTCCGAGCATCATTGGCCTTCCCTGCTCAGTTGGCCTCCAGCTGTGCTGGGTTTCACTGACCGGGTTGTGCCACGGGGGCTGGATGGTGGGCTTGGGTTTACGCATGGTGGGCCGTGGTCCTATCCCTGTCAGTAGTCCCCCATTCCCGAGTGCAGCTTTAGTCCAACGAAGGGAATAATGATAAGGAGGATGGTGGACGAGGCCGAGCAGGAGGGTGACCGAGCGGACGAGGTCGACCGCAAGGGTGACCGAGCGGGTGAGACCGACCGCAAGGGTGACCGAGTGGACAAGGCCGACCGCAAGGGTGACCGAGTGGACGAGGCCGACCGCAAGGGTGAAAGAGTGGATGAGGCCGACCGCAAGGGTGACCGAGTGGACGAGGCCGACCGCAAGGGTGAAAGAGTGGATGAGGCCGACCGCAAGGGTGACCGAGTGGACGAGGCCGACCGCAAGGGTGACCGAGCGGGAGGGAAGAGGGGTGGGAGGGGCCGACCAGGGGGGAATGGCCGAGTGGAAGGGCACGGGGCTCAAGAGGCGGCGTGTCACGTGGTGATGTGAAGTGGAAAAGACAAGGTGAGGGCAGAAGTCAGTGCATCTGTACCATACACGTGTCAGGATTTCGGGGGAGGGGAAACGTCAAGCGTTGGATCAGGAGTGAAGCGTCAAGGCATTATTATGGGCATTGATGAGACATTTTTGGCGGATAATTTGAAAAGTTTTCAAACTGGCGAAAATTAACTGGGACCCTTGGAATACGGGTAAACCGTGGGCATTTGGTATCATTCGATTTACTTACCTGTTTTCAAGGATCCAAAACATTCCAAGTATCACACCATTTGTTGCGTGCGATACACCATTAGAGCATTTCTTCGACTTCCTAGTGCCTGCTGCAGAAGCGATCCGCAGACATACTCTAGAGATGGCGCGTGAAGGAGACGTGAACGTGAGGGTGGATCCTCTGGGAGACGACGATGCGGAGGAATTAGCCGCACAATACAGGACGGAGAAGGTGGGGGAACCCGCGAGGCGTGTCCGTGGTTCCACCGTGGTAGTAGCGGCCCAGCCCATCAGCCAGGTGGAACCAGACCACTGGCATTCGAGGGCCGACAGATCCCTAATTACGGCGGCGGAGTTGGAGGTTATCCGTGAGAAGTATCAAATTCCGTCGGAGGTGCAGTTGGTGTTGCCAATATCAACAGATAGGCCGTCCGACGTCAGGCCAGGGGAGTTCTCCCTCTACGAAGAAGCGCTGAAGGGTGGGTTGAGGTTGCCGCTGCCACAGATCGTGGTAGATGTGCTCAACCACTTGGAAGTGGCACCAGGGCAGTTAATGCCCAATGCGTGGAAGATTTTGTTATCGTGCGCAAGCGCCTGGCCAAAGGCGATGGAAGGGCAAGCCATGACAGTGGATGAGTTCTTCTGCTGCTACAAAGCTTCAGGGTAGCAGGAAACTTGGGTAACCCTACAAGCGGTGGCGGGGAAGGGCTTGGTGACAGGGTTACCAACGTCGATTAAAGGTTGGAGGCCCAGGTGGTTTTACGTGTCCAATTGCGGCGGGGCTGGAGTGCGCACGAAGTGGAAAGTGCCGACCAAGTTTGTGGAGTCGAAGGTGGGTGCGGCGGTGGAGGAGAGAGTAAAGAAGGTGAAGGAGTGGAGGGAGAGGGAAAAAATGAAGTGGGACGAGCTTGTTCAGTCGTCCGCACTGTTTCAAGCGGGATTGGGTCCGCAACCGATCGGGGGGGATCTCGACCGATCGGAGTTGGAGGCCAGAAGAAGGGCGCAGGAGGCGGAGGATCAGGCCATGATGATGAAGGCTCAGAAGTTCAAGGAAGCCCAAGATGACCGACCGCCGCAGCTGCTTGCAAAGGAGAGGATTCGACCTCATCCCAGGCCTTTGGGAGGGAAGGACCTAAGCACTTTCCAGCCGCGGAAGCTCCCTGTGGATCCTGTGAAGGAGAAGGCGAGGGAGGAAGGGGAGGGTCCGAAGAAGAAGAAGAAGAAGAAGAGAAGTGTTTCAGAAGAGGTTGCAGGGGAGCCTGGGGCTAAGAAGGTGAAGAGGGCTCCAGCTGGGGTGGAGGCCCCTGCGGCAAAGGTGACCCCAGCGCGGGAGGCTGCTGAAGCTGTCCCAGTGCCTCAGGTGGTGGTGGAGGAGGGTAGGACTGAGCCAAGGGAGGAGCAGGAGATGCGAAGGAGCCTTGGGCCTCAGGAAGGAGGAGTTGGCCTGAGCACGGCGATTTATCATGCACGGGCGGTGGCTGAAGCGCTGGAGGGAGGAGAAGGCTCCGCCAGGGCGGGGGCTGACCGTCTGGTGAGGATCGTGGAGGAGTCAGCCCTCCGAGCTGCGTCCAGATTCAATGAGGCGGACCTGTTCAGGGGTCTGTGCTCTGCACAAATGGAGGTGACAACTCTGGCTGGGGCCCTCTTCAGAAAGGCAGGTGCTGCCAAAGTCAAGGTGGAGGAGGCCAAGGCACAACTTGCCGAACTGAAGGAGGGAAAGGCAAGTTGGGAGGAGGCCCAAGCGGAGCTGCAAGCAGCCAGGCTGGAGTTGGAGGATGCACGCCGCAAGGTTGTGTCACTTGAATTCCAGCTGGCTACTGAGCAGAAAAAGCTGGACGAGTCCCAAAGGGCCTGTGTCATTGCCAACGACAGGCATGAAGAGGCCATGAGCAACAACGAGGAACTGGTGAGACAGAAAGACGAGGCAGACGCTAAGGTGGAAGCTCTGCAGAAGGAGGTAAAGGAAGGACTTGCCAAGGCAGAGGAGGAAAAGGTGAGATTGAAGAGGGAGTTAGAAGTAGAGATGGGGAAGGCGCAGGCGGAGAGGGAGGGCTTGCAGAAGGAGCTTGATGAGGAGAAGAGGAGGGCAGCCACTGCGGGTGAGGCTCTGCAAAAGGAGTTGGATGCAGAAAGGGCAAGGGCAGCTTCTGAGAGGGAGACCCTTCAAAAAGAGCTGGACGAAGTGAAGGCGAGGGCGGCCTCGGAAAGGGCAGCCTACCCTGATCTGTGTGTCGCAGCGGTTGCACAATTCAAAGGGTCTCCTGAATTTCAGGTGGCGGTAGACGCCGCA
Organism: Camellia granthamiana; assembly: GCA_036172215.1. Taxonomy (NCBI): domain Eukaryota; kingdom Viridiplantae; phylum Streptophyta; class Magnoliopsida; order Ericales; family Theaceae; genus Camellia; species Camellia granthamiana. The sequence continues at coordinate 5,851,776 of CM069903.1, read as the reverse complement.
GTGGCTGCCAGCTTGGCTGAGATGGGGTCTGGGGGTGCTGGGTCATCAGGGACAGGTGCTGGGGGGAGGACAGAGTCTGAAATCATCAACAGTTTCCAGCAATCTGACTACTACAAGCACGAAATGGCTGAGTACTGGGACAGCGGTTGGAAGATGTTCAAACGCAGGGCTGAGGAGCTGTTTCCAGACTTGGACCTGAGTGGTGTGGTGATTGGAGAAGATGACGTAGCCCAGACCCCACTGGACGAAGGGATTGAAGAAGCTGACCTCATTTCGAGCGAGGAGGAGGAGTGATGTGCATGATGTGTAGACTTAGGAGTTTTGGTTTATGGTTTTGTTTTTGTTTTGTTTTTGTTTTTTTTTTTTGAAGAGATGTAAGTAACTTGTACACACATTTTTGAATGAATAAAATGGCACTTATGGTTCTAATTGATGATTTTCAGTATATCTCTCCTTGTGTTGGTTTGGTCTTGGTTTGTTTTTCTTGTGACTATTTTGTGCACGGATGTGTTCAGCCAATGCTTGTGCCAGACAGCAGAGCGAGGTGAAACTTGAAAAAATAGACTTGGAATGTGGGAGTTTATCTTCAAAATATAACTAAGTGTCAAATTACCTTAAAAAAAAGTAGACTGAGATGTGGAGTTGAAGATGTGATTTGCAAATGAAATGTGGGAGGGCGTCTTTAAAATATGACTAAGTGTCAAATTACCTTGAAAAGGTAGACTGAAAGGTGAGGTTGAAGGTGTGATTTGCAAATGAAATGTGGGGGGGGCGTCTTTAAAATATTGACCAAGTGTCAAATTATTCTGAGATTGTGGTTAATCGTCAGATCATGACGGAGGCTTTTGAAAGTGCTCAGGTCTGGCTGAGGCCTTCGAACGTGCTCAGGTCGGACTGAGGCTTTTGAAAGTGCTCAGGTCTGGCTGAGGCTTTGAGTGCTCGGTCTGGCCGAGGCTTTTGAAAGTGCTCAGGTCGGACTGAGGCTTTTGAAAGTGCTCAGGTCTGGCTGAGGCCTTCGAACGTGCTCAGGTCGGACTGAGGCTTTTGAAAGTGCTCAGGTCTGGCTGAGGCTTTGAGTGCTCGGTCTGGCCGAGGCTTTTGAAGGTGCTCAGGTCGGACTGAGGCTTTTGAAGGTGCTCAGGTCGGACTGAGGCTTTTGAAAGTGCTCAGGTCGGACTGAGGCTTTTGAAAGTGCTCAGGTCGGACTGAGGCTCTTGAAAGTGCTCAGGTCGGACTGAGGCTTTTGAAAGTGCTCAGGTCTGGCTGAGGCTTTTGTAAGTGCTCAGGTCTGGCTGAGGCTTTTGAAAGTGCTCAGGTCTGACTGAGGCTTTTGTAAGTGCTCAGGTCTGGCTGAGGCTTTTGAAAGTGCTCAGGTCGGACTGAGGCTTTTGAAGGTGCTCAGGTCTGGCTGAGGCTTTTGAAAGTGCTCAGGTCGGACTAAGGCTTCTGTAAGTGCTCAGGTCGGGCTGAGGCTTTTGAAAGTGCTCAGGTCGGACTGAGGCTTTTGAAGGTGCTCAGGTCTGGCTGAGGCTTTTGAAGGTGCTCAGGTCGGACTGAGGCTTTTGAAGGTGCTCAGGTCTGGCTGAGGCTTTTGAAGGTGCTCAGGTCGGACTGAGGCTTTTGAAAGTGCTCAGGTCTGGCTGAGGCTTTGAGTGCTCGGTCTGGCCGAGGCTTTTGAAAGTGCTCAGGTCGGACTGAGGCTTTTGAAGGTGGCGCTGCAAATAAAAGTTTCATGGAAGCTACATTCAGACAGTTGGATTATAGAAAGTGGGAACTCCAGTCGACATTTGTATTATGTATTGAAAAAGGAAAATACAACAATTTTAACAATACAAAAGCAAGGATTCATTGATAGTAACGCTTCAGATGTTCAGCATTCCAGGGATGGGGGAGGTCTCGGCCATCCATATCTTGAAGTCGATAAGTGCCTGGCCGCGGGCGGCCCTTCACAACATAAGGTCCCTCCCACTTGGCTGCTAATTTGCCCTCGGTCGGATTCTTGGTGGCAAGAGTTGCTTCTCTCAACACTAGGTCTCCCACAGCAAATTCCCTTGGTCGGACCTTGCGGTTGTAATGTGTTCTCATTTTCTGCTGGTACGAGGCCAATCTGACAGCAGCAGTCTCTCTGAGTTCTTCGATGAGGTCCAGGTCCGCCCGACGGAGCTCTTCAGTCAACGTTGGGTCCGGGTGTAAGACTCTGGGGGTTGGTAGACCGACTTCTACTGGGATAACCGCCTCAGCGCCGTATGTTAGGCGAAAAGGGGTTTCCCCGGTAGGAGTCCGGGCGGTAGTCCGGTAGGCCCAAAGCACGTTTGGTAGTTCCTCTGCCCAAAGTCCCTTGGCAGCTTCCAACTTAGTTTTGATGATCTTCAGAAGTGAGCGGTTGGTGACTTCGACCTGGCCATTGGCTTGCGGATGTCCTGGGGAAGAGAAGCATGGTTGAATTTGGAAATCTGCACAAAATTTCCGGTATCTAGCGTTGTCGAACTGTTTGCCGTTGTCGGAGACGATGGCCTGGGGGATGCCAAATCTGCAGACAATCGATTGCCAGATAAACTTGGTGGTGTTCCGCTCGGTGATTGTGGCGAGAGGTTCTGCCTCGACCCACTTGGTGAAGTAATCAATGGCAACAATTGCGAACTTGGTCTGGCCGCGACCAGTGGGAAGTGGACCGACCAGGTCGATACCCCATTTGGCGAACGGGTAAGGGCTGCAGAGGGTGATCAGCTCGCTGGGGGGAGCATGGGGGATGTTGGCGAAGCGCTGACACTTATCGCATTTCAGCACGAAATCAGAGGCATCTTTGTTGAGGGTCGGCCAGAAGTAGCCTGTACGGAGTACTTTGTGTGCGAGGGACCTGCCTCCCGAATGATTGCCACAGATTCCTTCATGGATCTCTCGCATTACATAGGTTGCTTGGGCGGGGCTGAGACATCGCAGGTACGGTCGTGAGAAGCCGCGCTTGTAAAGGAGGCCGTCGATCAGAATGTAGTTAGCTGACCGAGCTCTGACCTTGGCAGCTTGCTGTTGGTCATCTGGGAGTTCTCCGGTGGTCAGGAAAAAGAAGATGTCGGAGGCCCAAGGGATGGGTTCCGACTGGAGGAATTGCACTTCTTGCAGGTCGGGTGAGATGGCCGGGTGAGTCAGGTATTCGAGGCGAACTCCATGGCTGAGGTCGGATTGGTCGGCGGAGGCCAGCTGGGCCATCTCATCTGCTTTGGAGTTTTCCGCCCTGGGTATGTGTCTGATCTGGAAAGTGTTGAAGAGACGAACAAGGGTGAGTGCCATGTCCCTGTAAGTTCGCATTGTGGTATCCCTGGCATCGAATTCACCCGTGATCTGGCCGACGATGAGTTGGGAGTCACTGAATACACGGATGTGGCTGACACCAATGTCTGTGGCTAGACGAAGTCCTGCTATCAATGCTTCGTATTCGGCCTCGTTGTTGCTGGCAGCAAACAAGAGGCGGAGGGCACATTTGAAGTAACCCCCTTCGGGGGATGTGAGGATGAGGCCAGCCCCGCTTCCTTCCCTGCGGGACGAGCCGTCAACATTGAGTGTCCAACAATGAGGATCTTCAGGCTCTGGCGGAGTTGGTGGGGGTGGAGGGTTAGTGTTTGGGGTTGGATTGGTGAATTCCAAGATGAAGTCGGCTACGGCTTGCCCCTTGATTGCTGTCCGGGGGTGATAGGAGATGTCGAACTGGCTTAGTTCTACTGACCATTGCATGAGTCTTCCTGAGAGCTCTGGTTGCTGCATGACCTTCTTCAGGGGCTGGTCGGTGAGAACCACGATGGAATGGGCTTGGAAGTAGGGGCGGAGTCGTCTGGAGGCGGTGACCAAGGCCAGGGACGGCTTTTCTAATAGGGGGTAGTTCTGCTCCGCTCCCCGGAGAGCCCGGCTGATGTAGTAGACCGGCCGTTGGACTGAGCCGTCCTCTCTGATGAGTGCTGCACTGATTGCGGTGCTTGATACTGCTAAGTAGAGAAAAAGGGGCTCGCCGGTAATTGCCTGTGAGAGGAGAGGAGGATTGGCCATGCACCGTTTTAACTGTTGAAAGGCTTCTTCTGATTCAGTTGTCCATTCAAAAGTCTGCCGCAGGACTTTGAAAAATGGTAGGCACTTATCCGTCGCGCGGGAGATGAAACGGTTGAGGGCTGCCACTCTGCCGGTGAGCCGTTGGACCTCTTTAACGGTTTTGGGTGACTACATCTCAATCAAGGCCTTGATCTTCTCTGGGTTGGCCTCGATGCCGCGCTGACTGACCATGAAACCCAGGAATTTGCCAGATCCTACGCCAAAGGCGCACTTCTCTGGGTTGAGCTTCATCTGATATTTGCGAAGGGTGGCAAAAGTCTCTCGTAGGTCGGTGAGGTGGTCAGTGGAGAGTTTGCTCTTGACCAGCATGTCATCCACATACACTTCCATGTTCCGTCCGATCTGATGGTGGAAGACTATATTGACTAAACGTTGGTAGGTGGCCCCAGCATTCTTTAGTCCGAACGGCATGACACGGTAGTGGTAAGTGCCCCGGTCGGTGATGAAAGATGTGTGTTCCTGGTCAGATGAGTGCATCACGATTTGGTTGTACCCTGAAAAAGCATCCATGAAGCTGAGCATTTGATGACCGGCCGTGGCGTCGACCAGTAGATCAATGCGGGGGAGAGGATAGCTATCTTTGGGACAAGCTCGGTTCAAGTCGGAGTAGTCGACGCAGAGACGCCACTTGCCATTGTTCTTGCGGACCAGGACCACGTTGGACAGCCACTTAGGATAATCCACATTTCGGATAAACTGGGCCTCGAGAAGTTTGTCAACTTCTGCAGCTATGAGATTGTTGCGCTCTGGATGGAAAATACGCTGCCTTTGTCGGTAAGGTCGGAAATGAGGCTCGATACTTAGGCGGTGGGTGATGAAAGAGGGGTCGATGCCTGGCATGTCCGCATGAGTCCAAGTGAAGACGTCTCTGTGTTCGGTCAGGAGAGCGGTGAGGTCGGCCTTTGCTTGGGAGGGTAGTTGGCTGCCGATTTTAGCGGTTTTGAGTGGGTTGGTGGGATCGATGTTAACTTCGACGAGTTCCTCCACAGGTTCGCCTCTGATCAGTTCGTCCTCATCTCGGACGTCAAGTCCTTCAATGATCATTGCCTCCTTCAGTCTGACCTCTTTAAGTGAGGCCACATAACATTCTCTAGCGACGGTCTGTTCCCCTCTCACCGTTCCGACCCCGAAATCGGTAGGGAACTTGAGGGCAAGGTGGTAGGTGGATGTGATGGCTTGGAGGGCATTGAGGGCGGTGCGGCCGAGGATGATGTTGTAAGCAGAGGGGCAGTCAACAACAAGGAAAGTAAGCAACTTCGTGGTCTGCCGTGGGTACTCTCCAATGGTGATAGGGAGATCAATGGAGCCGACAGAGGTCACCCCGGTCGCCGGTGAAACCGACCAGAGGAGTTTGGAGTGGGGACAGGCTTTCTTCCCCGATCTTCAGTTGGCGGAAGCAGTTGAGAAAAATGATGTCCGACAAGCTGCCATTGTCAATGAGGACTCGTCTGACCTTGTAGTTGGAGAGGACGGTGGAGATGACAAGGGGATCATCGTGGGGATAACGGATGCCTACACAGTCGGCGTCCGTGAAGGTAATGGGCTCTGTCCACTGTTTGGTTTGCTTGGGGGGTCGGTCGACCGTGGCAACTGTCTTGTCTGAGCCCTGTCGTATCTTTCTAAGCTCTGCCCTCTGAGCTGAGCGAGATGGTCCGCCACAAGCAAGACCACCTGAAATAACTCTGATTTCACCAACTGGCGGGGGTGGATTGCCTTGGGGCCGAGGTTGTTGGTGGGGTCGATCATGCCCCTGGTCTGGTTGAGCTGGTCGCCGTGGAGGGGTACGCCTGTGATTGTCTCTGCGGGGCTCGGTCCTTTGCCTTTGCTGAGGGCGGGTATCTGTGAAGCGGCTCAGGCGCCCCTGGCGAATGAGGGTCTCCACCTGGTCTTTGAGGCTGATGCAGTCGTCGATGTTATGGCCATGATCCTGGTGGAAACGGCAATATTTGGACTGGTCTTTACGGTTGGAAGGGCTCCGTGGAGGAAGAGGCCACTTGAGGGGGTAGTCCCGTTGGATCTGGTTAAGAACTTGTTCCATGGGAGTATTGAGGGGGGTATATTGCTCGAACCGACCGGGGGGTCTGGTTGGGGCTGACCGGTCGGCGCGAGGGGGTCGGTCGGCATAGCGGGACGCTTGGTTATGATGCCGGGCGTTACTGGGTTCTTGGTCTTTCCTCTTTTCTCTGGGGGCCAGATATTTAGTCGTGGAGTCCTGCCGAGCGGCTAGAGAATCCTTGGCGTTCATGTACTTTTGGGCTTTGGAGAGCAAGGCTGCCATGGATGTCGGGGGATTCTTGGAGAGGGAGAAAAGGAAATCGGATGACTGCAGTCCAGCCATGAAGGCTGTGAGGATGACTTTATCGTCATTTTCAGCAACTTGTAAGGCTTCGGTGTTGAAGCGAGTGACAAAGCTGCGCAGTGACTCCCCCTCGGTCTGACGGATGTTGAGGAGTTGGGTCGCCGGACGTCGCTGGCGTTGGGCCCCAATGAAGTGGCTCAGGAAGGAGTCACTGAGGTGTTGGAATGTGGAGACTGAATCCGGTGGCAACTGGCTGAACCATAGGCGAGCCGACCCCTTCAGTGTCACGGGAAAGGCTCGGCACATGATTTCGTCAGGGAAAGCATGGAGGATCATGAGGGTACGGTAGGTCTCCAGGTGGTCGACGGGGTCGGTTATTCCGTCGAAGGGGTCGATGGTAGGCATTTTGAACTTGGGGGGTAAGGGTTTGTCTCGGATGGAGGCGACAAAAGGGGAGTTTGCTGTAGTAGAGGGCTTATGTTGGATGTTCTGCATGACCCCTTGGAGTTGGAGTTTCATGGCTCGGAGTTCGGCGTCCCAAAGGGGAGTGTTGTCACCTCCAGAGGGAGATAGATGTTGGACGCTGCTAGCTTCTCCCTCGGGAGCTGGAGCTATGATCGACGGGCGTGGGGGTGGAGGAGGCGGATGTATATGTGGGTGAGGGGGTTGCAGACCTCCCGAGTTGGGAGGATTGGGTTGTGGGACAGTCTGGCCTGGAGCTTGTTCTGGATGGGGTGGATTATCTGGGGGTGGAGGAGGGATAGGGAGGTTCCGTTGGAGCAGAGCGTTGATTAAGGCCTGGTTTTGTTCGGCCATACGATTGATGCTGTTGGTGAGCTCGATGAAGTACTGTGGTGGGTTGTTTGGATTGGGAGGGTCGGTCTGGTGATCGGCAGCATTGTGGTGGGAAGCCATGGATCTGGTCGTTACCATGCACGTGACGGATGAGGTGACAAAGGTTGCTGGAAAAAGGGGGGCTCCGGCGGCAATGAACACAACTGTTGCACGGACAAACCGCGAGTTCCCACAGACGGCGCCAACTGATGATACAGTGCGTCCCGTGGTATGGGCTGGACCAATCCAAGCTCCTCAGGCCCACTGGATAACCTGCAAGCGAGTCCAATCGGGGAACGGGGTAGTCCCCCGGCGGACCCTCCGGTATGTGAATTAGTAAGGGTGATAGACAATACGTAGGAAGGATGAGAGATAGAAAGCTTAACCTTCTTCTTCTCTTCGAGCTTTGCTTATATCCTTTTGTAATCATTTCGTTGTCTCAGCCGTTCTGACCTTTTTGCCGAAAGCTTGCGCCGTGGTTCGTCTTGTTCAGGGTGAGGGGGCGCCATTCCGGCTGAGGGGTCGCCATTCCGGCTGAGGGGTGTTGTCGCAATAAATGCTGTGATGGGTTGCATTAATGGTGATGTGCTGTGGCAATAACTTTGCAGATCTTTGTCTGCTGACATGGCCTGTTCTGCGCCCGCCACGTGTCCGAGCATCATTGGCCTTCCCTGCTCAGTTGGCCTCCAGCTGTGCTGGGTTTCACTGACCGGGTTGTGCCACGGGGGCTGGATGGTGGGCTTGGGTTTACGCATGGTGGGCCGTGGTCCTTGTGGGCCTATCCCTGTCAGGTAGTATGAAAAAAGTCAAAAAATTAAAAAGTTACTCAAAAAGTTAACATTATTCACCAAAAGTCAACAATTACGGCTACACAACTCCCAATCTTAATTTTCCCTTACAAATCAATTTTTACAATTTTTTATTACACATTTTTTCATAAAAAGTCAAAAAGTTAACCCAAACATCCATATTTTTTTCTTCAACTTTTTAGTCCAAAAAGGTAAAAAGTGTACTTATTTAGGACACCCCAAACAACCTCTTAATGTCTGTCTGTAAAAAGTCAAAATAAATAACATAAGGAAATAGCACGATTTTCTTTTATAGTAAAAAGTCAAAATAAATAACATAAGGAAATAGCACGATTTTCTTTTATATTTTATTTTGCGGATTTTTTAAAATGATATTTAGGTGGTGTTTGGTTATCATTTCGGGGTAAATAATCATAAAAAGACAAAAAAAGTTAAAAAATCATAAAAAGAAAAAAAAAAAATTCTACTATTTCAAACTTAAAAAGCCAATCAAGAATACCAAATAAACAAAAAAGTTTCAGATTAAAAAAGTCAAAAAAGTCAAAAAGCCAATTAATTAGCCTTCATTTAGCAATGACTTTTTTAGTTAATTTTTTGACTTTTTTAGCCTGAGACTTTTTTAGTCGTTTGATATTCTTGTTTGGTTTTTTTGAATTTTTAACTTTGAAATGATGTATTTTTTTTTTTTTATCTTTTTACTTATTTTGTTCTTTTGTCCTTTTGTAATTTTGTGATTTTTTTTTTTTGTTGTTGTCCTTTTTGCTTATTTCCAAAAGGAAAACCAAACACCACAGTTGTGTGGATTTAGACTTTATATAGGTACAGTGCCAAAAAGTCGCATTGCAAATGATTTCCAAACTCCAAACTCTTTTTGTTTAGATTTTATAAATTAATCTAATAAAAATAAATATTATATTTTTGTTCCAAATAAAATAAAAAATAATTAGTATTTTTAAGTTTCACCAAATTATCTTATTCTTTTTTCTTTTAGAAAAAAAATTATCAAAACTCAACTAAACAAAGCATCACCTTTCTCAAAATTGTGTTGAATTCATTTTTTCAGTGGGATTTTTTTTTTGGCAGGGGGGTTGGAGAATTAAAATCAAACTATTCACAAATTGACAAATTCAGTGAAGTTTTTCTTTTTCTTTTTCGAGCATTTACACCATGGATTGAGCATCAATTTTAAGTAGTTGACTAATTTTGAATTGACTTTGCTATTTTTCATCTCAACCTCATTAATATCTCCACTTACGTATCAAATTAATTGTTTTTTCAGTGTTTCATGGCAATTCACTTTCATTAAAAAATAATAATATCAAAATTTGGCATCGCTTGCATGCACTGGTCAAAAACTTCGATACACACAAACCATATACTCATTCTTTAATGTTTGTATTTAAATTCGGTGGTGTTATATATACCAAGTAGTGTACCAATATTACGACATTATTGTTGAACCCACTCATTATACAAATTATAAATATTCAAAACATCTTAAATTATGTCACATCATTAATTGATACACTAGTTAGTACACTAATTGCTGTATATAGTATTATTCATTTAAATTACTAAAAATAATAATAATGCTATATGCACCCATTAATGTACTAACTAGTGTACCAATTGATGATGTAACATAATTTAAGATATTTTTAATATTTATAATTTGTATAATGAGTGTAATCAATAATAATATTATAAGTTAGCATTGATACACTAATTAGTATACTAATTAAAAAAAAAAATCAGATGCAGTCAAACCAATGAACTAATATGTGTAGAGATTCAAGTAGCTTGAGGTCAGACAAGTTAGTTAATTGTTAATGCGTGACCCTGCAAGTTAGGTAGCAAATGCACCTGTAATTAAATATATATATATATATATCTCTTTAAAGTTCACAATTTAGGAAGTGGATTTCACCATTTTTGTAATTTAATACATAAATCCACATACCTAATTTTTAAATTTGGAAAAAAATGCTATGATTTGTTTTAAAGTGGTTTAATTAGTAACTAACCGTGTTAAACTTAAAATGGAAAATTTTCCTTTGTTTTTTAGTTTTGAGAAATCATCTTGACTTTTAAACATATAAAATAATAATAAGCATAAGTAAAAACAATTATTTTAATTTATTTTTTCATCTCAAGCTTAATTACATGACTCATCAATTCATCACATTCAACAATTTGTACTATACACAATCAAAACAATAATAATAATCTGAGTCTTACGCTCGAGCGGGGATCGAGCGTCCGTCGAGCGTGAAAATCATGCAACCAGTACTTTTGTCTACGTTTGCAGTCCGCTTGAGCGAGGAAAGCCACGCTCGAGCGAACCTTCACATTCTGCATGTTCGCTCAAGCGAGAAAAGCCACGCTCGAGCGTGGACCCTGTTTTCAGCAAATTTTGGAAAATGTTTTCAAGTTCATTTTTACATCCACATTCCATCATAAGCATTCCTAGGCCATGATTAAGACTCCACAATGAGGTTGAAGACTAGAAACACGCCAAGAACAAATAAAGCAAGTTATGAATAATTCGAACGTGTATTTCAAGTGTGTATTTGTATGTATATTTATGTAGGTCGCGTGCCTCGAACCATTTGATTAATCTGCTCTGTTTGTCTACACCCAAAGCCAACTGTGAGTAATAACTTTGTAAAGTTATGTTCAATTATAAGTATTTTCTGAATGATGTAAGATGATCTGTTTTCTGAAATAACATTTTTTGTATGAATGATTGGTTATCCAATGTTTCTGAAATGTATTCGTGGCATTCTTAGCTTCAAATGATATCTATTATCTATTCTGTTACGTCCCAATTATGGGTCAACTGTATGTCTCATGAGCCAACTGTTATAGATCCTTACGTCCCACTTATGGGCCAACTGTACGTCTCATGAGACAACTGTACCGTCTTCGTGCACGTGAGTCAACTGTATGCCTTTATGGTCGTCCCTTTATAGGTCAACTGTATACCTTTATGGCCGTTCCTTTATGGGTCAACTGTCTCTGCTAGGGGTAATGAATGTACCACGTACAATTAACTACAAATTTTGATTATGAATATGATTCTGAATCTGTATCTGTTATAAACTATGATTTCTGAACAGGTTTATGAAGCCATTTCTGACAGCTACTGAATACCGTTTTCTCTAACTATTATGGACAACATTCATTAAACCCTTTATTCTGTTATTGTTCATTGGGCTTCTGCTCACTATTTATTTATATGTATGTAGGTGAGCAAGCGCGTGACCTAGCCTGAGATGCCGCCTGGCGAGTTTTGGTGTCAGCTAGCTATCATGCCTCCCGTAGAGGTTCTCTTTTGTGATCTGTTGAGTTTTGTGTCTTTGGGACTTTTGTACTTCCAAAATGTTTATGTCTAGTATAAACACAGCTTGAAATCTTGTGTATGTGGCTTGGGTGATGTAAGGTTACTGTACTTTTCGATGCCATATCTGTATATATATATATATGCATATATGTCTATGAAGAGTTTTTAATTTCCTGGCTCATATATGTCTGCACAGCTGTATGGACTATATAAGTTTGTTTATTTGCTTCCGCAGCCCCTAGCTATATGTCAATCTGTTCAGAGGCCTTCGGTAATCCAAGGATTACTGGCCGGCTACAATGCTAAACCTATAGGGGCGGGTTGGGGTCGTGACAGTTTGACCCTCTAAAATTATTACTGTGTACATTTGATCCTTCTGAAATGCTTATAATTGATTACGAATTAAACAAATCGAACATTGAATAAAGAGATAAGGCTAAAGAAAAGTGACTTACTTACAAGTTGTGTGCTATGTGTAGGTCATGTACAGTAAGGGACCATCGTTCATCCACATCATAGTGAGTAATAGTAGTGTAACGATATGTTTTATTTATGTATTGTGATTACGATTCTTATATTTCTACTGGTGAATGGCATATGTTGTATCAATTGTGTTTTGATTGGAATGACGGGAATGATTGAACAATGATATATACAATGGACTCGAGGTCGTTTTGTTTGATTGTGAATAATGGACCCGGGGCCGTTATAACATGGACTACTTATGACACATGGCTCTAAGGCCGAGGGAGATGGAGACATGTTGATGTTCCATCTACCCTATACTGTTCTGAACAACTGTTGATATGTTGGGCCCAAGGCCGTTTTGCTATGATATTGGGCCCAAGGCCATTTTGTTATTATGTTGGGCCCGAGGCCGTTTTGTCTTAGTTCTAGAATGATTAAGACTAAGACGGACATGTAATTTAAAATATATTCTTCATGTCTTATACTCATTCACATGGACCTCTTTACATTGCTATTATTCACTGAGCCTTACTCACTATATTTTTATGTATATTTATGTAGGTGAGCAGCCTGGAGGTCAGCCTTAGGTCAGCTCTAGGAGCCTTTTATTGGTCCAGTTTTGTCAAGCCTCCCAAGTGAAACCCCTTTTGTTCTATTTTGGGTTTTTTATGTATATTCCATTTTGTTAAGGATATGGATACATTGCTAATATATGAATTATGGATCATTACCCTTTTGTTTAGATTAGCATGCCGTGGACTTGGTGTTTTATGAACTGTATATGTAGGTGTGGATGTATATGATGTGTGTACTAAGATCCTGGCATTTAGACACCTCTCAATGGACGTTTCATATTGTTATTATATTTGCTTCCGTTTTAGGCCCTGATACTATATAAAATATTTGTTGACTATTTTGTTTTGAGGTCTAAGTACAGGCCGATCATATCCAAACTTTTAGGGGCAGGTTTAGGTCATGACAATGTAAAAATAAATGGTATAATTTTTATATATTATTTAAATTTAAATAATATCACAAACTCGGACTTAATTATCAAAAAATATTTTAAATTATTATTTTATGGTTCATATTTACTTCTTATATAAATTTCACAACACAAAAATTCAATAATAATACACAATTTCATTCCGGCTAGATAATGTGGGGTTTAAACCTATGCTTTTTAAATTAGTATCTTCTTGTGATCACACGCACAAAAAAAGGCAAAAAGAAAAGAAAAACAACTAATACGAGTAAATTAGTTGGAAAATTGGAATAATAGATGTCAACACTGGAAGGCTAGCCACCGACTATTATCTTAATGTCCGTCTGTAAAAAGTCAAAATAAATAACATAAGGCAATAGCACGATTTATTATTTTCTTTTATATTTTATTTTGACTTTTTTTACGGATTTTTTAAAATGATTTTTAGGTGGTGTATGGTTATCATTTTGGGGTAAATAATCACAAAAAGACAAAAACAAGTCAAAAAATTACAAAAAGTCAAAAATCACAAAAAAAAAAAAAAAAAAATCCACTAATCCAAACCTAAAAAGCCAATTAAAAATACCAGACAAACAAAAAAATCTCAGCTTAAAAAAGTCAAAAAAATAAAAAAAACTAACTAATTAGTTGTGTGGATTTAGACTTATACAGGTACAGTGCCAAAAAGTCGCATTGCAATACTAATGATTTCCAAACTCCAAACTCTTTACTTTTTAAGATTTTGTTTAGATTTTATAAATTAATCTAATAAAAATAAATATTATATTTTTGTTCCAAATAAAATAAAAAATAATTAGTATTTTTAAGTTTCACCAAATTATCTTATTCTTTTTTCTTTTAGAAAAAAAATTATCAAAACTCAACTAAACAAAGCATCACCTTTCTCAAAATTGTGTTGAATTCATTTTTTAAGTGGGATTTTTTTTTTTGGCAGGGGGGTTGGAGAATTAAAATCAAACTATTCACAAATTGACAAATTCAGTGAAGTTTTTCTTTTTCTTTTTCGAGCATTTACACCATGGATTGAGCATCAATTTTAAGTAGTTGACTAATTTTGAATTGACTTTGCTATTTTTCGTCTCAACCTCATTAATATCTCCACTTACGTATCAAATTAATTGTTTTTTCAGTGTTTCATGGCAATTCACTTTCATTAAAAATAATAATATCAAAATTTGACATCGCTTGCATGCACTGGTCAAAAACTTCGATACACACAAACCATATACTCATTCTTTAATGTTTGTATTTAAATTCGATGGTACTATATATATCAATTAGTGTATCAATATTAGTTATAACATTATTATTAAATCTACTCATTATACAAATTATAAATATCCAAAACATCTTAAATTATGTCACATTATTAATTGGTACACTAATTAGTACACTAATTGCTGTATATAATATTATTCATTTAAATTACTAAAAAAAAGAATAATACTATATGCACCCATTAATGTACTAACTAGTGTACCAATTGATGATATAACATAATTTAAGATGTTTTTAGTATTTATAATTTGTATAATAAGTAAGATTAATAATAATATTATAACTAATATTGGTATACTAATTAAAAAAAAATCAGATATAGTCAAACCAATGAACTAATATGTGTAGAGATCCAAGTAGCTTGAGGTCAGACAAGTTAGTTAATTGTTAATGCGTGACCCTGCAAGTTAGGTAGCAAATGCACCTGTAATTAAATATATATATATATGTATATATATCTTTAAAGTTCACAATTTAGGAAGTGGATTTCACCATTTTTGTAATTTAATACATAAATCCTCATACCTAATTTTTAAATTTGGAAAAAAATGCTATGATTTGTTTTAACGTGGTTTAATTACTAACTAACCGTGTTAAACTTAAAATGGAAAATTTTCCTTTGTTTTTTAGTTTTGAGAAATCATCTTGACTTTTAAACATATAAAATAATAATAAGCATAAGTAAAAGCATTTATTTTAATTTATTTTTTCATCTCAAGCTTAATTACACGACTCATCAATTCATCACATTCAACAATTTGTACTATACACAATCAAAACAATAATAATAATTTGTAGTATACAAAAAAAAAAACCCCCCTTAAATTTAATAGAAAATATATCTAAAAAATAATAAGACATAAATGATAGAGTACAATTTTTTTTTTCTTTTTTTTTTTTGGTGTTCAAAACCACCCTCAATCGCACGATCATGTATTGAGATTTGGTTTCATGTGGCGTACATTACCATATATTTAGAGTGTACAAAATAATTTAGAAAAGTTACTATCTTGAAGGAGATCAATTTTGTTTAAACATATGATAAAATGTTTTGTTTATACATGATAATATGAGGTCTTTTGCGAACAATGGTAAAAAATTAGCTTTTTCACTTTTTTTAGTTAAAAAAGTCAACTTTTTTACCCAAAACAACTCAACTTTTTACCAAAAAAGCTATCGAAAAAGTCAAAAAATTAAAAAATTAATTTTTTACCAACTTTTCAAAACACCACTATGTAATCAAAACACTCTCTCACTATTTATTGGGCAATGATTTATTTCCTTAAAAAGAACTCTATTCACTTGGTAATAAAACAAAAAAGCAAAACTAAACATCACATCAATTAGATCTCACCACTCCTAAAAGCTCCATTAGCTTTTAAACATTTTTGTTATTTATTTTTTCCTATCAACAAAAATAAGTGAAATAAAGAAAAAAAAACAAATATTTACAACAGTAAAATTTGAACTTAAACATCAAACCACTTAGCTTTTTTCTTATGAGTTAAATGGTAGAGTATCCACTTTCAATACCAACTGTGGGGACATATTTTTGAAAATGACAACACGTGGTCAAGGTGGCACCGAAGTGCCAGCCGAGGTGCCACGTGTCTTGGTCATGACGCCGAGATGATCTCGGCTAAGCCAAGGTTATCTGCGGAGATACCGGAATCCGGGATAAACAGATAAGTTATAAGAGTCCTAAAATGGGGGAGAATCTCAGCCTGGATAAAGATAAAGCTCTTAAGAAGTTTATCTTTATCTATTGGAGAGTCCAGGATGAGTATTGGACCAAAGTCTAAGAGAAGTTAGGCTTCTACAAGGATCAGGTTAGTGCTGACTATAAAAGTAAGGCACTCTCGTGGGTCTAAGGTACACTTTTTGAATTCTGACTAGTGAGTAAAAGCACTATTTGCTATCTTTGAGAGATAATTAAGTACTGATTTGATCATCGAAATGCCCCTAGGTGGACGAACCACCGTCGAAGTCTCATATTTCTGTGACAGGTCGTTCGAGTGCAATCTATTCTACCAATGTTCTCCAGCTGAGTACCTGTTTGGCAGTGTGGTCAGAAAACAACACACACAATTTGGCGCCGTGTGTGGGAATCGAAGGAGAATAGATGGCCAACGACTAACAGAAAGAGAAGATTGGAAACGACATCCCTACTGGGAGTGGTAAACACATCGATCCTAACGTAGAAGAGGATAACTGCAATGAAGAACCTTGGGATAAGAATCCCGGAAAGGAAGACGTAGGCCAAGAGGGAGACGTACCAAAGAAGGTGGACCGAGGCGGGTATTATAACGATGACGACCTTCAGGTATGGAAAGATAGATGCCTGCGCAGAGACGGCGAGATGAAGGGAATGGCGAACAAATTGGCAGACCTGCAATCGGTCATCAATTTCATGATGCAAAACAACGTCATGCAGCCACCGTTTATGTTACAAGATACGTCGATTCCAGCGGCCAAAAAAGATGCCTAGAAAGGGGGGTAGGAAACAGTTCTTACAGTCCCTCAGCACGACAGAACCAAAGAACACTCTCACCGGCCTTCACGGGAGGTCGGGCCAGGAGAGTCAATGAAGGGAGAGTCTCAAAAAACACATCGTACCAAAGAAGTCTATACCAAAGAACATCGGCATGCTCAAGGGATGGAGCTTTGTTTCGACACGACTAATGGAGGGAGGTCCAAGAGGACCCATAACGACACCGGGAGTAGTGCACCAAAGAGGCTAAAATCCGTTGATAGCCGAGCTCCTGGACAAACCAAGAAGGATTTGAGGGATTACCTCCAGAGGAAGTGGCAAGATACCGAGGTAACCTCTCTGGTCAAGTCGAGAACGCCGTTATAGGTAAAATTGGACAAATTTGAGGCCCCAAAGAGGTTCCACATGCTGAGATTCCAGATATACGACGGTAAGTCTAACCCTAACTTTCATGTCGGCTTGTACCTAAACTCAATGGCATTATACACCGGGAACGATCTGTTGCTCTACAAGGTGTTCCCCTTATCCTTTGGGGAAATCACATCAGACTGGTTTCACAAATTACCAAAATGAACTGTGAAAAGCTAGAAAGGCCTAGCCGAGATGTTCGTGGCCAGGTTTGTGACAAACAAACTACAGCTGTTGAGGGTGGACTCCCTAATGGCTCTGAGAATTGACGAGGATGAAAGCCTCAGGGCTTATGCCAAGAGGTATTATGAAGTATTCAACCGAATACCTAGATGCAACCAAGAGGTGACGGTCGTGTCATTTAAGAACGGCTTAAACGATGATTGTCTGCTTCGAAAATCACTGGCAAAGACACTGCCAAAAAGTATGGAGGAACTTATGGCCAAGATAGAGAAGTATGCGAGAGCCGAGGAAGATACGCCGGGGACAAAGGTGTCAAAAT
Organism: Camellia granthamiana; assembly: GCA_036172215.1. Taxonomy (NCBI): domain Eukaryota; kingdom Viridiplantae; phylum Streptophyta; class Magnoliopsida; order Ericales; family Theaceae; genus Camellia; species Camellia granthamiana. The sequence continues at coordinate 5,834,240 of CM069903.1, read as the reverse complement.
AAGAGAAAAGAAACGGCTCGCCGAAGCGAGACCGATGCAACACTGGATATAACAAGCAAGAGACAGGACTGGGGACTGCACAAGCAGTCACAACCGTATTCCGAATTTCGGTTTACAAAGTCTTGGAAAGAATCCAGAATCAGCCCTATTATAGAGCACCAGAGAAAATTCCTGGCGAATTTATGGGAAGAAGTCTGGGGAAGCACTGCGCCTACCATAATGAGGATGGGCATCTAACTCAGGAGTGCAGAGCCCTAAAAACACATCTGGAAGACCTGGTAAGACAAGGTCATTTAAGGGACCTAGTAGATGAGGCTAGGACAATGGAGGAACAAGCAAGATTGCCTCAGGCACCAGCAGCACCACCTCCGCCAGCACCATAACCTTAAGCAGGTAGACCTCGAGTGATCAATGTGATTCACTCGAAGGTTAATGAGAACGAGATATGCGGGGAGACTCAGAAAGTAAAACACTCGCAACATGTGTATCAGGTCCAGCAGAAAAGACCTAGGGTAGACGAGCACCAGGGACCAATGGTGTCCTTTACTGAAGACGATATAGAAATGGTGCAGCATCCACACAACGATGCCCTGGTAATATCCTTTAAAATTAGAGAGTGCCAGGTAAAGCGCATCTTAATTGACCAGGTAGCTCTTGTGACATCATGTATGTCAGGTGTTACAAGGAGCTTGGCCTTCACTAAGATGATCTGGAGCAGTCCAATGGTCCAATGGTTGGGTTCAATGGAACGCCAACATGGACCCTAGGAGCAATAAGTCTAGAGGTGCAGGCTGGCACCAAGAAGGTAAACACGGAGTTCACAATAATTGACACCCTCTTCCCTTACAACGTTATCTTGGGAAGGCCATGGCTGCATTCAATGGGAGTTGTTCCCTCAACACTGCACCAGCTGTTGCGGTTCCCAATAGAGTATGGAATTGAGAAGGTTAGAGGGGATCAGGTACAGGCAAAAAATTACTCCATGGCAGCAATAAAGTCCGCTTGCAGTGTGTGAGGAGTAGAATCAGTAGAAATTGAGAACGAGGACATGGAGGTCCTTGAGGACGTCAGCAAAAAACTAGCCGAGAAAAGTGAGAAAGCCCTAAAGAAGATCTTAGTCCAGCAAGGGGATGAAGAACGCTTATTCCTTCTCTGCTCAGGCTTGGCTGAGGAAAAGGAAAAGGAATTAGAGGCATTCCTGAGAGCAAACCTTGAAGTGTTTGCCTGGACACCATACGAGATGCCTGGCATTGACCCTGAGGTCACTTGCCATAGACTGAATGTGGACAGGTCGGCCAAACGCTTCATCTAACAAGCAAGGAGGGCTACGTTGATGCATGTTGAGGCAGTAGAAGAGGAAGTGGATAAACTTCTAGAGGCCAGAGCCATTCGAGAGGTAAACTACCCAACATGGTTATCAAACACGGTTGTTATGAAGAAGAAGAACGAGAAGTGGAGGGTCTGTGTGGACTTCACCAGCCTGAACAAGGCTTGTCCCAAAGACAGTTTCGCACTTCCCAAAATTGGCCAATTGGTGGATGCCACCTCAGGACATGGAAGGATGAGCTTCTTGGACGCTTACAGGGGGTACCATCAGATAGCCATGTACCCCCAGATGAAGAGAAGACTGCATTTATCACCCCAAAAGGGCTGTATTACTACAGAGTGATACCTTTCGGGTTGAAAAATGTAAGAGCAATTTATCAGAGATTGGTGGCTAAGATGTTCAGACATCTAATAGGCAATACAGTGGAGGTATACATTGATGACATGGTCGTGAAAACCAAGGAACCTGAGCATCATCTGGTCGACCTGAAAGCAGTCTTCGATATCTTGAGGACATTTCGGCTCCTACTCAATGCATCGAAGTGCATATTTGGAGTTGGGTCAGGAAAGTTCCTGGGATACTTGGTCACCAGAAAGGGCATTGGGGCAAGCCCGAATCAGATCAAGGCCATCTTGGAATTAAAGAGTCCAACGTCGGCAAAACAAGTACAGATGTTGACTAGAAGGGCTGCAGCCCTAAATAGATTCATAAGCAGAAGTTCTGACAAATGCAAACATTTCTTTAGTTTAGTGAAGAAAGCCACAGACTTCCTATGGACAAAAGAGTGTGAAGTCGCCTTGGCCGACTTGAAGAAATACTTGACCATCGCTCCAGTTCTCTCAAATCCAGTACCTGGAGAGGAGCTGTTCTTATACTTGGCGGTTTTAGAGCATGCAGTGAGTGCAGTGATAATCACAGAAGAAAAGGGAGAACAAAGGGCAGTTTACTACGTGAGTAAAATCCTAGCAGATGCAGAGACTAGATACTTACCCCTGGAGAAACTGACACTGGCTTTAGTAATGGCTTCCAAGAAGCTGAATCATTACTTTCAAGCCCACAAAATTGTGGTATTAACTGAGCATCCTTTGAAGTCCCTATTACAACAAGGAGATCTGACCAGCAGGATAGCAAGATGGGTAGTGGTGTTGGGCCAATATGATCTGGAATTCAGACCCACAATAGCAATCAAAGGCCAAGTTTTGGTCGACTTCATGGCCGAGTTCACACCAGACGCCATTATACATCGGCCCCCGTTGAGTCGCGGTTTAGATGAACAAAAAGAAACCCAGCGAGGGATAACAGAACAGAAGAAAAAAGAGAAACTCAGGCCCTGCGGTATTTATGTCGGCAACTCTTTCCGCCTACTTGTTGATGAGAGTTCAAACCGACATGGAGTGGGGGTAGAAGTTGTGCTAGCATCGCCAGATGGGCGGATGCTGGAATAATCTATTCGTTTGGGGTTTAAGGGCTTAAACAACGAAGCAGAGTATGAAGCATTGATCACAGGATTGAAGTTGGCAGTAGCAACGGAAGCTGATGAGGTGATGGTCTTCTATGACTCCTAACTTACCATCAACCAGGTAACAGGCGAATACGAAACCTAAGATGAAAAGATGATGGCCTATGTAAAGGAGGTAGATAGACTGGTAGCCTTATTCCAGAATTGCCGACTACATCAAGTTAGCTGAGATGACAACAGCCACGCTGATGCCTTGGTAAACCTGGCCAGTGTAATAAAATCAGGAGAGGCAAGGACAATAATGGTTGACTATTTGCTAGGCCCAAGCATAGAATCACTGAACATAGAGTATGAGGCAATATGTGTAGAGATGGGACCAAGTTGGATGGATGCAATAATAGTATTTCTTAGAGAAGGGAAATTACCAGATGATCGTAAAGAAGCACACAAAATCAAACTAAAGTCTGCAAGATTCAGTCTAATAGCAGAAGGACATCTATACAAAAGATCTTTTACTGGTCTCTTCTTGAGGTGTGTGTATCCTTCACAAGTTGAAGACTTCTTGTATGAAATGCACGAAGGAATATGCGGAAGCCACACAGAGAGAAGGTCACTTGCTCATAGGGCCGTTACCCAGGGGTACTGGTGGCCCTACATGCAAAAAGATGTTGCAGTTTATGTCAAAATGTGTGAGAAATGTCAGAGGTTTGCACCTTTGATACATCAACCAGCAGCAGATTTAAATCCAGTATCCAATCCTTGGCCATTTGCCCAATGAGGCATAGATCTTGTTGGACAACTACCTCAAGCGACTGGATAAAGGAAGTTCCTACTGGTGGCAACAAATTACTTCACCAAGTGGGTAGAAGTTAAACCCCTTGCAAAGATTCGGGATATCGATGTAAAGAACTTCATATGGAAGAACATCATCACCAGGTTTGGGATTCCAATGGCGATAATAGTAGACAATGATACGCAGTTTGACAGTAAGCTAATCAAGAGCTTCTATGCAAAATACAAAATCAAGAACTACTATTCCACTCTAAGCTTCCCTCAAAGTAATGGACAAGCAGAAGCATTCAACAAAACTATCTTGGATGGGATTAAGAAAAGGCTAGAAGCAGCAAAGGGAAGTGGGTGGAAGAGTTGCCCAATGTACTTTGGGCATATCGGACTACGCCGAAAAGATCAACTGGGGAATCCCCATTCGCCATGGCTTATAGCACAGAAGCAGTTATTCCACTAGAGGTCAGCATCCCAGGGATCAAAACCCATGGAGTAGAAAATGAGACCAATGAGGCATTCCTGGCCCGAGATTTGGATCTGTTAGAAGAAAGAATGAAGAAAGCAGCAATTCAGCTGGGGGCATACCAGTAGCAGCTTGCTAGGGCTTACAATAAGAAGGTCAACCCACGAGAATACTTGGGCCAAATTGGGAGGGACCTTATAGAATCATCTCGGTCCTAGGCAATGGGGCATATCGGCTTGAAGACAGTGAAGGCAAAGAGTTGCCAAGACCCTGGAATACTTGCAACCTGAAGTTTTTCTATCATTAGATTTTTTTTTTTTTAAAACTTTTTTGTTATTAGCAGAAGTAATAATAAATTTTTAGCTCGATTTTTAATTTTAAACTTGTGTAGTACGACTGACCAATCACTTGGCGATATTTCTAAGTGAAACATGACGAATAACTTAGATTTATTATATGGCAGAGTTAAATTATACTTGCATATAATAGAGTTGAACTAAGTTGGCGATGTTTGTAAGTGAAACATGACGAATAACTTAGACTTATTATTTGACTGAGTTAAATTATACTTGTATATAATAGAGTTGAACTAAGTTGGCGATACTTCTAAGTGAAACATGATGAATAACTTAGACTTATTATATGGCGGAGTTAAATTATACTTGCATATAATAGAGTTGAACTAAGTTGGCGATGTTTCTAAGTGAAACATGACGAATAACTTAGACGTATTATATGACAGAGTTGAATTATACTTGCATATAATAAAGTTGAACTAAGTTGGCGCTATTTCTAAGTGAAACATGACGAGTAACTTAGACTCATTATATGACAGAGTTGAATTACACTTGCATATAATAGAGTTGAACTAAGTTGAATTAACCTGGACTTACCATATCAGCAGAGCCAAACTCAGATTGGAACTAAGAACATTTGAGTAAGATTAATAGAAGAACCAAGGTTGAGAACCTCGGCTAGTCTCTGTTTGAACATAACTTCGGCAATAAGGTCATAGCTACATGCTATAACAACCCCGATCTGTAATTAAGTGCTAATTCGTAATTAAGGATGTTAATTAAGTGGTTAAAATAAATTATGTGTTTATCATGTATTTTGTATGTTATTTGGCTTTTTATCTGTTACTCGTAATAATATTTGTTGTGAATTCTACATTGATCTGAAAATTGAAAGCTTTATCGTCATTCGAAACTGGAATTGATTACATGGATGTGTTATTTGGGATTTTTAGAATCATTTGGAAATTTTTATTAAAAATTAATTCAGTTTGGTAAATTAAGTTGTGTTTAGATGGACCAATGTCCTAATTATTGTATAATGGCATCATAACTATATATATGAGCTCTTAAGCTCATTCTTGAGCTTAATTTGCTCCAAGTGAGTGGAAAAATCTGAGAATTTATTTTAGAGAGAGTGCAATTCTAGAGAGAGAAAACAAGAGATTGAAGGAGAATTGAAGATCTTGGCTAGGATCCATCAAAATTAAGCTAGAACAAGAGTGATTCAAGACTCTAGGTAAGCCTTTGACTATTAATTCATGAAGATTATGTATTCTAGAGATGAATTCATGGAGTTATTATGATCATTTGCATGTATTTCACATATGTTTGTCAAGAAGATGGAGAATTTGATTATAATTCTTACATGCATGTATATATAAGTGTTAAATCATCACTTTGATCATGAGTTTTATCATTTGTGTTGAGTTTGGAGTGTGAGATGTACATGTATGCATATGTCAACAAGTTTTGTAAGTAAATTCTATGTTTGAGGAGTCTTAGGAAAGAATTAAGAAGAGAATTCCACGTGCATGCATGAATATATAGAGTTTTGTCATATTGAGTTTGATTTTGAGCAATCATGTAGAAATTGTGGATAATTGTCACATGTATGTTTGAATTATCATGTTTTGAACCTTGGTTTCATGTTTTGGAAAATAATTTCTTACATGCATGGAGCTTATGAGCTCAAATTTGCTAACTTCATGAGTTTTGAAGAAAATAGCTTGAAAGGTTTTACATGCATGAAAGTCGAACTCAATTTTGACTAAAATCATGAGTTTTGAGCAAAAGGGTTTATAAAGGATCATGTGTTCATGTTTTAGAAAAGTTTTCAAGCTTTAAAGACAAGCCTTGCATGAGTTTACCCTCGAAATTTGCATTTGGAAGCTCAAAACTCTGTTTTTGGAAACCCAGAATTTCGCAGTCCGCTCAAGCGAGGAAACCTATGCTTGAGCGGAGAATGCGAGCTCTTAGCATTTTTGCAGTCATGAGTGCTCCGCTCGAGCAACCAAAGTCACGCTCGAGCAAACCTTTTGTATTTTGTTGAACCGCTTGAGCGTGGGAGTTGTGGCTCGAGCGTGGATTGAGACCAACTAGTACTTTTTCAGACAGTCTGGTCCGCTCGAGCGACCAGGCCATTTTCAGTGCATTTTGACAAGTTATTATACATTTCATTTCCATCTCATTTCTGAGCATTTGTAGGCATGAATTATGAGATATTGAAAAGTCATGAGCTAAAAATCGATATATGTAATGTGAATTAGAAAAAAGTACGAGATAAATTCAAGAATTGATTCATGTATACGAGTTTTAAGTACTTAACTGAATAAGAAAGCTAAGCCATAGTAATGAGGAGATGAAGTAGAGACACACTAAGAAAGGAACGTACTAAGTTAAGAAATTAGAAGTGTGTGTTTTGAGCAATGCGTTAAGCGAAAACAAGAAACCTATGTAGAGAGATCTAAGCTGTAATGGCCAAATACATATGTAATGGTAAGATATGTTTGTGTTATGTACTTTGTGGTTGTAGGTCAAGACTCGAAGATTGATTGACCATTTACGGGAACCACTGTGAGTAACATTATTGTAAAAATATGTTCATATGAATTATGTTCCAAATGTGATTTGATAAGTTATAATTTTTGAAATGATATTTGTTTACGTGAACGAATGTCCTATATTTGAAATCTATTATGACATCCATAGATAGTCCCAAGTCATGGGGGACGGCATGTTAATGCGAGTCCATGACATATATGTGATTACGAGATCTCGTTAGCCACTTTATTGTGGTGCTATGTGTTTGATCGGTATCCAGAACCGATTACTCTAGTCGAAAGACGATGTATGATGTGTTCTATGGGATGTACCATTAGTATGTTCAGATATGAGAATGATTTGTCTTATGATTATGAAATGTTCAGAATTCATTCACTAACCTCTTTACCTTAACGTTATTCACTAGGCTTTAGCTCACTGTGTGTATATATATGTATAGGTGAGCGTTTTGGAGATCGAGCCTGAAGACTTTTGTCTGGATCTGTGTTCTGTTGTCAGCCAACCCTTATGCCTCACATGGAGGTTCCGAAAATGTCGTGTGTTATAAGTTCTGGTTATTTCTGTACATGAGACTTGTTTGTTTTGTTGGTTGTACTTAAGATATTATCATGTGTGTGGGTATAATGTAAGAATGATTTTTGGATATGTATATAAAGTTTTCAATATTTCGTTTATATAAGTCAGCATAGCTCATTGGGCAATTATATTTATGTATTTGCTTCCGCTAGCCCCTTATTTTTGTTTATCTGTTCAGAGGCCTTTGGTAATCCAAGGATTACTTGCCGGTTGCGATTTTAAACCTATAGGGGCGGGTTTGGGTCATGATAGAGTGGTATCAGAGCACGAGTTATTCCGCACACACGAGTCCATATGAGCTATAGGATGTCCTCGAACAGAAATAGGGGCATTGCATCATCATGAGTGAGTAAGAACTTAGTAAAGCTATGTTCAAATTAAATTATCTTCTGTATATGAAATAAGATTTGTTTTATGAAAAGTTATGTTCATGCTATGAACAATTGTCCGCCTTTGGCAAACATGTATGACATTAATGTTAAGATTCAAGTATGCTATCTGTTCTCAGTCCGGAGGTTCCCCTATGGAATTGACAAGTATGATCTACGATACTATGTAAGTGATCTGTTAACGCTAATGGATGTGCTATGTAAGATTAAGTATGAACTTTGATTTTTGTACATGTTGATAAGAGAATGAAATCTATGAGTTATGTGGAATAACATGTAATTTTGATTTCAATATTGAATGTGTGATTCTTGTGAACATGACCATATAAACGTGAAAGACTACATGACCTATGTGAATATATTTGAGTTGAAATAAATTGACGACCTGTTTGATTCGAAGTGAAAATGAAACATGAAGTCAGTGAAGACTATTCCAATCTTAATAATTACCTTGTTTATATATAGACAATGGAACTGACAAGGAATGTAGACGAATCTGAACCTTCTGATGCTAGAATTAACCGATTAGAAAGAATGGTCAAAGCCTTAACCGAATCTTTGAGGCAACAACAACAAAGGCAAATACACGCACCTGAACCAGCTAATTATGATATGATAACACTGACACAGAAATACAATAAAATGAAGCCACATGTGACAACCCTGCTCCGTATTATGCTAATTAATCTTAATTACGAATGTGATTATGTGTTTGATATGATTTTGAGTGCCATTTATATGAATATATGTGGTTTTGAATTTCTATCTGTTCACCGTAGGAAAATTTATTTGATAATCTGCTTTAGAATTTAAATTGAAAGCCTTATCGGCCACAGAAATCGAAATTGACTACGCCATTGTGATTAGCGTAATTTTTAGAGCCTACAGTGAAATTTAATTGAAAATTGATTCGGATCAAAATAATTAGATTCATAATAATTAATTAAGCACCATTGCTTAGCTCTAATCAAATTTGATTAGGCCATCTTATATAAAGGCCTATATAGCTTTATGTTATTGTTTTGAACTCACTTTCTCTCATTTGGCTGAGATTTCTCTAGAGAGAGAGAGAGAGAGAGAGGGCCGGTTCTAGAGAGAGGAGAGGAGGAATTATGCATTTTGGTTCAAGATTGTGAATTTGGAAGGCTACACTCAAGATTTAACTAGAATTTGTGAAGATTAAAGCTCCTAGGTGAGTAAATTCATGAGCTTGAGCTTGTGATTTTGTGAATTCAAGATTAAATGGTAATCAAGAACATGGGTTGTGTTGATTTTGATGAGATTGAAGTCTATATGCACATGCATGCATAGAATTGCTATGAATTGCCATGAATTTGCATAATCTAACATGTAGCATGTCAATTATAAAAGATTGAGAGTTAGATCATACATGCAAGCATGGTTTTGTTGAGTTTCATGAGAATAAACACCATTTGCACCATTTGAAATAGAAATGAAGTCAAAAATTGACATGCATGTTTGATTATTGAAAGTATGGAGCTTATATAAGGTTTGAATGCATGGGTTTTGATTACACAAAAGAAACGTTGAATAATTTGATAATGTGACCATGATTTTGAGCAATTGGCCTCATATTGCTTGTATACTCATGATATATAATGTGTTTCCCTATTTTGGTACCTTGATTTGAGCCTTAAAGCCTTTGAATATCGAATTTGAGCCTCAAGAACAATTCTGGAAAACCCAGAATTTAGCATGTCCGCTCGAGCGGGGAAATCGCCGCTCGAGCGTGAAATGCGAGCTCCCAGAATTTTTGCAGACATTGATGTCTGCTCGAGCGGGGACGTTCACGCTTGAGCAGGGAGCTAAGTAGTGTGACTTTCAACTCGAGCGTCTGAATTCACGCTCGAGTGTAAAAATGAGGCAACCAGTATTTTTGCAGACCCACGGGGTCCGCTCGAGCGGCAGAACCCACGCTCAAGCGGGGACCCTTGTTTCAGAAATTTTGTAAAGGTGTTCTGTGTTTCATTTTCCGTTATCTTTCATTTCTAAGTACTCTTAGGTATGCATCGAGCATTATGAATAAATTAAAAGAATAAGAAAGAAGCCTAAGAGGGATGTCTGAATTAAGAACGGATTGAATTGTTTGTGACCTATTGTATTTATGAAATGTGTAGGGTCGAGTTCCAAGGCAAATCCGCCGGCAGAACACTGTGAGTAATATCTTAGTAAAGATATTTTGAAGTATGTTATTTGTCCAATTGCTTATTCCTATATAAGTCTTATAAGTTGTTAATTTGAATTGTGGACAAATGTTTGTTATGCCATATGGTTGGGCCAAAGGCCGTTGGGTACAATTGATTGGGCCAAAGGTCGTTTGACATGCATGAATGCTGGGCCAAAGGCCGTTTGACATGAATGATTGGGCCGAAGGCCGTTGGACATGAATGAATAAATGGGCCGAAGGCCGTTTGACACGAACGAATGGGCCAAAGGCCGTTTGACACGAATGATTGGGCCAAAGGCCGTCAGACAGGAATGATTGGGCCAAAGGCCGTCGGATATGAATGAATTGGGCCAAACGTCGTTCGATGTGTTTGAAACCGCAGTCATTTGACCTATATATATATACTAGATAGAAATATGAATTGGGCCCGAGGCCGTCTGATGTATGTTGTTCTAAATACCGTTCGTGTATTTTCTTTATTTGATATTATTCACTGGGCTTTCGCTCACGCTCATTCATGTGTCTGTAGGTAAGCCAAGGGAGGTCCAAACCCAGCCTCAGTGAAGTTTGTATGAAACAGTCAAGGTTTTGAAGAGTCAGCCCATACGTCTCACGCACGAGACTTGTTTTCACCCTTTTGCTATTTTATTATATTTTGTTATGTTGGCGAGAACTTTGGATTACGGTTGTATATAGTTTTGATTGGCTAACCATGACTTGAATGATCCTGTTGTGTAAAAACTTTCCTTAATGTGAGTTATTAATGTATGTGTGTGAAATGTTATGACGTATCATGTAAGCACAGCTCTATGGACAAAAGTTTGAAATTGCTTCCGTTTGGCCCCCTTAACTTTGTTAAAATATATCTGATTTGGTTTAAGGCCGTAGGTAATCTCGTGATTACTGGCAAATTATGTCCTTATCCCAAGGGAGAGGGTTTGGGTCATGACACTACCGGAATTTCTGGGGAGTATTGAACCGTTAAAAGCTGAGACTTGGGTTTTAGAAACCGAGAAAATGTTTGAAGTATTTCCGTGTACTGAGGCACAAAAAGTTTTGTTGGCAACATTCACACTCAAGGAAGAAACTAGGAGATGGTGGATGTTAGTACGGAATAATAATGAAGGTGTGACATGGGATAGATTTAAAGAAATTTTCTTTGAAAAATATTTTTCCCAATGCATCCGAGATAGGTAGGTATTCGAATTTGTACAACAAAAACAAGGCGATATGATTGTGGCCGAATATGAAGCAAAATTTACTGAATTAGCCCAATATGCACCACACATGGTAGATACTGATTATAAAAGGGCTAGAAAATTTGAACGTGGACTTGACCTAGACGTGTTCGACCAAGTTGGGGTTTTAAAATTGCCAACGTATGTGGACGTTCTTGATAGAGCCTGTAGGCACCCCATTTTTGACCGCCCTCGAGACTTGGGCGTTACTGATGGTTTGCTCGGTGGAGAAAGGTGTGCAGGGCACAGGTCCAATTTCTTCGGCAAGGAGAGAGGCGAATCTCAACTTCACACCCCATTTTGGACCAGAATTATTTTGGATGGTTTTTAGACCTTAAAACCCTCTCTTTCAAAACATTTTTGAAATAAAATTCCCACGATGTTCCGACGCTCGCATTTCGGTAAATGTTGCGCTTTTCGGTAAACCGAGCAAGGACAAAGTGGGGATGAATGAAAGAGAGATGAAATCTTTGAAAAATCTTTCAAAACACCTTACTTAGGGGTTCGAAGTTGAGGAGAAGAGGAAAGGAGAGGAGAAAACTGGTCTGGGAGAAGTTCGGCAAGGATCCGGGTAGAAGGGAGTCGAGCAGTCCTCGCTAAATCGGGCTTATTCAATTGCATACTTGGAGTTAAGCTATGAGGCCACCATCGTTGGAAAGAAGACTTCCGGGGCTTCACTTTGTACTCAAGAATCTCCCAAAGCCAAGTCCGGGTGGAGGAGATATGATCGGTTGAAGCTGGGCATCACCCCATTTGGATCGAGTCTGCGCGGCTTCACCAAAAAGGGCATAACTTTCTGCATAGGAGGAATTTTGATACAAGGTTTGCGCCATTGGAAAGATAACTTCCTGGGCTTCAATTTGCATACCCACCGGCCATTTTTTGACCTTGGAATCATCTATCGGCAATATATTTTGCCGACCGGAAAAATATTATGCCGACCGGCACTTTATTTTGGCCGACGACCAAATTTTCTGGCCGGTTTGCACCCTTTGCACCCTCCAAGCCTGGTGCATCCCAGCTGTGCCAGTTGGAATGCACCAGCACACTCCCCCGTGCATATATGTGGCTATTTTGCACCCTTTTGAGCCTTTGACCCCCCCTTTTGCTTCTAGAAGAGAAGCTTGGCCAGCTGTTTTAGCTTCCTCTAGAAGCCACAAACCCTTTGCACCCTTTGCCCCTTTCATTTGGCTTCTTGGAGAAGCCAAGAACCTTTGCCTTTGCCTATTTAAGGAGCACTCCTCCTCCATTGTTTGGGGTTGGTGGTTTTGGAGCAAAAAACCAGAGATATAGATATATATCTGATATATACATACATACAACCCTCCATCTCTCTCTATATCTCACTCATTTGCCTCCAAAACTCCATAGTTCTTGGCCTATTGCCCTACAACCCATAGCACAACACCTCTATCCTCCATTCCAGGACTTTGGAGGCCATTTGCAGAGGTTGGAAGCTCAGATTTTTGGACCAATAGCTGCTGGTTTGCTTCTCTTCAAGGGTAAGTGTCTATTTCCCTCAAACTTGCATTTTCTTGCTTCATTTATAAGCTATATTTGCAAGCATTTCTGGGCTCCGACCCTAACTGAAAGTAGTAATATTTTGAGCCCTTCTTCATGTTTGTTTAAGGGTGTTTACCTGTTTGGGACCCCCATCTTACACTTGCTTCATTACCCCTTTGTATGCCATAATCTTGCATAGCATTTTGGCCATACTTGTATCTGTTTTTGGGGCTTGTCATAAACTATGAAATATCATATTTTTGGCCCCTCTCCAACATTGTAGAAGGGGCCACCTGTGTTTGAGACCAGCAGCTGTGACTTGCCTCATTACTCCTCTTGCGGAGCCATTTTTGCATGCTAATTTTACCCTATCTATGCTCACTGTTTGGTCATGATTTAAAACTGTAAACATGCTTGTTTTGGGGCTTCCTAGCTTCTGTCTTCATGCTTCATGTTCAAATTATGCATGTTTGATATAGCCACAAGTCATTTCATGTGCTTAATATCGCATTTCGGGACCATTTCCTTGCATCGGGTGTCATGTTTGCGTATTTCGGGGCTGTTTTGCATCACTTTTAGCTACTGAAATTTTCATTGTTTGCATACCATGATCCATGCTTTGCCATGCCTTGTTAGGGTGGCATTCGTGCCTTAGGTTTGGTCCTCGGTTTGCGTGTACGCGTGCACACATTTCGAGTGTCTCATTTTCATTTAATGGCCGCTGATTTTGGCATGCTTGCGAGCTATGATTAGTTTAAGTCCATCGTTGCATGTTGTTGCATGCCATGTTTGTTTACATGTTTAGGTTGCGCGCCTAGCATACATTGCTCATTTGCATGTTCATGTTGCATACTTAGCCGCCATGCCTAGGTTGCATTCCATTGAGCATGCATCCCTCGCCTCTTGACCAATCATGATAGGGGTTGGGGCCCTTTGATTTGTTTTGTGCTTGCATTTCATTTGATATCAAAGTTGCTAACTTGGCTTTCGGGCCATCATGCATTGAAATGCGTGATTGATGGCCCGGGGGTCGAGAGCCATGCTCCCTTGAGTCTAACACATGATAGGGAGTGTGTCCATGCACACATTTGCTTGAAATTCCATGCCAAACACTGCTTGCCTTCTGCTGCTGTCAATTGCAGGTTCTGCAGCAATTTTTGGCCGACCGGCACTGTTAAGTGCCGACCGGCAAAGAATGACTGGTCGATAGCATAATATGTAGCCGGTGATCATATCCTTCGGCCGGTGGTGTTTCTCTTCAGCCGGTGGTGCTCCCCAGTGTTTAGAGAGGCCTCTTTGAGACTTGTGCAAATTTTCAGAGGAGCATGGCAGTGTAAACAGAGGCAACAGTGCTATGGCAACGGGTTTCCGGGCAAGATGGATCGAGCATGCATCATTCACGCATCCCGAAGCAGGGCTGTGGCCACCTCCTTTCTGTATTCAATTTGTTAATTAATTAGAATTCTGTAATAATTTATTCTGTATTCAGACTGTATTATTCGGGACTGTATATTCTTTTGGTCCCTCTGTGTGAGGGCATATTTGTAATAAGTGTGAGTGAGTGTGTGTATGTCTTCCAACCCCCATTTCTTTCTTCCCTTTTATTTACCTGCTTATGATGGTAGATTAGGGCATATTTAAAATTAGCATACCTTATGCAATGCATGCGTGCATCCATGCATTTGTTGACATGCATCGGGCTCGGTACATCATACAAACTGCATTGTATTTTCAATTTCCAAATTGAATACGTGCATCAACTGATTGCACCTTACATGCCATTTTAGGGTTAGCCGAGCCTACTCTAAATCACATCCTTGCTTGTGATGCATTAGTCATTCTAAAATGAACTAGGTTATGCATGTTTACTAACTGGTTTATTGTTTTGGCACGGAGTACGATGTAAGTCTTTATGCTTTAGCATCTCGCATGCGTGTGAATGTTGACATGACAGTATGCTTACCATGCAGCTAAGTGCTTACATGAGATAAACTGTTTGAATGCCTGTGGGTGGAGGTTGGATTGCTTGAGTTGGAAAACTCATTGAAATCCGTATTTTAGCTTACTTGCGAGTAGCAAATTCCAAAGTGTTTTCGAAACAAACGGATATGCAATGCTTATTTCCAAATTAGGCAATCTAGTCTATACTTGTTTGCTGTGCGCATAACATAGTAATTCTAGGTTAATAATTGGAATAAGAACACATAACGTTTTCAAAATCAGATATCACGGTTAGTAGAGGCCGGTCTTCGGACCGGGCGAAAGGGGGTGCTCATAGCTGACCTTCCCCGATCGTATCCAAGCTGCCGAGCCAAGATACTTTGGTTATGACGGACACGTGGCCTTCGGCACCGAGTCAGGGTTTCCTAAATTTCCCCATTTTAAAATATTTAGGTGGCGACTCTGTAATCTGGCAAAGCAGTCCATGTTTGGCACTTCTTTTTCAAAAAATCTGTTTTTCTCAAAACGATTTGCCAGAGTTGGACTCTTTGGTTCAGATTATGAACCGCAACAAACAAAAAGGGAGTCCGAACTGCAGCGAGGTCCCCCGCGGGCTTGTTACAGAGCCTTAATGTTCGAGGCAAACATAGCAGCATTGAAAATATCAAAGTCGACATCATCAACTGAATCGGAGGGAATGAAACAAAAGAAACAAAAAGTTGAACTGACCAGTAATTCAATGATTTCCGTGAATGAAAAATCTAAGGCAAGAACTTTTGACAATGTAAGTCGGAGAAACAATGTGAACAATGATATATCTATTTGTAGAGAGTGTGGGAAACAACATTGGGGAATTTGTCGCCGCCTGTCTGGAGCCTGTTTTAGATGTGGATGGAAAGGACACCTGGCTAAATCTTGCCCACAAGCCTATCCGAACAATAATAGACCGAATGCTAGTGTGGGAGCCGAATAAATAGCAGAATCAGAAGCATACGCTCTAGAAGATAGAAATTATTTGGCTCTAACCTACACGATCAGGAGGTCAAATACGATAAATAGGCCGAGTAACTATTGAACTATTGGGCTGAATAAATATGCGGATAGTGAGCGAAAAGGGGACTAGGCCCCGAGGCCCTGGAAATGAGTATAAATAAAGGAATAACAGTCGAAGAAAGGTATGTGAGAACTAGTATGCTTAACTTAAAATACAAGTAACCTAGAGTGAGTAGAAACTGACTTGTCCGTCGGAGTGCTAATTCCGGCACTCCCGACCGGAGTGTTCTTTTCTTTTCAGGTGTTTATTTGAGGATCACGAGCGTTTCCCAGGATCGGAAGAGTATTTCCAAACCACTTCCCCACAATTGGTGCCGTCTGTGGGAATACTCAAATACATCCATGGCGGGCGTAACAAAAGACCCTCCGATAGTCATCGACGAAACCACACTGAGAGACAACCTCACCCAGACAAACATGCTTGGACCAGAGACTATCGCCGCAAGACGCGCCTTGAACTTCGGCTCACCCTCGACTTCGGAGCATGAGACAATACAAGCAATCATGGAATAAGCTAAGCAAAACGAATAGAGGTTGGAGTACATGATTGCTGAGAACGAACGTCTCCGTCAAGATTTGGCCTTGGAAGTGGCAAAGTCCAAACAAGTTGTCCGCCCAGAGGCGGGACGACCTCTGAGGGCAGGTGGTTGACGACCTTGAGGAACAAGACACTGATAGCGACTCCAACTCACTGTCCCCGGAGCCCAAGAAGAAGGAACGACACGAAACCACCAGTTCCTCCGAAGAGAGTCCACGTGTAAGGCATAAGCGACGAAGAAATAGTTCAGACGAAGAAGACCAGCACGATCCGTTTGTATGAAGGATTGCAAGGGCAGTGCTACCCAAGAAATTCAAAGCACCGTCATTCACCTTGTATGACGGTAAATCAGACCCCACCGATCACATCCGCCATTACAAGCAAGCCATGACACTGCATGCAGACGACGAGGCTCTCATGTGCAGAATATTTCCGAGCAGTTTGGGACCACTAGCTGTCAGGTGGTATTATAAACTGGAGCTGGCTTTGATCAAGAGCTTCCACCAACTCTAAAAATCCTTCAGGGCGAGGTTTATCACTAATGAGGTCTAGCCAAAGCAAGCCGATTCCTTCTGGGCAATGCAGATTCAAGCGGGGGAAACCCTTCCTGCGTATTTGGCGTGGTATTAGGAATGTTTTAATCTGGTAGATGATACTTGCAACGACTCCATGGCCATTACCACCTTCAAGATGGGGCTGCATCCCAACAGTGCCCTCCGCAGCTCTTTGACCAGACGGCCCCCCAAAACAGTCTGGTCTTTGATGAAGAAAGTTGAAGAATACTGTAAAGTCAAGAATGATGCCTTGCGGGTTAAAGCCGTAAATGTGACCAACAAGACGGCTCCTACTGAAATTGCTCAGCCGTTAAATTCTGTACCACCTCAGAGCCTGTAGACACCCCATTTTTGACCGACCTTAAGACTCAGACGTCACCAACTGAGCGCTCGGTGATGTTCCATATTGTGCCCGTCCCGAGGCTGCGGAGTCACAGCTGCGAGCCTTGCCTCCAGACTTCCGGACTCTTTTGTGCCTTGCCTCGGTTTGCAAACCGGGTCCCGTTTTCTCCGTTTTCTCTTCCCGAGGGGAGGGAGAGGTCTCGTAGATCATCTCTTAGTGGCCGTAGGCTACGTTTCGTGGTCGTAGGCCATTTTTCCCGTTTGGAGCCCAATTCTCGGTTTTCGGAGCCGTCGGCCGTGTGCCTCGGTTTGGGACCGCTTAACCACCTCCGTTTTCTCCGGTTTTTGGCACACATCTTATTTCCTCCCTTTTGAGGGACACTGTGGCTCGAGAGACCAACTTCGTGGTCGAATGCCACTTCCGGTGCTTAACAGTCAGTTTTCGGGGCCCCAGGCCACGTGTTTCGGCCCCCGAACCTTCGTTTTGCATCGGTTTGAGTCCATTTTTGGCAGGGACCTTATTTTCATTGTTAAGAAGGTTGTAGGAAGGTGGGAGGCCAGCAATTGTTCTGAAAACCAGCTTTATTCCTTCATCGCTCTCCGTCGCCCGTTTTTCTCACTAAAAAGCTGGTGTTGACCATTCCCGGGCCACTTTTTCTAGCCCTAAACCACATATTTGTGTTGTACACACCTGGGAGGCCACCAATATGGGTTGGCCGGCCATCAATCATTCCTGACCCTTTTGAACCCCTCTAAAAAGCTAGCTTTTCTCTCTCCTGGTTCACTTTTTCCAGTTTTTCTCCACATGGTTGTGTTGTATACACATGAGAGGCCACCTTTTTGGGGTGGCCGGCCACTAAATCTGCTTGACCCTTTTGACCCTGGCCGGCCAGCCAGGGGAGGTGGCCGGCCGGCCACCTGGACCTTTTCTACCTGGCCGGCCAGAATCCTCTCTCCAGGTTCCTTACAATTGTACCCTCTGTTTCCCCCCAGATCCTGTATCCAATGGGGGGTCTTTTGGGGGGGAAATTTGAATTTGATTTTTCCCCCCCTTTTCTCCACTCCTCTCCTCTATAAATCCAGCCCCCCAGCTCCATTTTGAAGGGTTAGAAAAATCCATTGGAGCTCTTGCATTAAAGCCTCCCTCTCTCTCTACTCCAAGCCTCAAATACCCTTGCTCCTACACCATTTCTACACCAACTCATAGCCTATCAACCCACACTCCATTTCCAGCAACTTGAGGCTGTTTTTTTCAGAGTTTAGGAGCACCTTTCCTTGGTCCAAAAGCTGCTGAAGTTTGGTTCTACAAGGGTGAGTCATTTTCTTCCCTTTTCTAGTCTTTTCTTGCTTCATCTATAAGCCATACTTTCTTGCTTTTTTTGAGCTCCGACCTTAACTGTAAATAGTCATATTTTGAGCTCCTCTTCATGTTTGATCAAGGACTTTTTACTGTTTGAGGTCTTCTCCTCACCCTTTGTGTTTAATCTCTCTTTTAGGCCTATTTTTGCATGGTATTTTAGTCTTATTTTTGAGCTGTTTTGGACTTGTTCATAAACTATAAAATGTATTTTTTTGAGCCCCTCTTCAACTTTGTTGAAGGACTCTCCTCTGTTTGAGACCAGCTGCTACCACTTGTCTCTTTATCTCTCTTTTAAGCCTTTTTCTTGCATGTTATTTTAGCCCCACTTGTGTTTATTTTTGAGACTTGATATAAACTGTAAAGTGCCTTATTTTGAGTTCCTCTTCAACTTTGTTGAAGGGCTCTTTGTTATTTGGGGCCAGCTGCTGTCCCTTGTCTCTAATCTCTCTTTTAGGGCCATTTTTGCATGATAGATTAGCCCTACTTGTGTTCATTTTTGAGAGTTGTCATAAACTGAAAAATATCTTGTTTTAATCTCATCTTCAAGTTTTTTTAAGGTTCCATTTTTGTTTGAGGTCATATGCTTCCTTGTATGCTTGATTGTCTCTTATTTTGAGCCTTACACCTAAGCCCTTGTTGCATGCTTTGTTTGGCCTTCTAGCCACTGAAATCCAATAGATTTTCAGTGGCTAGCACTCTGTTTTGAGCCTCCAAATCAGAGGGGGGTGACCCCTCTCTCCTTGCCTTGTTTGGTGGTCATTTTGGCCTTCCAAAGAGGCTCTATCTTGCATACTTTGAAGTCACTTTCCAAGGCCAATTTGGTGAGTTTTGGGACTATCGTATTTGATTTTCAGAGTTTTTTGTGCCATGCTAAGTGTCCATCTTGTATGTGCCTAATAATCCCTTGCATAGCCCTCTAAAGGAGCTCATCATTTTTGCATGTGTTGGCTTCACTTCAGTGGTTATTTAGGCATATGTTGGCATGTTTTGTTCACTGATTTTTGCTGGTTTGATGAGATTCCATACGCTTCATGCACTTGCCATGTAAACCATGTTTGCTAGTCAAAGTTGCATGCCTTTTTAAGTCATCTTGCTAGCATCTTTTGGCCATGCTTTAAACTGGAAAAGTTCATGTTTTGGGACTGCCTTGGCTCTGTCTTTAGACTTCATGATCAAATAATGCATGCTCTGTATAGCTATAAGCCATTGTATGTGCCTAGTTTTGAATTTCGGGGTTCATCTCATGCATCGGGTGCCGTATTGCCATGTTTCGGGGCTATTTAGCATCATATTTTAGCGCTGAAATTTGCATGTTCATATGCCATATTCCATGCCTTGCCATGCTTTGGTAGAGTGGCATTTGATGCCTTAGGTTCGGTCCTCGGTTTGCGTGCATGCGCGCACGCATTTCGAGCGTCTCATTTTCATCTTATGGCCACTGATGTGAGTGTGGCTGAGGTCCACTCATATTGGTGTAAGTCCATCGTGCATTGTGTATGCCATTTCAATTCATAGCATTGCGTATGTTAGGTTGTATGTTAGAGCATTGTGTATGCCATGTTACATCGAGCACTGTGTATGCCATTTCATAGCATTGTGTATGCCAGGTTGCATGTTAGAATTGCATTCATGCATATTGCATTGTGTTTGGGATAGGAGTTAGCCCGGGCACGGGAAACGAGGGACGTTCCGTACTCCAAGTGACGGAACGTGTCTCAATTCCCAGTCGCCGACACTCCGGATTAACCATGATGGAGTCTCGGTCTTGTTGTGTTTATGTGTGCATTCATTTTATATTGAGTCATGCAAATCGACTCCTCGGCCATCATGCATCGAGATGCGTGATTGGTGGCACGAGGATCAAGGACTACACTCCCTAAGAGTAGTCAAGCATACATATGTGAAAATACATTGCCATGCCCCTTTCTTGCTCTCTGTTGCAGCAAATCAGAAATCGACAGCCTTCCGGAGCTTGGCACAAATCCCGAGAATAATTGCAAACAGAGGCAAACCGGGGCATCGCAATGGATTTCCGCGCAAGGCAACTCAAGCATGCATCATCCATCATCCGGAGCAGAGCTGAGGCGGTCCATGGCTTGCATGCAAATTTACTGCTTTCCTAGTTAAATTTGTTAATTAATTAGAGTTTTCTATTTATTCGGACTGTAACTATTTATTTGGGACTGTATAGTATTTATTCGGACCCTCCGAGCGAGGGCAATGTTGTAATAAGTGTGCGTGTGTGTGATGTATGTCTTCCAACCCCACGTCTTTCTCCCTTTTATTTACCAGCTTATGATGGTTAGATTAGGGCATATTTCAATTAGCATACAGTATGATAGCATGTTTGCATTCATTCATCTGTTTTGCATGCACCGGGCTCGGCGCATCATATTCATTGCATTGTATTTCAATTCCGAGTTGAATACATGTTAGCTGTAGCATTTCATATGCCATATTTAGAATAACCGAGCCTATCTCAATTGCATTTTGCATGTGTTGCATTAAGCACTTCTGTATAGTTAGGATCATGCATGATTTCTAATTAGTTTCTTTCTTTGGCTTGGAGTACTCGGTAAGTGGTTATGTTTTAGCATCCTTGCATGCGTGTGAGTGACTGCCATGATAGCATGCTTGCCATGAGGCTATGTGCTTATGTGATATAACTGCCTGAATGCCTGTGGGTGAAGGTTGGGTTATTTGAATTGGAGCAATTCATTAATTGTAAGTTTTAAGCCCACTAGATAGTGGCAAAACCATGTTTTCTAAGCCCACCCGAAGGTGGCAAAATCTGCATTTTAAGCCTACTTGCGAGTAGTAAACCCCTTTAAAAAATAAACATGAAATGTTTTGTTCCAATTCAGGCGATCCAGTCTATACTTGTATGCTGTGCGCATCACATAGTAAATCTAGGCTAATAGCCGGAATAAGAACACATAACGTTTTCAAAACTAGATATCATGGTTAGTAGAGGCCGATCTTTGATCGGGCGAGCGGGGGTGCTCACGAAGTGACCTTCCCCAATCGTACCTAAGTTCCCGAGCCGAGGCAACTTTGGTGATGATGGACACGTGGCCTTAGGCACGAGTCAGGGTTTCCTAAATTTCCCAAAATAAAATATTTAGGTGGCAACTCTGTATCTGGCAAAGCAGTCCATGTTTGGCACTTCTTTCTAAAAAAATCTGTTTTCTCAAAACGATTTGCCGGATTTAGACTCTTTGGTTCAGATTAAGAACCGTGACAATTTGAGTCCTGAACTGTAGTGAGGCCCAAGGGCGCGTCTACAGAGCCCTGAACCATGGCATCGGGCCAAATGAGAAAAGAGATGGGATTCTCGCCGACCAAACGACCAATGCTCTCACCGAGCAAATGAACAGCTACAAGGCGATAACAGGCGCACAAGGCGTGCCGATAAGAAATATATGGAGTTGACGGAGCCGATCGGCGCGATCCTGACTAAAATCCAACACCTCCTGTTCTTCAAATGGCCGTCCAAAATGGTAGGACCTCCTGACATAAGAAGACGGGATAGACGGTGTGAGTATCATAAAGACCATGGCCACGATACTGAGAGTTGTTATGCATTGAAGGATCACCTTGAGGAATTGGTACAAGATGGTAGGCTACAACAGTACGTTCGAAAAGGCAACTCAACCAAAGTAATAGCCTTAAGACAGGACTCCCTCCACTCGGCGTGATCCACATGATATACAGCCTGCCAATATCATCCGCGGTGCATACGATTCAATCGAATCCCAACCCTCAAAATCGGCTCACTCTGGTAAAACGTCCCCATGAAGCTGCGAGCATTACTTTTGATAACTCGGATTTGGCCGGAGTGACATTTCCACACATTGATCCCTTAGTAATTGAGTTGCGCGTCAACCGATTCACCGTTGAGCGCGAACTCATTGACTTAGGGAGCACATCGGAAGTTATGTATTACAAGACATTCACCAAACTCGACCTCTCCGAATCGGATCTCTCTCCAGCTCCCTATCCGCTATTCGGCTTCAACGCCAATCCAGAATACCCGTTGGGGAAAATTACACTACCCGTTCGAGCGGGCTCCCGAATAGGGGAAGTGGAATTCTTGGTCGTCAAGCTGTCGTCGTCGTATAATCTCATCATGGGGCGATCTTGGTTACATACTATGCAGGCCGTGCCAAGCACCTATCATCAGCTGCTACGCTTCCCGACAGAACGCGGCATTGAGCAAATCCGTGGCTCCCAAAAATCGGCGCAAGCATGTTATCTCCTTGTTGAAAAAATGCCAAAGGAGCTGCAGGTGAATTCCATTGAGGTGCCGGATCAAGAGAGCCTCGACGATGTTGGGCGGCTCCCAAATGAAAAGGCTACGGAAGGCTTAGACCGAGTTGAAATCGATGGAAGCCCAGACAAGTTCTTCATGGTCTGCGCCTCCCTGAATCAAGCCGATAGACAGCAGCTAATTTCTTTCCTTCTTAACAACCTCGATGTCTTTGCGTGGACTCCATATGAGATGCCAGGTATAGATCCGTTTGTTTCACAGCACCGTCTGAATGTTGATATTAAGTGCAAGTCGATCATTTAGAAAAGTCGGCGGTCAGCCGCGGAACACACTGCCGTCGTTGTCAAGGAGGTTGACAGGTTGCTTGACACCGAGGCAATCAGGGAAGTGACCTACCCTACATGGCTCTCTAATACAGTGGTGGTAAAGAAGAAAAATGGGACTTGGTGAGTGTGCGTCGATTTCACGGACCTAAACAAAGCCTGCTCCAAGGATTGTTTTCCCCTACCCAGAATTGACAAACTTGTAGATGTGACGGCATGCCATCAACGTATGAGCTTCCTCAATACTTACAGAGGTTACCATCAAATCGCTATGCATCCAGAGGACCAGGACAAAACTGCATTTCTAACCCCAAAAGGAACCTACTGCTACAAGGTTATGCCTTTTGGGCTGAAGAATGTAGGGGCAACCTACCAAAGACTGGTCACTGCTATGTTCAAGGAGCGACTCGGCCACACTATGGAAGTGTACATTGACGATATGGTGGTCAAGTCCAAGGAAGGACAGAATCATATAGCCGATCTGGAAGAAACATTTGGCATTCTACGCAAATATAGAATGAAGCTAAACGCTTCCAAATGTGCGTTTGGGATCGGCTCTGGCAAATTCTTGGGGTACATTGTCAACCACCGAGGAATCGAAGCCAACCCAAGGCAAATCACAGCAATCCTAGAACTTGGCTCCCCTCGATCAGTCAAGGAAGTTCAGAAGTTAATGGGGATGGCCGCCGCACTCAACAGGTTCGTCAGTCAATCCATAGATCGCTGCCGACCATTCTTTCATACACTACGGCAGGGCAAGGCTTTTGAATGGTCCGCCGAATGCAAAACCGCTTTCAACGGCCTCAAGACCTACCTCCGCTCAGTACCACTCTTGATAACACCGGCTGCTGGTGACCCGCTCATTTTGTATCTGGCAGTTTTTGACAGGGCCGTCAGCGCCGTACTAATAAAGGAAGAGCTGTGGGAGCAGCGTCTAATGTATTATGTGAGCAAGGCAATAGTTGACGCCGAAAAACGCTACCTTCCGCTGGAAAAACTCATCCTAGCCCTAGTCATAGCGGCAAGAAAACTGATGCATTACTTCCAGGGACATAGTATTGGGGTGCTAACAGATTATCCCCTCCAATCAGTACTACGAAGTGCAGAAGCATCAGGATGTGTTTCAAAGTGGGCTCTTAAACTCGGCCAGTACGACATTCAGTTTCTACCTAGAACCTCAATCAAGGGACAGGTGCTTGTCGACTTTGTTGCCAAATTCACTGGGGTTGTTGCCGATTTCAGGTCCGATGAAATTCGACCGAAGCCGAATTGAAGAATTTGTGTTGGGGACATTTGGCAGTTGTACTGTGATGGATAATCCAATCAGTGGGGCAGCGGAGCTGGAGTTGTAATCATGGCTCCCTACGGCGCAATAATTGAGCAAACCGTCAAGTTCGGCTTCGAAGCATCAAACAACGAAGCCGAATACGAAGCCCTTCTAGCTGGTTTGCGGAATGCACATCTTCTGGGTGCTCGGCGTTTGCTTGTGTTTTGCGATTCAAAACTAGTGATCAATCAGCTGAAGGGGGAGTACGCAGCAAGAAACGACCGTATGGCGGCTTACATGAAAACGGCCAACTCCTTACTAGCAAAATTTGACCATCATGAATTGAACCAGATAACATGTGATCAGAACACACATGCAGATGCCCTTGCTTGCCTAGCCTCCGCCATTAACTCAAAGATTAAACAGACCATCGAAGTAGGTTTCATCCCAGAGCCGAGCATCGGCCCTTCAGAAGAAGTCCAGGTCAATGTTATAGAATCTTAACCGAGTTGGATGGATCCCATTGCTGCATTCCTGTCTTCCGAACAGCTCCCAGAGGACAAGAAAGAAGCGCACAAGCTGCGAAACAAAGCCCTGTGATACTACTTGGATCTGCAAGGAAGGCTTTATAAAAAATCCCTCTCTGGTCCATATTTGAAATGTGTGCACCCGGACAAAGTCGAGGAGCTTCTGATTGAAATACATGAAGGCGGTTGTGGCGCCCATTCTGGCGGGCAGTCCTTGGCTCATCGAGCCGTGACGCAGGGGTATTACTGGCCGACAATGAGAGCAAATGCCGAATGTTACGTAAAAAAGTGTGAACAGTGCTAGAAGTTCTCTCCTTTGACCCATCTGCCTGCTGAAGAGCTAAGCTCCATAACCAGTCCTTGGCCGTTCGCCCAATGGGGTCTTGACATCGTCGGACCACTACCTTATGCCCCAGGTAACAAGCGATTTTTGATTGTCGCGACAGATTATTTTACAAAATGGGTAGAAGCGGAGGCACTAACGCACATCCGAGATACCGACGTGAAGCGTTTTGTTTGGAGAAACATCATCACACGATTCGGCATTCCAAGAGCACTTATCTCAGACAACGGCACCCAGTTCGATTGTGGCGTGTACCGAGAGTTGTACAGCAAGTATGGTATCGGACCTTATTTTTCCACGTCGGCTTATCCACAAAGCAATGGTCAGGCTGAAGCCTCTAACAAATCCATCTTGGACGGCATCAAGAAGAGGCTGGAGAAAGCTAAAGGCAAATGGGTCGAAGAATTGCCGAGTGTGTTGTGGGCTTATTGAACTACGCCGAGGCGATCTACTGGGGAAACGCCGTTTGCTCTATGCTTTGGAACCCAGGCAATCATACCCCTGGAGATCGGCCTCTCAACCTTGAAATCGACAGTTTTTGATATGGGCCAAAACGACATGATGCTGGCCTTGGATTCGATTCTGATTGAAGAACGAAAAGACTGTGCCCTCGCATCCATGACGCGGTATCAACAACAACTTGCTAAGTTGTATAATCAACGTGTTCACCTACGCCGCTACACACCAGAAGAGTTGGTCCTGAAGAAAGTACTCCCAGCCGCCAGGAAACCGGCTGATGGAAAATTGGGTCCTAACTAGGACGGCCCCTATCAGGTCGATTCGATCATAGGAGTAGGGGCGTATTGGCTCAAAGACATGTCTGGAAGGAGTCTGCCACGGCCTTGGAATTCAATGCACTTACGCAAATTCTATCATTGAACCCGACCTGTGGGGAATGATACTAGCTTTGAATGGCTCACCATGTACACATTTCACTTTTATAATACAAAGACTCTCGTTCACTTACTGCGAAATCTAGTTCAAAAGTGTTCCGATGAAAGCCTCCGAATTCGGAGCGCCCTTCGTGGATATCATGGTTGGCTGATTAAGTCTCCGGATTCAGAGCGCCCTTCGTGGATATCACGATTGGCCCATACAAGTCTTCAGATTCGGAGCACCCTTCGTGGATATCACGATTGGCCGAAAAAGCCTCCGGATTCGGAGCGCCCTTCGTAGATATCACGATTGGCCTATACAAGTCTCCAGATTCGGAGCGCCCTTCATAGATATCACGATTAGCCGAAAAAGCCTCCAGATTCGGAGCGCCCTTTATGGATATCCCGATTGGCCGATTAAGTCTCCAGATTCGGAGTGCCCTTCGTGGATATCACGATTGGCCGAAAAAGCCTCCGGATTCGGAGCGCCCTTCATGGATATCCCAATTGGTCGATTAAGTCTCCGGATTCAGAGCGCCCTTCGCGGATATCACGATTGGCCCATACAAGTCTCCGGATTCAGAACACCCTTCGTGGATATCACGATTGGCCGAATAAGCCTTCGGATTTGGAGTGCCCTTCGTGCATATCACGATTGGCCGAAAAAGCGTCCAGATTTCGAACCTCATCGGCGCATGGCGCCTTTGGGCCGAAGAAAGCGATGACGCCTTTTGGCTGAGAAAGCCTCCGGATTCGGAGCGCCCTTTAAGTCTCCGAATTCGGAGCCAGGGCCATGCGTAACGCGTATGTGCCGATTAAATATTTAATGTGGGATGCTCTATTAAGTCAAGCCGGCAGAAACCGTTTACATATTAAAGCATATAAACATTCGAAATGAAATGCTTAGTTAACTCGAGCCGGTCAAAGTTTATTCTATCATTGACCCGACTTGTGGGGCTTGATACTTGTACATATTCCACTTTGGAGGCCTATCGGCGCATGACGCCTTTAGGCCGATTAAAGCCTCCGAATTCGGAGCGCCTTTGTGGATACCACGATTGGCCAAATAGACTCCGGATTCGGAGCCCTAACGGCGCATGACGCCTTTGGGCCAAAAAAGCCTCGGAATTCATGGCGCCTTCGTACAAGCCGTATAAACAAAGGCTGAAATATGTAGTGGAATAGTTCAAGCTGTATAAACAAAGGCTGAGATACAGTAGAATAGTTCAAGCTATATAAACAAAGGCTGAAATATGCATCTATTCAAAATGGAATACTTCAGGCCGCACAAAAATAGTCTAAAACATGTGAACATTCAAAGTAAAATGTGTCCTTGGATAAATCGATTGGCGTCAAGTGTACTAACATAAATAAAAAGTATGCTACAAATTGAAAAATAAGTGTTTTCTTAAAATCAGCCAATAAACACATAATTTCTACATAAGCATTACAAGGTCTTCTTCTCTTCGACGGCTACCTCATCATCACTTTTCTCAATTTCGAAAGCGGAGAAGGGGAAATCATTATGTTGGTATAACGGCAACGCCGAATTTACACCTGCTGCCTGGAGAGCCTCAACTTCCTGAAGTGCCTTGATCCAACCATGCCGAAACCCATGATTTTCACATCGGCAAACTTCTTCAGCGAGCTTCTCCTTGTTCTTCTGAATTCCAACATTTCAGCCGTCATGGAAGCCTTTTTCATAGGCCGCGACCCTTACAGTCAATCGCGAAAATGCTAGCCGTGTTCCAATCGGCAATAGCATCACTTATCAGCCTTTGAGTCACCATTTCTTCCACAACCGGGTTGGGATGGCTGGCTGATTGAGACTTGGCGGACTTGATTTTCCTTAGCTCACGCTTAGCCTTCTCTGCGCGAGCTTCTAACTTCCAAATGCATTCATCTCTCTGCTCTATATCGCACCGAGCGGCACGAAGACGCATGCCGATTTCATAAGCAATGTACAGCCCCTTTACCGCCCCGTGAACGCCTTCACGAAACACTTTGAAGTCCTGCCAACCCACCATCGACTGTTGGACCTCGGGTGAAAAAATCTGTTGAGCGAACTCGACTGCCACATTCGGATCTCGAACGATCGAATCCACTTCTGTCATGGGTCTATTCCCCACGAAGACCGCAAAACTCAATGGGCGTGGATTCGCGTCGGATTCCCTTCTAGAACGGGGTTGAGGAGATTTGCCCTGTGGCTGCTTGGGCGACCTACTTCGACGACGAGGAGATTGGTGTCTCTCCCGATCCCTCGAAGTCCTACTTCTTGTGCGCGACGGTTCACCACTTTGACTTATATCTCCTCCCAGCTCAGCTAGCGTCCTCGCTTCCCCTTTGCTGTTGAAAAAAAGTCTATCCGACATTCGCACTTGTTTAATCTTCCTCAAAGAGCTGGACTGAGTTGCTGACTAAGCACATAAATAGGACCTTAGTTCACGAAGTACACGCTCATTTATTCCCTACGAGGGCAGCACCTCCGAGGCAATCTCATTAATATTGAAACCTCAACAGCCTAGTGCCGACTGAGTCATATGCCCCAATCGCCACATCAACCACTGTTATTCGGCGTTTAATGTTCATGAACCAGCTGGGGCAAGGGCAAATTTATCAATCTAGTCGGCTTGAGTGCCCCAGTCGCTCCGTGAATCGATTCATCAGTACTTCATAAGTTCTTGATATTCGGCGTTTAATGTTTATGAACCAGCTGGGGCAAGGGCAGATTCATCAATCTAGTCGGCTTGAGTGCCCCGGCCGCTCCACAAATCGATTCATCAGTACTTCATAAGTTCTTGATATTTGGCATTTAATGTTCATGAACCAGCTGGGGTAAGGGCAGATTCATCAATCTAGCCGGCTTGAGTGCCCCAGCCGCTCCACGAATCGATTTATCAGTACAATACCCATGAACTAGTCCTATTCAGCTTTCGGAGATCAGATTTATTAATCTGATCGGCCAAATACCTAAGCACAATGCCGATCAAACTGTGCCGCAGCCACTCCATGAACGAGTCATATTCGGCATCCAGAGTTCATACATTGGCTGGGGCAATGGCATACGACGGGGCCCTGAGTCGATTTACTTGTTCGGATAAATTAAGGTTAAATTAATTGTCAAGTTACACTATTATCCAATTGGCAGCTATGCAGTGGGATATTTAATCTACTCATCTCATGATCCTACTTCGTATCGGATCGATAGTTAGCAAGCACAACAGATAGTAATCATTTTATCCAAAGTAGTGAAAAACAAAACTCTTCATTAATATAAAAAACTGCGTACAACTAATAGTGAAATGAAAAGGAAATTTTTATTAATAAATTGAGCGCAGTTAGTAACCAGTTTATACATGAAAATTACCTTGAACTAACAGAAATCTACTAAACAAAAACATACATTGAAATTGAAAACACTTAATAAAACTAGAAAGTCTCCCAAATCAATCCTCGGGATCAGACTCAAGTGGCTCAACGTCCACTTGCTCGTATGGAATTGGCATGGCCAATGTAACTCCAGCGGCAGCAAGGGCTTTGAACCACCCATGTTTGAATCCCCGATTCTCGAATTTGGGGACTTCTTCTACGTAGTTCTCAAGGGCGGCGCTCTTTCCAGCCTCGAACGCCGCAGAAGCCTCAAAGTCGGCTTTTTCCTTGGCCTTCTTCAACTCTGCTAACTCGGCCTCCACCTTGGCAAGCGCCTCCTTAGCTAACTTGAGCGATTTCTCGCTCGCGTTTGCCCTCTCCTCGGCGTCGGATTTGAGTTGGTCAGCAGTCTGAGCCCTCTTCTTCTTAGCTTCGGCTCGAGCACTTTCCATTGTGGCTCTCATCGCCTCGAACTCGGCCCTGCTCCTCTCACCTTCAGCTTCCGACTTCAAGCAGCCAATTCTTTCAATAGCATCGTGTTGGCAGCGGCCTAGTTCGGCTATCCTTCCAACCGTCTGCAAAACAAGGAGTTGGGATCATCACATACCAAGAAATATCGTATGTAAACTAAACCAAACGAGTAAAAAAGATCAAGTCACATACCAGAAGGGCCGACTGAGCAGCTAACGCTATAGCTACCAAATCCGGCTCTGCTCGAAAGGTGGCCTTGTCAGCCAGCAATGAGACTGAGGCGGCCAAGCTCAACGCTACAGCTGGATCCTGCAAGGCAGATGCGTCAGAGGAGATCGGCGTGTTTTTGATCTTTGGTTGAACAACGAAAGGAACAACCACATTCGACTCCTCTAAGCGAGGCCATTTGTCAGCAGGGCTCTCCTCTGAGCCGGCCTCTCCTTCGGCGGTACGTTTTTCGCGCCCGCTCTTTTGGAATCGGCCGTTCTTCTGGAATCTGCTGTTCGGCTTCCTTATCCACCTCGGCCACAACAACTTGAGCCGTTTCTTCTACAATAACGGGTTGTGAAGATTCAATCGGGACAGGTCCAGAACGGGTGACCTCGACTTTCTATCGCGCAGCCATGCGTTCGGCATTTCTCTTTCGCGCCATCTGCGTGAGATTTTCCCTAGCCATAACCTCAAAGAAAGCGCCGGGTAGATCTCTCAAATTTGTAAAAATATCTCCGAAGGAAAACTCCGCTCGACCCGAAGTGGACGGTGAGTCATGCTAGTTAAGACCGGCTGCCTCAAACGCTAAGTTTAGAGCCTCATCGGCCTCTTCAGCCTCCGCAGCGAACTCTCTCGTTGGTTCGACAATAACCTCGACCACCGGCTCTACGTCTTGCTCCGAATCAGAAACTTCGAAACCAATTTGCCTAAGGGTCTTGAAGCTGGGGAAGATAAGAGCCGTAAGGTGGTGTTCGTCGAATGGGATCGGAGTGTCGTCTGCGGCTGAGAACGTAGTATAAGTAGGCTCGTACCGCAGGAGTATATGGGCAGCTCTCCCTTGCTTCTGTACGTTTGGACAGCCAAAATACTTGAGTGCAGTCTTAATTTCCACAAGGATTGCGTCATCAGCCGAGGTCAGAATCTTCTTCAACTTATTGCCTGCAAAAACAAAGGATTAGACTTGGAGAAAAAGCCGAATAAAAGAAAGATCAATAAACACAAGGAGTTACACGGCAACCTGGTTCGCCCATCTGTCTGGGAATAGGGTCTAGGCGATCTTCACTTTCGCCGAATTCCCAGTTGCCTCGGACATTGACCATTACATCATCAACTCATTTGCCAAAGTTGGCAAGCATGGTTACCAAGTGATGGTCGGTGTCCTTGGCCCTGAGAAAGTAGCGCCTGAGCCAACCGGAGGATTTGGCTAAAGCGTAGTAGTGCCGAATCACCGGAATGCCAAGGTTGATCCTAAGGCACCGGTTCAACTCTATGATTCCCATTATGATTCGAAAAAAATTCACATTGGGCTGGGAAGGAATCAGACCCCAATGGCGGAGGACAGTCCTAAGAAATGGGTGTAGGGGAAAACGAACTCCGCCCTCCGCAATGGATAGAAAAGGAAAGACGATTGTATTTTGGTCATCCCTCTCCATATCAAGAGTATTATCTGTCATTAGAGATAGATGGACATCATCAGGGATATAAAAATATCGTCGAAACCCAGAAATACGACCCTCGGAAAGGAGGTCTTTCAAATGCGTAGCCATTCTAGTAAGGACTCAAGGGTATTCTAAATCAAAAATAAACACGGAAAATAGGATTACAAAGAGAAGAGAAGAAAACTTACGAAAGGCAAAGGAGACAAGGAAAAACGGGAAGAAGTTGCAGAAGACGCGAGACAGAGGAGAGATACCGTCTAGCAATCCAGGAGACTCAAATATTCGAAAAAGCATGCATTCGAAAAGGCTGGAGTTTCAAATCATAATAAATGCAAAAGATGCACGAATGAGGCGGGAACGTATAATGATGACCAAGAGGCGTGTGCGTTCTGACATTCACATTGGGATAGGTGAAGCCGCCTAATTTATGTTTCTCTTGACTTTTCAAATTCGAAACCAAACACACCAATTAACTGCCGTCAATGGGGAGTTTGGGGGGCAATTGTGGAAGCCGAATAAATAGCAGAATCAGAAGCGTACGCTCTAGAAGATAGACATTATTCGGCTCTAACCTACACAATCAGGAGGCCGAATACAATAAATAGGCCGAGTAACTATTGAACTATTGGGCCGAATAAATAAGCGGATAATGAGTGAAAATGGAACCAAGCCCCGAGGCCCTGGAAACGAGTATAAATAAAGGAACAACAGTCGAAGAAAGGTATGTGAGAACTAGTATGCTTAACTTAAAATACAAGTAACCCAGAGTGAGTAGAAACTGACTTGTCCATCGGAGTGCTAATTCCGGCACCTCCGACCGGAGTGTTTTTTTCTTTTCAGGTGTTTATTTGAGGATCACGAGCGTCTCCCAAGATCGGAAGAGTATTTCCAAACCACTTCCCTACAACTAGTATGACTAATTATACTCTGGTACCAAGAACAAAAGCAATCTCTATTCCTGAGGGAAGCAACCTTAGACAAGGAAGAGTTATATCCTAGTTCCAGACAACTCTCAGAATACTGAAACAACTGACGCAGGTATTACCTTAGTTATGTACAAATGTATGTGTGAAAATTGATTTGAGAACTCGTATGACCTTTGGCGTGAGATGAAATGTTAATATATTAACTAAACCAACTGAATTATTAGAATCATGGATCTATACTTCATGCCCTGATTTTTACTAATGTATGAAATGTTGTTAGAACTGATGGGATAGAACCCTAATTATCGAACATTTTTGGAACACTATGAATTTGAGGAATTACCTATGCTATGGAAAATGTTTGGACTTATATATATATGCATACCTTTGCTTGAGAATGTTATTAGACTCTGGACATGAACATAGATGACTACACCTTTGCTCGGAATGATTTGTCATGTTATTTGTTTTATTCACTAGACCATCGGGACTATGACTCTATGACTATATGACTGATTTGGAACTTCTACATAACCACTCGCTATTATGTGCCACCGAGGAACCTTATATAATACATTACTGTGTACCATATGCCTACATGAAAGACTTATTTGGGAAACTGCTATATTGACCATGATACTTACCTCTTGATATGAACAACTATATGCCTGTGCACCTACATGTAAACTTATTTGGAGAATGCCACATTGTATATGACCTGAAACACTTCGATATGAACTATTATGATGCATGACCCTGATGTGATTTTGAGAACTGATAAACTTAGAACGATTGTGAAACTACTGACTATGCACCTAAGCGAATGGAGTATGAACAATAGAACTAAATGTACTTCGTTTGAAAATGATGAGGATAGAACTTTTACCTTATCTAATCTGATAAAACCTTGGTTTGATGAGACCTTGTTTGAACTGATAGAACTTTTGTTTGATGACACATGCTCTGAACTTTTGTTTGATATGACCAGATGGAACTTTCATCTAATGTGATCCGATAAGACTTTCATTTGATTTGATCTAAGGAGACCTTTACTTAATTTGAGAACCATTATCTGATTTGATTACATTATGGGGGATTATGAATTGCTTATGACCGAATGACCGGATTGTGTTGTTATGGGAACTAATCGACTGAGAACTTGAATCAATTTTGAACACTTATGAAGAATGTGAACCGTCAACAGCAGACTATGTGATTATAAATAGCTTTTAACCATATGCCTGTAACCGATTAGGAACACATGTGAATGAGATTATGAAATTTGGTAATTTATGCTCTGAATATGGGAATACTGTATATATGACACGTGATTAATTGTTCCGGTATTATTGTTATTACCATGAACTTGTTTGAATAAGAGAATGATTGTTTTTGTTTTACGGTACTTCGACATTAATGATGTGGGACTTGTTGACAGCAGACTAGTTTAATTGTAAACCTTGATTACGTGGAATTATATGAAAACAGTATGTTCTATGAATGACTACTTCTATAATAACGTATAGTACAACCGAATTTGTGTGAACTGAGGTTAATAAACAGTATGCGAATGATTACTTCAGAATTACGTTTACTGCTATGGGATTAAAATATGAATTTGCTTTGTATACCTGATAACTTCTGAATGACCTTGAATAACTGTGATGGATTGCGGAATCGAACAATAAACTGTTGAACGGATCAAAAATGAATCAAGTCTCTGTAACAAGTCAATGGCGAGGGAAACTGCTTATGAACATGGAAACAGTGTTAGCCAAAAACGTCAAATCTATTATACATGGTAACTCAAGATCCATCAAAATTAAGCTAGAACAAGAGTGATTCAAGACTCTAGGTAAGCCTTTGACTATTAATTCATGAAGATTATGTATTGTAGAGATAAATTCATGGAGTTATTATGATCATTTGCATGTATTTCACATATGTTTGTTAAGAAGATGGAGAATTTGATTATAATTCTTACATGCATGTATATATAAGTGTTAAATCATCACTTTGATCATGAGTTTTATCATTTGTGTTGAGTTTGGAGTATGAGATGTACATGTATGCATATGTCAACAAGGTTTGTAAGTAAATTCTATGTTTGAGGAGTCTTAGGAAAGAATTAAGAAGAGAATTCCACATACATGCATGACTATATAGAGTTTTGTCATATTGAGTTTGATTTTGAGCAATCATGTAGAAATTGTGGATGATTGTCACATGCATGTTTGAATTATCATGTTTTGAACCTTGGTTTCATGTTTTGGAAAATAATTTCTTACATGCATGAAGCTTATGAGCTCAAATTTGCAAACTTCATGAGTTTTGGAGAAAAGAGCTTGAAAGGTTTTACATGCATGAAAGTCAAAACTCAATTTTGACTAAAATCATGAGTTTTGAGCAAAAGGGTTTATAAAGGATCTTGTGTTCATGTTTTAGAAAAGTTTTCATGCTTTAAAGACAAGCCTTGCATGAGTTTACCCTTGAAATTTGCATTTGGAAGCTTAAAACTTTTTTTTAGGAAACCCAGAATTTCGCAGTCCGCTCGAGCGAGGAAACCTGTGCTCGAGTGAAGAATGCGAGCTCTCAGCATTTTTGCAGTCGTGAGCGCTCCGCTCGAGTGACCAAAGTCACGCTTGAGCGAGCCCTTTGTATTTTGTTGAATCGCTCGAGCGTCGAAGTTGTGGCTCGAGCGTGGATTGAGACCAACCAGTACTTTTTCAAACAGGCCGGTCCGCTCGAGTGACCAATGTGGCGCTTGAGCGACCAGGCCATTTTCAGTGCATTTTGACAAGTTATTCTACATTTCATTTCCACCATATTTCTGAGCATTTGTAGACATGAATTATGAGATATTGAAGAGTCATGAGCTAAGAATCGATATATGTAATGTGAATTAGAAAAAAATACGAGATAAATCTGAGAATTGATTCAGGTATATGAGCCTTAAGTACTTAACTGAATCAGAAAGCTAAGCCATAGTAATGAGGAGATGAAGTAGAGACACATTAAGAAAGAAACGTTCTAAGTTAAGAAATTACAAGTGTGTGTTTTGAGCAATGCGTTAAGCGAAAACAAGAAACCTATATAGAGAGATCTAAGCCGTAATGGCCAAGTACATGTGTAATGATAAAATATGTTTGTGTTATGTACTTTGCGGTTGTAGGTCAAGACTCGAAGATTGATTGACCGTTTACGGGAACCATTATGAGTAACGTTATTGTACAAATATGTTCATATGAATTATGTTCCAAATGTGATTTGATAAGTTATGATTTCTAAAATGATATTTGTTTACGTGAACGAATGTCCTATATTTGAAATCTATTATGGCATCCATAGATAGTCCCAAGTCATGGGGGACGACATGTTAATGCGGGTCCATGATATATATGTGATTACGAGATCTCGTTAGCCACTTCATTGTGGTGATATGTGTTTAATTGGTATCCAGAACTGATTACTCTAGTCGGAAGACGATGTATGATGTGTTCTATGGGATGTATCATTAGTATGTTTAGATATGAGAATGATTATGTTATGATTTGTCTTATGATTATGAAATGTTTGGAATTCGTTCACTAACCCCTTTACCTTAACGTTATTCACTGGGCTTTAACTTACTGTGTGTATATATATGTATAGGTGAGCGTTCTGGAGATCGAGCCTGAAGACTTTTGTCTGGATCTGTGTTCTGTTGTTAGCCAACCCTTGTGCCTCACGTGGAGGTTTCGGAAGTGTCATGTGTTATAAGTTTTGGTTATTTCTGTATATGAGACTTGTTTGTCTTGTTAGCTGTACTTAAGATGCTATCATGTGTGTGGGTATAACGTAAGAATGATTTTTGGATATGTATATAAAGTTTTCAATATTCCGTTCATATAAGTCAACATAGCTCATTGGACAATTATATTTATGTATTTGCTTCCGCTAGCCCCTTATTTTTCTTTATCTGTTCAAAGGCCTTCGGTAATCTAAAGATTACTGGCCGGTTGCGATGCTAAACCTATAGGAGCAGGTTTGGGTCGTGACACATACTTAATGAGAACCTAAGTAAAACTTAAGTTCACATAAGGGGGCAGAGAGTTGGAGAATGATGCTTGGGACAACACTTGTTGAAATTTTCAGGAAAATTTACAAGTTGAAGTCAAGCCGAGGTGATATTGAAAGAAGTATCAACTTACTTGACCAAGATTACTATGTTGCCAAGCTTGGAAAGCATTAGGAACTGAAGTCTTGATAGAGGACAAAAAGTGAAGGGGCAAGTTTTAGATAACACTTGTGAAAATATTCATTATAAATGTTTTTAAAGTGTTAAGACAAGGCCGAGATAAACAAGTTGGAAGTTATGTCCGAGGTATTTTACTCCGAGGAGACTGTACAGCTAAAAGAATAAAGCTGAATATATGCAAAATATTCTAAGTATGGAAACAGTGAAGCATATAAACATACAAACACTTGAAAGAAGAAGTTATACTTGCATTCAAAAGAAAAAAAGGCACTTCGACCTGAAGAACAATTACTTGTTCAGTTACAAAAAAGGGCACCCCGGCCAAATGGAGAACTAACATTATTCAAACGAAGTATTACAAGCTAAGAAGGAAAAGAACAAGGAAAGGAGAAAACAAAAAAAAAATTCTAAGTACTAGACTTGACTTGATCAGAGGGTAGTGTTGTAGTCCTCTTGGCTTCAAGTTCAGTATCAATCTCTTGCAAAGTCTTATCCAAACTCTTTTCAGCACAATGGATCTCGGCTTCAGAAGTTGTTGGAGTAAGAGAGCTGCCTTTGGATGCCAAGTCATCCTTCTCATCCTGAGTTAAGTCAATTTGCTCGTTGAGGGTAGGAGACTTGTTATCAGTGGCAGCCTCCCCATTCTCTTCGTCAGCCTCACTATCATCGGCATCATCTTCGTCTTCGACGTCGGCTTCTTTAGGCTCTGGGTGGAATGGCGCTTGGAGTTGACTGATGTCCCGAAGATCGGAATCTATAGCAACAGCCAACTTGTTGAGGGCCGCCGTCCAGCCGAGGTAATAACCTCGGTTGTAAGCCAGGTTGACTTGTTCTTTGTATTTGTCGCGAACGGTGGCCTGCCCCTCTTCAAAGGCCTTTTCGTCAGCCACCTTCACCTCGGCCTCTTTATTTGCAATAGCCTCCTGAAGCTTGGCCTCCAGATCAGCCACTTTTGCATTAGCAGCTTTAAGGTCGGCTCTTGCTGCCTTAGCTTCATCCTGCGCCGCCTTGGCCTT
The DNA here is from genome assembly GCA_036172215.1 of Camellia granthamiana. Classification (NCBI taxonomy): domain Eukaryota; kingdom Viridiplantae; phylum Streptophyta; class Magnoliopsida; order Ericales; family Theaceae; genus Camellia; species Camellia granthamiana. The sequence goes on along the minus strand of CM069903.1, from coordinate 5,796,392 downwards.
TTCCTCAGCCAAACTCTGAGTTATTTTTGCGTCCTTGGCCTGGTCCATAAGAGAACGGTTGCTAGCCTCGGCCTGATTGAGCGAGGATAGGAGTTTGGCTGCTTCTTTTGTCTTTTTCGCCAGATCCTTCCTCATCATCTCGGTCTTGGTGGCATAAGAATAGGCATATTAGATGGCCTACAAGAAGTAGCACAAGTTAGCAAAATTTCACTAAGTATGGATATATTGCCAAAGGGGTAGGGAGAAGGTTTACCAAGACTGAGTGCTGCATCATGAAGGCGAAGTCTTCATACTCATGAAGCTTGGCCATATGGTTCATGTCCTCGGGCAGAAGAACTGTCGTGGACAAAGCTACCCCGACTGCAAGGTTTGCAGCGCTATCATCGGCGGTAAGGGGCCTGTTGTCAAGCATGATCTCGGGCATCCAGACCATGCCTCGGGGATAGCTGCTGCCCTCTTGGTGGTCGGACCTCGACTTTTTGGCCGGTGGGGCCTCGGATGATGGGTCCTTGGCAGGACGCTTCTAGGTGAAAGGGCCGCTCTTCTCAGCTTCGGCTAGCTTTGAGATAGACACAGTGTCCTAAGAATCAATCTGGGTTACTGTGGCCTTTGCCTTGGCCTTTTTCACTCATTTTGGCTTAAGAGTTGGTTGAAGAGGAGAAGATGAAGACTGGATGGTGACAACGCCAAGGATGTTGGCAAGCAAATCTTCAACTACTGCAGGTTTGGGCCCCATCTCGTCGACAGAGACGGCGACTGTGACCCTTGTGTCGAAGTGGATTGCTGGCAGAGCTGTGGGTGGATTGGCTGGGTCGTAAGCCGACGCCTCAGAACTTCGGTGTTTTCAGCTACGCGTTCTACCAGCAGGAGTGTTGGCGGAAGCTCGACGTCAGCGTTGATGCTGGGCTGGTGGAATTAGTTGGGGAGCAGATGTCGATGGCTGCTCTGTTGGGTCAAAGGTTGAGCCTTAGTCAGGCCTTGGTGATGAGGTAGTTGGAAGAGTTGTAACAGTAGGTGGAGATTTACTCTTCCGAAGGACGTCGGGCAGAGGACTCTGGAAGGTTAGGATGTAGTTGAGAAGAATTGGAGCCTTGCGAAGCTCTAGTGGAAGGCCGAGGAGACAGACCAGGTCTTTGCTCGGCGTGTAGTGTCGGCGAAAGTCCTTTTCTGGCTGAGGGAGAGTTGCAAAAAGAGAACATATGTTAGAAACAAAGTAACACGAATATGATGATTAAAGAAAATAGGAAGGACTCTAGGGAGGGAAACTAAGTCCTTACCCATATCATCCCTAAAAACCCCGCGGCGCAATGGGAAGAGGCGGAGTTCGTCGCCTGACACGAACTTCCAATTGCCTGAAACAATCAAGTAGTCATCAGTTGCGCCTTTATTAGAATCCGGGATGTTGGTTATCAGCTTGTATTGGGTTGATCTCGGCTTGAGGTAGTATGTGTAACCGACTTTGGTTTTAAGGCCACACATCGTGTAGCAGTACTGAATATCAGACAGGGAGATCCTGGCATTTTGCCAACGCTCCAACTCAGCGATTCCGTTTATGATCCTAAAGGAGTTTATAGCTAGTTGCATGGGGTTCAATTTGTAAAAATGGAGGACCTCTCTAAAAAGGGTGTTAAGAGGGAATCTGATTCATCCCTCGATAATAGAGACAACGGGAAAGGGCATATAGTCTTTCCCCGGCATAATGGAGTCATTCTCTCCAGCCAACCGTATTTGAACATCGGCTGGTATAGAAAACTCTTGCCTAAAGTACTCTAGCTTAGTAGGGGTGTCTATTCTCCACCTAAACATTCCCATAATGTCAGCTTAGGAGGTATTGGTACATAATTCAGGTGAAAAAGTTGGGAATAGGTTTGAGAGGACCTCGGCTTAACTCAAAAGCAGAAACTAGGGCAAGGGTTTTCAAGATCTAGGAGGAATTCGTTTCAATTTTTCCTAAGGACAGGAGTTCTGGAACAAGTCCCAAAGCCTAAGACTATGAAAACAAGAATTAAAGGTAGGAATCTAGAAAATGCAACAAGGAAACAGGGCAAAGAGTATGATTTAAACTCAAGAAAATAGTAGAAAATCAAAAACAGTGATAAACAATCAAAGACATTGAATAAAATGTAAACGTGCACAAAATCGAAGACAGTGGCAATTTACAAAAACATCAAGTGTATGAACAATATGTGTGTGCATGTGTATACCTAGAAACAGGTTGGACAGAGGCAAAATTGCAAGCAAAATAAAATTTGCAACACAGATAAAGATTCAAGAACATGAATAGATTCGCAGTAGCAATGTACAAAACATGATGAAATTCGAAGCTAGTCAAACCATGAAAAGAAGGAAAAATAGTGGCTTACCAAGGAAGATGACGTCGGTATAAGGACGCCGAAGTTAGACAATAACGATAGATGTAACAAAAAGGTTGATGCTTCACTGGAAGAGGTGAACGAAATAATTACAGAAAGCTCGAAGAAGGCAACAATGGAGGTTCGGGATTTTTAAGAGAGAGAAACATGAAAACTTGAGCGAAAACACAGGTGTAAAAGTGAACAGTCGAAGAGAGAAGGAAGTGTTTTTGTTAAAACACGAAAAGGCGGCAAAGTTTCATTGAATGTACCTAAGACGACGTGCCTATCAGGCGGCGCACGCAGAAATGACGCGACCTGATGGCGCGTGTCAGATACGGATCAATAAGGAAAAGACGCGTGGCGAAAACGGTTGAGTTACTATACGTGACAACTCATACACATGTAGAACTCTTAAAGTTCTTGATTTAATGAAGCAAAGACCTCGGCTAGGGGAACGATTTCGGTCAAGGAACTTGAAAAACCTGGCTCTTGGTTCTAAGGCATTGACAAAACACACTGAAGTCTTGGTCATATGGAGCTGACAAATGATGACCTCGGTAATGAAATATAAAGCAGGCTTAGCCAACGTGCTATATGGTCAAATGATATAGGTTCCATCACCTTAGGATGCTGAGGTAATAGAACTTAGGAGGCAGTTGTGGGGGCATATTTTTTGGAATAACAACACGTGGCCAAGGTGGCACCGAAGTGCCAGCCGAGGTGTCACGTGTCTTGGTCATGACGCCGATATGATCTCGGCTAGACCGAGGTTATCTGCGGAGATACCGGAATCCGGAATAAACGGATAAGCTATAAGAGTCCTAAAATGGGGGAGAACTTCAGCTTGGATGAAGATAAAGCTCTTAGGGAGTTTATCTTTATCTATTGGAGAGCTCAGGATGAGTATTGGACCAGAGTCCAAGAGAAGCTAGGCTTCTACAGGGATCAAGTTAGTGTTGACTATAAAAGTAAGGCACTCTCGTGGGTCTAAGGTACGTTTTTTGAATTTTGACTAGTGAGTAAAAGCACTATTTGCTATCTTTGAGAGATAATTGAGTACTGATTTGATCGTCAGAGTGTCCCCAGGTGGACAAACCACCGCCAGAGTCTCATCTTTCCGTCACAGGTCGTTTGGGTGTAATCTATTCTGCTAGTGTTCTCCAACTGAATACCTATTTGGCAGTGTGATCAGAAAACAGCACACACATCAACAATGGTAGAAAATTCTAATTTTAGAATTTTAAAGAGAATTCTAGTGATGTGGTAAAAGAAGGAAAAAAAAACACAAAAATATAGGTACACACACATCACATTACACGTAAGTCCTACTCCTTATTACATCACTAGAGTACTCTTTAAAGTTTTAAAATTAAAACTCTCAATCTTTATTCTAATATCATTACACATTAAATAAAATTAATAATTAAGAATAAAAAAATATATTTTATCAATATGTGAATAAAATAAAATTAGAGAAAGTCAAAAATGTTAAAGATGGGGTAGGCTAGTCCCATCATCATCTATCGTTTGAGTCGTCTTGTCCCCTAGATGAGGTTCCATTTCCATGTGCTGGTTGAAATATTTTTATTTAATTCTAAATAATAATTTTATATATCTTTTAATTTAATTTAATTTTGCATACAGACCATATCCATCCATGGCATCTAGTTTTCTTACCCCTCCCTCTCTCTTCCTTTATTATATGTTGAATTGATTGAGATTATATGTTGAATTGATTGAAATGACGTAAATAAATATATATTTTTATATTTTATAAACATATGTATAAAAATAATAATAATAATATAACACATTTATTATTTAATTTACCCAATAATTGAGACTCATTTTTCACTTTTTGAATCTTAATTATTAATAATGTAGATCTGATACATATATTAATTATTAAAATTTAAAAGATTTGTGAGAATTTAAAAAAAAAAATGTGACAAGTATTTTTATTTAATTTATACCAAATAATGTGACAAAATATATTCGGTCCCAAATAATGTGACACTATATTCGGTCCTTAAAAATAGTAGACCTCACTGTTCTCTGACATCGACTCATTTCTTTGCGCGGATTTTCTTTCTTTCTTTCTTTCTTTCTTTTTTATCTCTGCAGATCAAGAAAACAAAAAACAGAGTAATTGATTCCAATACGCGTAGTGACGATTAATCATACTTCTTCACCCACTACCCAAAACCCCATCTGGGTCGTTGAGTTTTAACTGTAATTTTTCGATTTCCCATTGAAGTCTCTCTTTCTTGATTGTTTTCACTGTTTATCTCTCTCTGTTCCTGAGCAGAGTTTGTTCTGCTTTAATGTCTGTTTAATTGAATTTTTAAAGTTGTGCGCTTGTTGTTGTTGGGTTTCTCTCAAACGCATGTTATTTGCTTGCCTCCCAAATGAGGGCATCTGTTGAGATTTCTTGATCTGTTTTGTAACACTCATTTATGAACTTGTCTGTTAGTTAATTTTGTTGATATGTGTTACTTGAAAATCGTGACGATGTAAGTGGGTTTTGTATTTGTGAGTCTTTGTTCGGTTCTTTGATAATTTTGATTTATATATATATATATATATATAGAGAGAGAGAGAGAGAGAGAGAGAGAGATGATGGGATCTGGAAATGGGTTCTACTCTGTGGGAGAGTTCAATTTAGATGCCAAGTGGTTGGTTGATCCAAAGCTTCTCTTTGTTGGGCCCAAGATTGGAGAAGGTGCTCATGCCAAAGTGTACGAGGGAAAGTAAGTTAATTTTACTTGCAATACTCCTATTTTCTTTGCATTAATTTAGTGATTTTTCCATGAAAAAGGAGAAATGTGAACAAAGAATTTTACTGATATATTTGCTAGTAAATTGTTTTCTAGAATAATTATTGATTTTTTTTTTTTTCCCCAAGTATGTAGTAGATAAATTACAAATATCATGAGAACTACATCTACTTGAGCGCTGAACAAATACCAGAAAGACCCCAAACCAAAAAATTATGGATTGGATTAGTAGAAATATTGTTTTCAGTAATTAAAAAAAGAAAATTGTGTTTGCAAACTTGCAGCACCTTTTATTCTGATAAAAATCTTGGGTGAATGCTGATTAGTAATTCCGTAGTTAATAGATTGAATCACTGGGAAATGTGCTGCTGGTTATGGTGGTTTTTGACTAATTGTTGTTTGTTCATTTGGTGTCCATCAGATATAAGAACCAGAATGTTGCAGTTAAAATTATTCATAAAGGGGACACCCCAGAGGAGATTGTGAAGAGGGAAGGTCGGTTTGCAAGAGAGGTTGCAATGCTATCTAGAGTTCAACACAAGAACTTAGTGAAGGTTATTTGTTTTAACATTGTAGCAATTTTCTAAAATTTTGTTAATTTTTTTCATTTATTGTAAATAGATATCGGAAGCTAATGTTAGTCGTTATGTGGATGATTTTCAATTTGCAAAAGAGACCATATTGACAATGACTGAGTTTTACTGTATGTCTGTAGTTCATTGGAGCTTGTAGGGAACCTATCATGGTGATTGTAACTGAACTTCTACTGGGTGGGACGTTGCGAAAGTATTTGCTGAACATGCGGCCAAGGTGCTTAGATATGCATGTTGCAATTGGGTTTGCAGTTGATATTGCTCGTGCAATGGAATGCTTACACTCTCATGGGATTATACACCGTGACCTGAAGCCTGGTACTAGTTATTATCAATATTCTTCATGGGATTGTCAAGTTATTAAATTTGAAAATATAGCCTTGTTTAGAGTATTTGATGTTTTGGTCCTATATCAGACAACGCTGCTATCAACTGCAGAGCTTCTGCAGTTGGGTTATTTATTCTAAATCCCCATTTCAACCATGTCAGAAGGAAAATTGGAACATAGGAGAAGCAGGAAACTTTTATGGATCCATGTTCTTCTGTTTAAACCTTTATTTCATAATAGAACTTTAAAGCATTCTTCAAAGGTTCACAAACGTGTTCGCCAAATATAGCTATTGCTACTCAAATCTTTTGTGACTTTTGTTGATGTGTTACCCTCAACTTGTGTTGTTGAAGAACTGAGAACTGACACCTGAAAAAATTCTAATGTCCTTGTTTCGAGTATTTGTATGCTCCTTTGATTACATGACTGGATTGATGCTGTGAAGAGAACTTTGCCTTTATGTTTAGCAATAGTTTTATGTGGGATTGTGATTTGTGCAAACCCAATTTGTGGATGGGGCACAACTTCCCATTTTCATATTATTTGATTGTTCCTTAAGACAAACCAGGCTTCCAGAAAGTCTGGAATGATGTCTAGTCAGTCTATATGATTAAAGCGTGATATATTCTTCAAGGGATTGGAAATTGTTAAAATATGTTGATATTCTGATGCCATTGGGATTGAATTGGAAAAAGAACATAAGAGAATTTTGGAAAACTAGAGATGCCAATAGCTGATAGCCAAATGAATAATCTTTTTGACAAATCAATAGAATCTACCAATAGTAAGTTCTTTTGGGCTAATACTGACTGGGATGTTCTAGAAGATTTCCCAATTTCTGCTACCATAGCACATGTAAATGATTTCACACTTGCTAAAAATTTATGCCTTGTAATAAGCATTTTTCTTTTTAAATTATTTCCTTTCAGGGATGATTTAAGGAAACTGGTGAAGACTATTTATTTGAAGACCATGAAATAACCAGCAGTAATGAGTGCAATCCTTCAATCTTACAAAACTATTTCGATTAGTGAAGGATGAACTATGCATGTCTTGTGATGTATAGAAGTAGGAATATTTGATAGGCATTAGAGTGCTGATGCTGTGATCAGAGACTTTCTTTCTGTACAGTCATATCAGATTTACGGTCATTAAATGGCTTGCCTTGTTTCTTTTGATTCTTGACACCCATTTTGTCCCCGGGTTATTTTGTTTTGCTTTGCAACATATTTTTATAAGGATTTACTCCTCGTTGAACGAGTGCAAAATGAATGGATGGCCTTGTGGAAAAATATATTGATAGTCACTGACAACTGATGGTGGAGACGCCACTAAAGTTTAACATTTCATACGATGTCTGACTATGCCATGTTGTGCAGCATTTTGTCTATAGACAGATACAAGCCTTTTATGCTTTTCTTTGATGAATGGCCAAATTTATAAATCACTGAGCCTAGAATGCTGTTTTCTTCATAGTAACTTGTAGCAACCTAATAGATACAACGTGCCATAATATTCGTTGAATTTTATTTTCACATTTTTCTCTCTCTAGGTTCCCCTGCCTGTTTTTGGGATCCACCTGTAACAAAGATGGTGATTTATCTTTGATGTTATTGTTTTCCAGATAACTTACTCTTGACAGCAGATCACAAAACTGTTAAACTTGCGGATTTTGGTTTGGCAAGAGAAGAGTCATTAACAGAGATGATGACTGCTGAAACCGGAACTTATCGTTGGATGGCTCCCGAGGTACAATATTGAATGGTGCAGAGCTGCCTTCTTTTTTTTTTTCTTTCCCTTCTTTCACCTCTCTCATTTTTAGTTTTTATTTTTTATTTTTATTGCAGCTTTACAGCACAGTTACTTTGAGGCATGGAGAGAAGAAGCATTATAATCACAAGGTGGATGCCTATAGCTTTGCAATTGTTTTGTGGGAGCTCATTCATAATAAGTTACCATTTGAAGGCATGTCAAATCTACAGGCAGCCTATGCTGCTGCTTTCAAAGTAAGTATTCTCTTCCTTGTCCTTCACTTTTGTTTTGTTTTGTTTTTTTTTTGTTTTTAATTTGCAGTTGTATTGCTTGACATTGTCAAAGTCGTCACCATTTTCTGCAGCGTGGGTGAATGGTTTAATTAGATTTCATTCTTCCATGACGTTGATCAAATAATGACATTCAGACAAAATACACATTAGTGAACAATTTTCACTCAAATGTTTGTTTTAAACTAATTTGATGATCAACGGCGGCGAGCTTGTTTGGTTGGGGTTCTGAACAGTTGGTCAGCCGTGACTTGATATTTTGCTTTTGTTGTTTCAGAATGTGAGGCCTAGTGCGGATGACCTCCCAGAAGATCTGGCTTTAATCGTGACTTCATGTTGGAAAGAGGACCCAAATGCTCGGCCCAACTTCAGCCAAATTATACAAATGCTTCTAAACTATCTCTCTGCGATTTCACCACCAGAGCCTGCTGTCCCACCTCGGATTTTCGCTTCTGAGAATGCTGTGTTGCCACCGGAGTCTCCTGGTACGAGTTCATTGATGCCTGTTAGAGATGACTCTGCGGAAACAACCCCAATGGAAAACGAGACACAAGGTTTCTTCTTCTGCCTCCGCCAGTGCTACTGATCCCCAAAGGGCCACAATTACTCCTCGGAATAGCAAAATGAAGTTTGAGGAAGAATAGCCTCAGCTGCCATAGGATGCTTTTTATTTAATGATATTTTTGCTGAAGTTGGATACCAATGATTGATATTGACTTTGATATATGTTCTGACTGAGATACAAAATAAGAAAGAAAAAAAAAAAGTTATTTTGGAGTTGGGGTTGCTGTGATGTATTATAGTTGTAAAATAAGGTCCATCCAAAGGCCTTTGACTCCATTTTTAGTGTAAGAATCTCCATGACTAATGACATTCAGGTGCTATTTCTCTTGTTATTCCTTGAACTTTGAAACCCTAATTAATTAAGGTGTTAAAAAACTGTTTAGGGTCTGAGCTCTGTTGGTCTTGGTGAGAATGGGAGAGAGAATTCCAGCACCAAATGATGTTGAGTGCTAATCACAACGTTAGTCATAAAACTGTGATAGAATTGTATATTTCGATTTCTACATTTTTTCAAATCAAAATATTATATTTAAATTTTGGGCAAATTACAAAAAAAAAAATTTCAAGATTTTGCATGTTTTTTTAATTTAAATCCCAGGGTTTTAATTTTGACAAATTAAACCGTGAAGTTTTTTTCATGTATTAATTTTAACTTTCATTCCATATCCGTTTGATTGAATTAACGGAATCTAAGTAAAATTTTCATATTCAAACACTTGTATATTTCTTGTCGTAATTTCATTTCACCTTATTTTTGTGTCATTTGATTCACCTCCTGGCTTAGTTTTCATTCCATCCCTTATGAACCTTGTTCGGCCTCTCTTTGCATGCAGTTGGAACCCCAAAAGTTGGCCAAATATATGAGTTTTCTCTCTTTGGAGAAAATTTTTAAATTCAAACACATGTTTAAGCATTTATATTTCCTTCGTCACAACTCTGTTTTGTCTCATTTTTATGTCGTTAAATTCACCTCATGGCCTAGTTTTCGTCCCATCTTTTATAAGCCTTGTTCCACCTCTTTTTGCATATGTCGGAACTCTGAAAGTTGGCCAAAAATTTTTCTCTCTTTGGGCAACATTTTCATATTCAAACTCATATATTCAAACATTTGTATCTTCCTCATTGTAACTTTGTTTTGCCTTACTTTTGCATTGTTAGATTCACTTTATGGCCTAATTTTCATTTCACTCCTCATACGCCTTATGCCACCTCTTTTTGCATGCCATCAAAACTCTAAAAGTTGGCCAAAAATAAAATTATTCTCTCTCTCTCTCTCTCTCTCTCTCTCTCTCTCCTCTATGTTCTATCTCCATACTTCTTCCTTCCTACTTCGTTTCCACAATAATTCTCTTTTTTCCTTTTCCTTTATGGCCCTTCCACCGAGTTCGTGGTGGTCACTGAACCTCTGACAATGGCGGTGTCATCGAGTATAAATGTATATGACTTACAAGAACGGAAAGAAACATATGGGTGGGGAAGGGCCATGAAGGAAGAAGAAAAGAGAGAATAATTGTGGAAGGGAAAGATGAAGGAAGAAGCATGAAGACAGAATATAGACGAAGAAAGAAAAGAGAGAGAGAAAGATATATCTTATTTTTGGCCAACTTTCGAAACTCCGACAATATGCAAAAAGAGAGATGGAACAAGGCTTATGAGGGGTAGAACGAAAACTAGGCCACGAGGTGAATCCAACGACGCAAAAATGAGGCAAAATAAAGTTACGACAAAGGAGATACAAGTGTTTGAACATGTGTGTTTGAATTTGAAAATTTTGTCCAAAGAGAGGAAAATCTTATTTTTGGCCAACTTACAGAATTCCAATAGCAAGCAAAAAGAGGTGGAATAAGGTGTATAAGGGGTGGAATGAAAATTAGGTCATGAGGTGAATCTAATGACACAAAAATGAGGCGAAACAAAATTACGACAATGAAGATACAAGTGTTTGAATATATGTGTTTGAATTTGAAAATTTTATCCAAATTCGTTCAATCAAACAGTTAGGGACGGAGGGTTCACATTAAAACACGGAAGAAACTCCAGATTTAATTTGTCAAAATTGAAATTTTGAAATTTAAATTGAAAAACACGCGAAACCTTGAATTTATTTTTTTTTTTTTTTGTAATTTGCCGTTAAATCTTTTTTATATTATGATTTTAGAATGTAAAAGGTGAAATGATTAGTGTCATACATTTTCTAATACAAAATAATTTGCGAGGCATTTATAGTTCTACTTTCATCATCTTTTTCATTTATTTTTGTGGTTGATGAGTTATTTTATTTTATTTTATTATTATTATTTTTAAAGATCGGGAAGAAAATATTTATTGCTATAATGAATTGGGTTTTTACAACCCTAATTAAACACTTTGGATTGGTGAAAATAAAAAAAAATATAACCTCTTTCATTTATTTGTAAGGTATTTATAGATCAATTTTCATCATTTATTTCATTTATTTTTATCGTCCGCGTGACAGGCAAAAATCCTCACCACTATACTACAATGACTTTTGTGTCAATTTTTTTGAATTTTAATTATATCGCTGAAATTTTTTTCATACTTTTGATATGTGAATGAATGTACTCTCCAAATAAAATATTTTGTTGGTTAAATAAAAAATGACATAATTTCTACATCATTTTATATGAACTTATTTCGAGTAATTATCCTGTTTTTCCAAGATTTTATGATGGTAGTGTGTCAAATCAATAGCAGGGGTCTAACAATTATACGAACTTAAAAATAAGAAAATAATGGACAAATAACAATACACTACTGGACATATATATAGTCACCTTGTCTTCCTAACCTGTGTAATAATTTTTGAATTTCCTTGTCCTTTTTTCACATGAGTAAAGCCACCATGCATTTATCAATTTTTAATTAAAAAAATGTAAAAAATTATAAGAATGATAAGCTTTTTAATTATTTTTTATCAATTAAATTTTGAATATTTTGAAAAATATATTTGTTGTTTGAATGTGAAGGCTGGTTCCAGAGATCACTCTTAGGTGATTGTTACATAGCAGAGTCATTCAATTATATAGCTGTAAGTCACAGACTCATATATGACATAGGTGGTGTTTGGCAACTTAGTTTTTAGGTTTTTATTTTTTTCACTACAAGACAAATGTTTTACAAAATTAAAAAAATAATTCAAAAAAAATATCACATCAAACCCCATAATCATTTCACTTTTTCTCTCACAAACATCACATCCAACTACAAAAAAACCCAACTATATTCTCAAAAAAAAAAAAAAAAATCTTCAATAATATCCTACAACTAACAAAACCTACAAAAAAAAATTCACTTTCTAACAGCATCTCCAACGCTTACTCAAATTTTTTACCAAATCTGAGTCAAAAAGTATCCATTTCATCAAATTTGATAACAGATGCTCCAACGATTCACCAAATTCTCAAACTTGTCCCGGGACAACCGGGTGGTCGACTGGCCGGTTGACCGGCCGGTTGACCGGTTTGCACAAATTTTTTTTTTTTTTTTTTTTTTTGAATTTTTTGAACCTTTTTTTTTGAACTTTTTGAACTTTTTTCGGGACGACCGGGTGGTCGACCGGCCGGTCGACCGGTTAGGCAAAAAATTTTTTTTTTTTTTTTTTTTTGAATTTTTCGAATTTTTTGCTGAACTGTTTGAACCTTTTACGGGTTGATCGGTTGGTCAACCGGCCGGGCAACCGGTTGGTCGACCGGGTCCTCCTCTCCAACGGTCCGGAACAGTGTTTTGATGAATTCATTATTTCGTCTTCAATCTGATGAAACATTTGCTGAAAACTCAATCTGATATCACGTTTGGTGAACCGTTGGAGCTGTGAACAGTAGCCTTTTCATCAAAATTTAAATTTGATATCAGTTTTGATTAACCATTGGAGATGGTCTAAACCCCCACATATATAAGGGAAGACTCGAATCTTAACTCTTAACAGTAGGTACAATTCACCTCAATTTAAAAAACTCATGTTACTGTTATCTGAATGACAAATAAAAATTAGAACCTTACACTATGTTTGAGAGAACGTAGAAGGGAAAAGAAAATAAAAGATTACTTAAGTAATAAAAGAAAAGAAAAGAAAAGAAATGATTATGATTTCTCTCATTTTTATTTGGATAAGGAAGAAATAAAAGAAAGAAACTATTGTGATTTCTTTAATTCTTATTTGGTTAGGTTTCATTAAGAGAAAAGAAAAGAAATTATTTTATGTTATATTACCAAAATAACCTTTTTATATTTTCAATCATTTTATTTCTTTTATTTTTATATGAACAAAATTGGTATTATGAAAATAGTGATTTCTTTTCTCTCCCAATCTCTCCACTTTTGAGAAGATTAAAAATGAGGCTTATAAAAGAAATGATTTTCTCTTCATTTCTTTCCATTTATTCTCATTTCTCTCTACTTAAATTATTTAAACAAATAAAAAAAACATATATCACTCTATTCCTTTTATTTTCTCTCTGAACCACTCAATCCAAACATAGCCTTAGGTTTTTGTCGGAAATGTTACCACAGTGTCACATCCTTGATTGTTGTCTGTGTATTTACCAATTAGTCCACATTGTGTGGGGGCACAATCGCAAAGTGTTTAGGGGGTGGGTGTCGTGGCACTCTACCAATGTATAAGCTTGGGGCGGAAGGCAAATGGTGACCCCACCAATTTACAACCCTGGCATTCCAGCACGATTTTCGAAGCAACATATAAACTCATCCTACTGTCTCTCCTCCCTAGTGCTTAACAACAAACTTAACAACGTTCGGAGCTAGCTTCAGTCAACGCTGGGCCACACCAGACCTCTGGTTCGGCCCATCGGACAACGAAGATGCCTGTCCGAAGCTCAGGCTCCGTGTACAAACCTCTCACAAACAAACCATCCCACAGCTGCGTTTTCCCGCTCTCTCTCTCTCTCTCTGTCTCTCACACACACACACACACACACACACACTATCGCTTAACTTAGCCCAGTAGATAAAGGGAAAGTGTCGAGCACACACAACGCTTCTTCCAGTTCTCTCTCTTCCTAGCTATGTGTTGATTGTCCCTCTCTCTCTTTCTCTCTGTATCGACGACTCGCTCTTGTTAGACATGGCAAGGTAAAAAAAACAAGAAAAGCAAGAAAACATGTTTTTGTTTTGTGAAATCAAATAAAACTAGGTTTTCCTTGGCGTATGTTGTCACCTGGATGCTGGCGATACAAACCAAATTTTGATTTTTGAGCTTAATTTTAATCGGAAGAGGACCTCTGTTTTTCCATCGTTCTGGGTTTTGATTGAGGAACCCATATGAACAAATAGCTATTGTATTTTCCCCCTCATCCGAGTTTGCATAAAATTGATCGATCATATATTTAGATTTGTTTAGCATAACAGTATAGATTTGAATATTTGCTTTCTCGGGTTTGGTTGTCAAAAAATTAAAGGGTGTTTTTTGTTATTTTTTAAAAAATTTCCTTTAGGGGGTATTTTAATTAGGAAACTTTCTACATGTTATGGTATTTTAGGAAATACCCACGTGTACTAGGAGGGTTCTGTCTATTCTTTTCTTTATTTGGGACTTAGCTATTTGGATATTTTGGGAAATGCTGACAAAGAGAATCCTATCCAGTATTGGTTGATCCGCATTGATAGATATGTAGATTTTGAGTCATTTAAAGCTTGTATTTTTGGAGTTGTGAGCATAACTGAGGCACCCACTGCCCAGGATTTTTCTTCAGTGGCAGAGGATTGAACTCATCATGATTGTAGTTTGGTGGTGCTTGAACTTTAGTTATTACTGCACCAGGCCTGGTTGGAGCAAAATCATGAACTCGGTTCTTGGGCATTTTGTGGCATTTATAATGACGATTGAAAGTGTCATCGATGACTGGATGGAAGTGGGTTCAATGCAATTGATAGTTATTTGAGTTGGTTCATCAAGTATCTCATTGCCTTAACCTTAGTGAGGGTCTTGATTTAACAGCAGTGTTCTTGATCCAATTTTTAGAACATTTGACAGGATGGCTTCTTTGATAGGTGGAAAGGGGTTCCAGATCTTTCTTGGGCTTATGTGATATTTATGTTAAACCATTGATAATTGTTTGAGTTGGTTGATTAGCTAGTAGTTTGATTTTATAACAACATAGTTGATCAAATCTTGAAACATTCTATAGGGTGTCTTCTTGGACAGTTGAACAGAGGTTCAAGAACTGCATTAGTTTTGCAGAAACCTGTTCATACCGTTTAGTTATAGCTAATGATGTCTAGTGCATGTAATTCAGTGCACGAGGCTTCCGCTTAACTGGGGAGAGCACAAATGTGGATTGTCCTTATTTGTCCCTTTGTTCAAGTTTGGGGGTTCCCCTGATGTTGTTTACATGTCCAGACATTTTTTTCCCTGTTGTTGATTATATATGCAGATAATCTCCTAGGCTAATTCCTTCATTCTTCTTTAGCTAGAAGTTGTTTTATGATTAATTTTAACATTTTAGCATTTTGATGATGCAGGAGTTGGCTTATTGACTGTAAAGGAATTGCAACAAAAGTGAAAAATGCCAATCTATCTCCTGCATTTCAAATCAAAGACTCTGGAGCAAATCGTGAATGCCCAAAATGCCATTACCGCATTGATAATAGTGATGTAAGCTGGCACTCTTGCATGCTCTTAAATAATTAGCTACATAATTTTATCAGCAAAATTACTAAATGTTTGCAGACTAGCCACTAACATTACTCTATACTTCACATGATACTAATAGAAGGCTAGAAGCACATGTAAATTTCTTATTGTCTTTCAAATAATGCTATTAGATTGGTGGCGTCTTTTACCACGATGCATTGAGTGTGACAGAAATTTAATTGGGATTTATCTTAGTCAGATTTACTTGACGCTGACCTTTAATTGTCTTTGATGATGCCTTTCTTTGTATAGGTGTCCCATGAATGGCCTGGATTTCCTGCTGGTGTGAAGTTTGATCCATCTGACATAGAGCTCTTAGAACATTTAGCTGCAAAATGTGGAGTAGGAAATTCAAAACCGCATATGTTTATTGATGAATTCATCCCAACAGTTGACAAAGAAGGAGGAATATGCTATACCCATCCAGAAAATCTTCCAGGTAATGAACTCCAAATTCTCAGGTTATATGTTATATTTTGCTATTCCATGGGTTGAACTAAAAAAGAATTGATTTGTTTGATGGTGTAATTCATGTTGTTTGTTTTGATGTAAGTTTTGGATTTTGAACCAGTGTCAGTAAGCTTGATGTGACTGTGTGGATTGTGGGTGAATCAAACCATTTTTTGAATTACTACTTGTTTAATTTTTAGGTGTGAAAATAGATGGAAGTAGTGTCCACTTCTTTCATAGAACTATCAATGCATATGCTACTGGTCAACGGAAGCGGCGCAGGATTCAGAATCAACATATCCGCTGGCACAAGACAGGCAAGACCAAGCCTGTGATGGAAAATGGAGTGCTGAAGGGCTGCAAGAAGATCATGGTTCTTTATAAAACTTCAAAGAAAGGTTCCAAGCCTGACAAGTCTAACTGGGTAATGCACCAATATCATCTGGGGACTGATGAAGATGAAATAGAAGGACAATTTGTGGTTTCGAAAATCTTTTCTCAGCCGCAGAAGCAAATTGACAATAGTGTTAAATCTCATGTTATCGAAGATTCTGATATGGGAACAATTCAAACTAGTCCACGGACTCCAAAGACAAATACTCCCAATCCACCTCGGCCAGGAAAATCTTTTTCATGTGATGATATGATAGATGATTATGCACCCGAGTCATCAGCACAACAGGTTAGTAGCAGCTTCTACTGCACATTGTTGTTTCAGAACCTGAACATGTTACTAGACTCTTCATATGATCAGCCT
This sequence comes from Camellia granthamiana, assembly GCA_036172215.1. Lineage (NCBI taxonomy): Eukaryota > Viridiplantae > Streptophyta > Magnoliopsida > Ericales > Theaceae > Camellia > Camellia granthamiana. The sequence continues at coordinate 5,779,857 of CM069903.1, read as the reverse complement.
AGGTGTTTTAGAATGACTCATAGTAGACTTTCTAAAGACCATTGCCCAGTTTTCCTTTCAGCATTGAAGGTTTCTGGGAGGGATGAATTTGAATACAAACTTCATGTTTTCCACTATCTCCATATGCAGTATACTTACTCATCAAAAACTGAAATGCTGTGAACACTTGTGGAAATGACATTTACATACCCATGTTTGGAACCTGTTTGAATGCTTACACAAGATTAAGGGAGTCCATCTTTACCACTTTCTTCACTATCTACATAGAGAATCCAACACTGATTAATGATTGGTTATCATGTATGGACATGGTCTTGTGTTTAGACTTCGAAAAACTAACTCCTCTTAACACCATGTGTTTGTGTTGAAAATGTGTTACTCGTGTATGTTTCCACAGATTATAGATCATCATTTGCATTTTAGGCATTTGTCTAGCTAAAAAAAAAAAGAAGATTAAAATGAAGTCACTGTCCACAAACAATGCAATGAGAAGTTGACTGCTGTTGGCATCTCCAGTGATGATATGATGACATTTTTTTATGAATTTCTTGGTGGATGTTCCTGAATATAAGTTGTGATAAACAAAAATATCTACTATGTTTCTGCCAAAAAGCTACTCCAACATGTAGGATTGTGTTAGTTCCTTGTATTTTCCTTGTCTTCTTTCTGTTAAGATCATTAATTTTTAACATTATCAATTTGTTATGTGGAATAGGAAGCAGAGTTTGCCACAGAAACATCTCATCCTTCTTCCTCTACACCTCACTTCAAGGATGAATTGGAGACTCAGGCTTGGTTGGCAGGTGAATCACAAGCTCTTGATGGGAATGGTGTGGATGACTCATTGTTATGCAATGAGATTTTCAGTTCCTATTCTGCTCTTTCAGGACTAAATCATGGTCCGTTCAGTGATGTTGCTCGCTTCACTAATGATGTTCCTGTGGGAGATAGAAATCCATCTTGTGGAATTGCTGATCTTGAGAACCTAGACCTGGGTACCCCGCCTGATTTCCAGCTCGCCGTAAGTTTCTTCTCGTTGTCCTCTTCAATCAATTTATTTGTTTAAGTGAATTATCATTTACAGTTTCTTGTCTACTTTTGCAGGATTTGCAGTTTGGCTCTCAAGAAAGCATTCTTGGTTGGTTAGACCATTTGTCGAGCAATGAGTGATGAAACTAAAGTTTTCCAATACTTGGCAATGAAATCCCAATTTTACACCATCCCTGAAGAAAAAAGAACTTTTGTTTGATAAGGTTGTGATTCAATGGTGAAGTGCTGTCGAATTGAGGGACATCTGATGCTTTCTGCTAGTTAGTTTTTTCCTAGAAGCCGTGAAGGCAAGTCAGGTCATGGAGTTATTTGCTGTGTGCTACCATAAATCACCGTTAGGAAGCTGGTTTGGTGATCAAGCAGAAATAACACCAATTTTGGTTTTTGAGTTTCAGATGCCTAATCCTTGCGATTCCTTATCTCCCAAACCAAACCCCCCCCCCCCCCCCCCCCCCCCAAAAAAAAAAAAAAAAAGAAAAGAAAAAAAAAGAAAGAAAGAAGAAAAGAAAATGTTGATTGCTACTTATTCTGTTGTTTATGATATGTGTTAATACATGAACATATATGATTTAGATTGAACACAAACACTGTCATTTGTATTAAATGGATCACGTAGTGTTGTCTTCATCACTTGCTGTTAATCATGCATCTTGATGCACTTTTCTTAGAATTTGCTTATGCAGTATACTGTTATTCCACTTGGAAGGGTCAAAGGAACTCGCTGTTAATTTCCGACACAGTATGTATAAGCTCCTTAGGAGGGGTTGATTAAAACCTGCACTTTCTTTGTAGTTATAGAAGAACAGCTAATATGGGCAACACAGGTGCTCGAAAATTGAAACAACAAAGATCATGAAACCCTTGTAGTTCTGTATGTTCCAAGGAGACCTTATGAGATGGTTGAAAAATATTGTGTAGCATCAGATGGAGGGGCGGAGCCAATGACAGTCGGGCGTCCCGTGGCCCCCTCAATTTTGAAAATTTTAATTTATTTTTATTTTGTGATTGTATACAGAATATATATATTTTTCTTAATATGATCTTTAGTTAAGGATTTATTATATTGTTTATAATAAGTAGTTATTTGATATTTTCGGGTTATTTGATATTTTCGGAGCACGATGTGATATTGTTTATGTAGTAGTTGGAAATCTTATAGGTTGAATATAATTAACTCGTTATTTGCAAGTAGTTGATAAACTACTTAGTGTGATTTGTGATTTCTCTTGTTTTGAGTATCACATAGGCAACTTCATATGGTACTCTAAGACTATTTTATAATTTTCATTTAAAACACATTATTTATAAGCAATATCATCTCTTTAATATTTTTTGTCAAATAAAAATTAAATGGATTTTATAATAATTTGTACTGCAAATGATGTGTTTTTATTTTCTAACATTAGGAATTTTGATCAATAATTTTTTGTGCTAAAATTACAAACTTATATCATCATCCTGCACCGATCCATAATTGTTCCTATTAATAATGATTTTTAATTTCTTATGCTTAAATTTAGCTCATAAAATTATTATTATCTTAATGTTAATCATGATTTTTTTAAAATAAAAAATTATAATTAATAAGTGTTCCTTCTAACTTAATTTCCTAACTCCGCTACTGACTAGATGTTAGCTTGTTTCCACAAAGGATAAAACTAGGGAGTAACTTTCCTCCAGTCCTAGATCGGATAAAAGGGTGCTGTTGGGACCGTGGGGGCCTACTACGGGTCCTGTTTCAGTTATCTGAATTGTTCAATGTGTAGAACTCGTTGAGTACTATATGCTTATTAAAAATCATGTTGATTGGATATCAATAGCTATGTGATCAAACCAATTTTGTATAAAAAAAAATAAACGGTGAACAAATTAACGGTTGATAGAAAACTGATTCAATGAGATAGCTATCGATATCTGATCAACGTGATTTTTTATAGACATATATTACTCGATAAGTTTTACACATTGAACAATTCAGATTATTGAAACGAGATACGTGATGAGCTCCCACGGGTCCAACAACATTCTCCAATCCGATCTGGGACCGGAGGAAAGCTGCTCCTAAAACTATGTATGTATGTAACCCTCCCTAGACTTTGCAGTGGCGGGAAGCTTGTACAGTGGAGCTGTTCATTAGATTTTAGTCAGATAATCTCATATAAATTACTTCTCAAAAAAAAAGAAAAAAAGAAAAAAAACTCTGATAACTTCTAACCTTAACCTGAGCTCATATTTGATGTTTCATGCATCCAATAATAAGGTAGTTTCTCATCTCCAGAATTCATGTGTGCATTGAATTTTACCAATTGATGGACTGCAATGTCTACAAAATACAAATGGCATATATACTTGTGGGGATTTTCTTCATGGACAATGCAATGCCTTGTGCATTTTTTTTTTTTTTGGGTTGAGCTGAGCTTATTGTCACGACCTTGGATTTTCCAAGCCAACCGTGCGGCCTTAGATGCTTATCAACCCACTCGGTTGCACCTAAGTCAGCTTTCCCCACTCAACCACACTAACTAAAACACAAAGTTTAGGTGGAAGAATGTATTCATTATACAAGTATAGTTGTGTACAAAGCTTTACAAGGCTCTCATCCTCACAAGTGCTTTACTCTTAGAGCTCTCTCTTGGATTTCCCCTCTTGGATCTCTTGGATCTCTTCTCTTAGATGATCCTACAAATGAGACTCTGCTCCCTTATATAGCCATCCACTTCCTCAATTGATGGCTAGGATCATTTTGATCCAAGGGCTACAAGTTCTCCTCTAGAACCCTCTATAGAAATATCTAGGACAACTACCCTTCTACTACCTTCTAGAACTCTCTATACTATTGTAGTACATGGTAGGCTTCTCCATGATATTCTAGGATGTTCTAGACCCATCTAGACTCTTCTGGACCCTCCAAGGTTCTTCCACCACATTCCGGAATCTTTTAGGCCACTCTGGACCCTTCCACCAGGTTCTAGAGCCTTCCAGCATACTCTAGCCCGTTCTCACACCTGCCGGAACCTTCCAACGCCTTCAGCACACCTCAAACGCTGCTCTGTGTCACAAAAATTCTCGAGCGTGACACTCTCCCCCACCCGATCTCGTGACGCCCTCGTCATGGAGAAGCATACCGAGCCACCACATCTCGATATGATCTTTGTCCATTGCTACTGGTGCTTGCTGCTTCGTCTTTGCCCTTGCCATGCTGCTTAGTCTGCTGCATCGCCGGAAGTGTCTTCTCCTTATCTTTGAGTAGCTAACTCCTGGCCACCAACGAGACCTCGCATGGTCGTTTACCTGCAAACAACAACATGGTTGCAGCGTGCGGGACTGGCATCACATTGTTCTTCCTCATGAAATCCATCCCTAGGATTATGGGGTGGTCATCCATCTCAATGACCGAGAACTCCACCTATCCAGTCCAACTCCCAATGGTTATGTCAGCACTCTTTACTACACTTTGGATTGGTTTGGCCCTCGTGTTTACTGGCTTGGACCAACCTTTGTCCTCTTTCATTCTCAAGCCCAGCCTCTTAGCCTCTTCGGTGCTCACAAAGTTATGAGTGGCACCTGTATCTACCAACGCATGTGAAGTTATCCCATTAACTTTCACCTCTGCGTAAAGCACATCCTTCTTCTGGATGCTCCGTGGCTCTTGCATCTTCTCATTCTTCTTGGATATTGACCCAAGAAGTTGGATGCTCCCCAGTTGTGCCTCATTCTCTGAAGGGCTTTCATTATCGGAGCCCTTTGCCTCTTTCTTCTTCATGGCACTAAGCACCTTCTTCTTTGGGCAGTTCCTCACCATGTGCAGCCCGTTGCACAGGAAACACTCAAGCCACCCCTTCATGCTTCTTCTTTGGAGATCCGGTGCATTGCCCATTCTTTCGTCGTTCTAGTCTTTTTTAGGACTCTTCATCACTGCGCTCATCATCGGTGGTTTGTGGAGACTGTCTCCCACCTTTGGTATGAGTCTCTCTTACGCCCTTGGGTTTCCCTAGTGCTTTGAAGTCATCCAACTTCTCTGCCTCCGCTAGGGCTGTTGCAAAGTCTTTTACTCCCTGACTTTGCAACTCTCTGGCTGCCTAAGGCTGCAAACCATCTAGGAAGCCATACAATGCTTATTTTTCTGCCATGTCGGGAATCTCCAATAATAGTGCGGAATATTCCTTCACATAGTCCCACAATGACCCATCATGCTTTAGCTTGCGTAACTTCCTATACGCTTGGAATTCGACATTGACAAGGTAGAAGTATTTCTTCAATTCTCTCTTGAGCTCTGCCCAAGTCTCTATCTTGCACAACCTCTTCTCCATGTCGGCGTACTGCCTCCTCTACCACAACATTGCAATGTCCTTCAGATACAAGGTAGCGGTCTGCACCTTCTCGTCTTCATCTACGATGTCGACGTTCTCAAAATACCGCTCCATGTTCCAAATGAAATTGTTAATCTGTCAGCCATCCCTCGCACCATTATAGCTCTTAGGTTTTGGCGCACGAACCTTCCGCTTGGTTGGAGCCAAATTTCCTCAATTGCCAACGACTATGGCCTTCTGGCACAACTCGAACTCTAATTCTAAGCTAGCCACTCTTGCTTGCAGGGCCTTCCATTCGGTGGGACTGTCTCTAGCTACCTCGGAGAGAGACGAGTTCACATTTTCTTCGCAGGAGTCAACATTTTCCTCCAACTCTTCTACCCTAGCAACAAGACTAGCACAGTAAGCAAAAAATTCTCCTATATGGGATGTGGGCTGACCAGGGCCAACTAAAGCTTCCTTTAGTCTAGCGAGCCACTCTGTCACATTCTCCATCATCCCATCGAGTCGTGTCTCCAACGCTGCCATCGAGTCCTTTGTTGAGAGCTTCTTCACCCTAGGGACGTTAGCACCTTCGTCGCCAGACGTAGCCATGTACACCTCCCTTGGTTACTTTCTCATGTAACCTCGCTCTGATACTAACTGTCACAGCCTTGGATTTTCCAAGCCAACCGTGCAGCCTTAGACGTTTATCAACCCACTTGGTTGCACCTAAGTCAGCCTTCCCCACTCAACCACACTAACTAAAACACAAAGTTTAGGTGGAAGAATGTATTCACTATACAAGTATAGTTGTGTACAAAGCTTTACAAGGCTTTCACCCTCACAAGTGCTTTACCCTTAGAGCTCTCTCTTGGATCTCCCCTCTTGGATCTCTTGGATCTTTTCTCTTGGATGATCCTACAAATGAGACTCTACCCCCTTATATAGCCATCCACCTCCTCAATTGACGGCTAGGATCATTTTGATCCAAGGGCTACAAGTTCTCCTCTAGAACCCTCCATAGAAATATCGAGGACAACTACCCTTCTACTACCTTCTAGAACTCTCTATACTATTGTAGTACATGGTAGGCTTCTCCATGATATTCTAGGATGTTCCAGACTCATTCAGACTCTTTTGGACCCTCCAAGGTTCTTCCACCACATTCCGGAATCTTCTAGGCCACTCCGGACCCTTCCACCAGGTTCTAGAGCCTTCCAGCATACTCTAGTCCATTCTCACACCTTCCGAAACCTTCCAGCGCCTTCGGCACACCTCAAACACTGCTCTGTGTCATAGAAATTCTCAGGGTGTGACATTATGCTCTTATCATTTGAGCATATGTATAAGTGAAGCATAGAGGGAAAGCGTAGAAGTGAAGGAATGGACTATAAGATGTTCAAAAGAAAAAGGAAGAAGAAGCATACATCTAATTTCAGTAAGAGAGTAAACAGAACATGTTGCCCACGTTCAATGAAATTTAAATTTATATTACATATTTTATTTTATAACCTGTTGAGCTATTTTTTTGGGTTCTTTTTTTCTTTTGAACGGTCATTCTTTTTATTTTTATTTTTTTGTCTTCTTAAAATTAGATACGCCCACTTTTCTTATTTAATTTACACAAACAAACAAGGAAATTGAATCAGATTAATTTTGTTTAAAAAAATCACAAATCAATAAAAATAAGTAAAAATATAGAAATGCAAGTGAAGTTTGTGCTTTGTAATTCAAATAAGAAATTTTTATTTACACTTGGATATTTTACTAATTTTTAATTCAAATTTCCCATTTTTATTTCAACAGTAAACCTCAAGCAAAAATAAAAAATTATTAGCTATTCCGGGCTGAATGGTCTGGTCGGATCAAGAGCCAGTGGGATCCGGGCTGGGCAAGGATAGGAACAGAGTCCGACCCAATCCCTATAGGCTATACCCCGAAGACTGTCAGCGTCTTGTTGCATTGCAGCTCAGCTAAGCTAAGCTCTAAAA
>CM069903.1:0-2500 GCA_036172215.1 Camellia granthamiana | reverse complement strand
GGTTTAGGGTTTAGGGTTTAGGGTTTAGGGTTTAGGGTTTAGGGTTTAGGGTTTAGGGTTTAGGGTTTAGGGTTTAGGGTTTAGGGTTTAGGGTTTAGGGTTTAGGGTTTAGGGTTTAGGGTTTAGGGTTTAGGGTTTAGGGTTTAGGGTTTAGGGTTTAGGGTTTAGGGTTTAGGGTTTAGGGTTTAGGGTTTAGGGTTTAGGGTTTAGGGTTTAGGGTTTAGGGTTTAGGGTTTAGGGTTTAGGGTTTAGGGTTTAGGGTTTAGGGTTTAGGGTTTAGGGTTTAGGGTTTAGGGTTTAGGGTTTAGGGTTTAGGGTTTAGGGTTTAGGGTTTAGGGTTTAGGGTTTAGGGTTTAGGGTTTAGGGTTTAGGGTTTAGGGTTTAGGGTTTAGGGTTTAGGGTTTAGGGTTTAGGGTTTAGGGTTTAGGGTTTAGGGTTTAGGGTTTAGGGTTTAGGGTTTAGGGTTTAGGGTTTAGGGTTTAGGGTTTAGGGTTTAGGGTTTAGGGTTTAGGGTTTAGGGTTTAGGGTTTAGGGTTTAGGGTTTAGGGTTTAGGGTTTAGGGTTTAGGGTTTAGGGTTTAGGGTTTAGGGTTTAGGGTTTAGGGTTTAGGGTTTAGGGTTTAGGGTTTAGGGTTTAGGGTTTAGGGTTTAGGGTTTAGGGTTTAGGGTTTAGGGTTTAGGGTTTAGGGTTTAGGGTTTAGGGTTTAGGGTTTAGGGTTTAGGGTTTAGGGTTTAGGGTTTAGGGTTTAGGGTTTAGGGTTTAGGGTTTAGGGTTTAGGGTTTAGGGTTTAGGGTTTAGGGTTTAGGGTTTAGGGTTTAGGGTTTAGGGTTTAGGGTTTAGGGTTTAGGGTTTAGGGTTTAGGGTTTAGGGTTTAGGGTTTAGGGTTTAGGGTTTAGGGTTTAGGGTTTAGGGTTTAGGGTTTAGGGTTTAGGGTTTAGGGTTTAGGGTTTAGGGTTTAGGGTTTAGGGTTTAGGGTTTAGGGTTTAGGGTTTAGGGTTTAGGGTTTAGGGTTTAGGGTTTAGGGTTTAGGGTTTAGGGTTTAGGGTTTAGGGTTTAGGGTTTAGGGTTTAGGGTTTAGGGTTTAGGGTTTAGGGTTTAGGGTTTAGGGTTTAGGGTTTAGGGTTTAGGGTTTAGGGTTTAGGGTTTAGGGTTTAGGGTTTAGGGTTTAGGGTTTAGGGTTTAGGGTTTAGGGTTTAGGGTTTAGGGTTTAGGGTTTAGGGTTTAGGGTTTAGGGTTTAGGGTTTAGGGTTTAGGGTTTAGGGTTTAGGGTTTAGGGTTTAGGGTTTAGGGTTTAGGGTTTAGGGTTTAGGGTTTAGGGTTTAGGGTTTAGGGTTTAGGGTTTAGGGTTTAGGGTTTAGGGTTTAGGGTTTAGGGTTTAGGGTTTAGGGTTTAGGGTTTAGGGTTTAGGGTTTAGGGTTTAGGGTTTAGGGTTTAGGGTTTAGGGTTTAGGGTTTAGGGTTTAGGGTTTAGGGTTTAGGGTTTAGGGTTTAGGGTTTAGGGTTTAGGGTTTAGGGTTTAGGGTTTAGGGTTTAGGGTTTAGGGTTTAGGGTTTAGGGTTTAGGGTTTAGGGTTTAGGGTTTAGGGTTTAGGGTTTAGGGTTTAGGGTTTAGGGTTTAGGGTTTAGGGTTTAGGGTTTAGGGTTTAGGGTTTAGGGTTTAGGGTTTAGGGTTTAGGGTTTAGGGTTTAGGGTTTAGGGTTTAGGGTTTAGGGTTTAGGGTTTAGGGTTTAGGGTTTAGGGTTTAGGGTTTAGGGTTTAGGGTTTAGGGTTTAGGGTTTAGGGTTTAGGGTTTAGGGTTTAGGGTTTAGGGTTTAGGGTTTAGGGTTTAGGGTTTAGGGTTTAGGGTTTAGGGTTTAGGGTTTAGGGTTTAGGGTTTAGGGTTTAGGGTTTAGGGTTTAGGGTTTAGGGTTTAGGGTTTAGGGTTTAGGGTTTAGGGTTTAGGGTTTAGGGTTTAGGGTTTAGGGTTTAGGGTTTAGGGTTTAGGGTTTAGGGTTTAGGGTTTAGGGTTTAGGGTTTAGGGTTTAGGGTTTAGGGTTTAGGGTTTAGGGTTTAGGGTTTAGGGTTTAGGGTTTAGGGTTTAGGGTTTAGGGTTTAGGGTTTAGGGTTTAGGGTTTAGGGTTTAGGGTTTAGGGTTTAGGGTTTAGGGTTTAGGGTTTAGGGTTTAGGGTTTAGGGTTTAGGGTTTAGGGTTTAGGGTTTAGGGTTTAGGGTTTAGGGTTTAGGGTTTAGGGTTTAGGGTTTAGGGTTTAGGGTTTAGGGTTTAGGGTTTAGGGTTTAGGGTTTAGGGTTTAGGGTTTAGGGTTTAGGGTTTAGGGTTTAGGGTTTAGGGTTTAGGGTTTAGGGTTTAGGGTTTAGGGTTTAGGGTTTAGGGTTTAGGGTTTAGGGTTTAGGGTTTAGGGTTTAGGGTTTAGGGTTTAGGGTTTAGGGTTTAGGGTTTAGGGTTTAGGGTTTAGGGTTTAGGGTTTAGGGTTTAGGGTTTAGGGTTTAGGGTTTAGGGTTTAGG